>JAWZYV010001476.1:0-520678 GCA_038373885.1 Cheiracanthium punctorium
ATCTCGCTGAAAGAGGATGCGCGCAGAGTTATAGCTAGGTTGATGAGCGACCCTAGCAGAATTTAAATTCTGCTCCTCCCGCCAAGACATTTTTTAACATAAAGTCTCCAATAGGCGTCCCCCCCCCCTGAGGGTTGCGCCCCTGGCAGCCGCCCATCTGGCCTACGATGTTAGGTGCGCGCCCTTACGCCCCCCCCCCCACCTGTATCCGTTCTTGAAATTGAATCTCTTTGTACCATTTCAGTAGTAAAGTTTTTAAAAGGCCACTGTGAGTTGAGTACCCTCTGTCTGCAAGCACAGATATGCGCCCGTGGAGTCAGTGGAGTAACAAGGGAGGGGCGGAGGGACGCTGCTTGCGGAAAGCTGAAAATCAGGCACAGAACGGCGAAACTTAGAAAGAATAAAGCAACAAACTGAAAGTGGAAGGAAGGGGGGCGGCAAAATGTCCAAAATTTTAAAAGAATAGGCCGGCAAGTAGAGAGACCAAATAGGCGCCACCAGAAGTTGGACAGGGCAGCAAGGGGGAATACAAGAGGTTGGGGGTGGGTGCAGGGGGCGCACGATAATTCATTCTGTTCCTCGCGGGGTGATCCTAAACTTACAAGAATCATTTTCCACAAGGAGAGAACTCCGAACTTTCCCTTCCTCAAGATTGCATGCCTCTAGGGTACCTTGCCAGCGGAAAGTGGTAAAGTGCACCTCGAAAATGCAGTTAACGATAACGAATAATTTGCAGCCGACATGTGTCAGAAGAAACAGTGTTAGACCCAGACAGCACAGCAAACTTGCATCAAACTTGCAGCAAGCTTGATTTATCAAGTCAGTAAACTTGAATTAAGCTTGAATATTTCAAGCGTATAAGCTTAATGCAAGCTTGAATCAAGTGTTCTAGTTTACACTTGCCCAGCTTGCATTAAGCTTGACATTTCAAGCTTGAATCAAGCTTGACATAGCAAGCTTAAAAAATTTTCCTAAAAAAATTTCCTAAATACACGGGGCGCCGAACTCGCCCCACATATTTTACTTTGCCACGCATTTTCCCCCTCTACGCTTCAAAGCTTTATAATTAATTAAACTTTAAAAAAGTTAAAGTTCTATATCGTATTCAAAAGATTTATAAGGTATAGTTTAATAACCACAATCTGGAGAAGGTTAACACCATTGATATTAAAAAAATAAATAGTTTTTTTAACATCTAATGTATTGATAATTTATTTTCCCGCTAAAAACATTTCAAATAATGCTTTGTAATTTATGTCAACTAAAAAAAAATTTTTTTTCTTTTCTCACTGCCGTTTCTGTTTGTTCGTTCCATAAATTTAACAAATATGGTGAAACCTGCATCTGATTATACTATAGGGATCTAAAAAATGTTGCTATATAAACTCTGGGATTTTGTGCATTATTTAAGTACTGAATGTGCTTTATGAAAATAATGATAAAATGTCATTAGCATGCAGTGCAGAGTAACCCTGTCAAGGGGTATGTCTCGTACACTGATTTTAAAGAAGTCAATTTGAAAAAAAAAAGCCACTTTTAACCACAGTATAAAAATAATAATAGATCAGACAACTGAAAAATTCATAATGTTTATTCATGAACAGCACTATATACACTTATACAAATAATAAACTTATGTAATTTGTAGTTAACTCAAATAAAAAAAGCTATGTAAAAGTATTTAACTAAATTTTCTTATTTATTTTCATCTTACTGTAGATTGACTTTAAAACTATCAAACTATAACTCAAACTGTTGAGCAATTCACAAAATATAGCATATAAAAATTATTCAGAGGATAAACTGAGGAAAAATAAAAATAAATAACTAATTAATTCTTTTTTATAACAAATATTTTAATAATTTATAATAGATTACAAAACTCATAAATTTTAGAAAAATTGAAAATTTTCGATAAAAATCGTGATTGTTTTACAACTGATTTAAATCACTGAACCTTAATTATATGTAATGCATAAAATATCATGCTATTAGTGTTGAAAAATTGATAAAAGCATTTTTAATTTCTGAAAATTTCATGCTTATATTCTCATACATTATTAAATAAAATTAACTTTGATAGTTTCTGTCTCATTGTAGTAGACTTTTTATGCACTGTGATTAGTGTTAAAATTTCGCATACGCATTTAATCTTATTTTCTAATACAATTCCATAATTTTCCTGATCATTTGTGATTCATGCAGACTTTCGCAACCAATTTCATTTTCAATTGGGTGATGAAATTGAACACCATTGTTGATAAATATTCATTGGCAATTTTCATAATCGAAATAAATTTTGTTAATATTATTTTCTTTTATTACAAGTAAATTGAAAGCTTTCTCTGCACATCATGAAGCAATTTATATAATAATAAATCATAATATCACAAATCAATAGCCCATCGGGGCTTTGATCCAGCGCGGATTGCAAGTTCTTTTATATTGTAAAATTGGATCACATAAAAAAATGAAGGTATTCTTAAATATAAGATATGATATACAAGACATTGACTGTTCTCTCAAAAAAGAATTAATAATAATAATATTAACATTAATAATAATTTTAGTTTACTCCAAATTTCAGTAGAGTTTCTTCTATTTTCGCTATCGTTTTTAAACGTTACAAATAAAAAGCATTTTCCGATAATAAGATTCTGATTTTACCAGAACTGTTTTTACACAAGAAATTGTGATGATCAAATCTCACTATTTTGAATAACTGTATGGCATTTTTTCACACATAATTTCAAATTAATCATGTAAGCCTTAACTAAAAACGATTTGGTTTATGTAGCAGAATAAAAATTGTGATAAAGTAACACAACGTGCGAAATGCAGTGTTAAGAGTTATGTTCGAAAATATACAAAAAAAATACATATTTTAAATTTAGTCATGTAAGCTTTAATTAATAGCGATAGATTTGGTTTATGTAGCAGAATAAAAATTGTAATAAAGTAACACGACATAGGAAACGCAGTATTAAGAGTTATGTTCGAAAATATACGAAATAAAAGTACAGTAATCTCCCCTATAACACGGTAGATTCGTTCCGCGTTATAGGAAAACGCGTTGTAGGAGTATTCTCGTATAACGCGCTCTATGTCGTCTATTTTAATTGAAATTTCACTATCTAATGATTCTTCGTTTTCTATCTTATGTTTTTTTACATATGATGCAAGACAGTATTGAAGATTTATTTTAAATTCACTAAATCGTTCCGCTGAAGAATCACAATTCGTAACAAGTACTATACGTGGGAAATCCCCGCGTTATATAGGGGAAAACACGTGTTATACGAGGGACATGAAATCGCGTAATATGAAAACTCGTTATAAGAGTACCGTGTTATTGGGGAGATTACTATATTTACCTGTGAAATTTTATTTTCCTTCCAGATGCATCAGTTGCTCCAAACTTATTGGAACAATTATAGGAGCCACAAGACTTCACCATTGTTATTGCATCGTTTATGCAAACGTTAAAAATTAAACTTCATACAAAAGTATACGCACAGGACTCTGTTTCGCCACTTTTTTCTGTTAGCACGTGGCTTTGTTGACAGTACGCGAAGGCTGGAAATCTCGGAAGGGAAAAACCGGTTGACACAGCAATCCAGCTTAGCATATACATCAATGGCCGAGACATCAGGCTAATGAACTCGTCCTATACGTCGACGACGCTACTATAATTGGCAGAGCTAAGAAAATAAGAACCCTTTATATGAACTTGCAAACCCACATACACAAGATAGAACAGTGGATGAAAAACTGGACGATAAAATTGAACCCCGACAAATGCAAGGCCATATATCGATTGGAAGAAAAATTTCCCCCTTCGAGGCTTCAAGTCAACAATACTGTCCTGGAGTGGGCCGACAGTGTCATAGTATCTTGGCATAGAAATCGATAAAAATATAACTTGGACCCACCCAGCACACTATGTCTAAATCAGGTCTAATAGATATCCAAACTGATTTAAAACATTCAGGACATTTAAAAGATATTTATATGCGGAGAAAAATATATATCTATAGGACACCTAAATCGCTACCTCTATAAGATATCCTTCGAATGTTTATAGATATCTAATAGTCATCCGAAAAAGAATATCTATTGGAAATGCATTTATGACATCCATAAGAAATCCATCAGCAGAATCTTATGTAGCTAATGAAATAGATGTCCCATAGATATTTAATTGCCATCCAAAGCGACAAATCTATTGGATGTGCGTGTATAACATCCATAAGAGATGCATTTCTATACATCTTATTACGCACTTATTTACGCATCTTATATACGCAATACTACGCATCTTACTTACACTTAGAAGATTGGATGGCTAAAATTTACTCAGTTTGAAAGGATTTTCAGAAAAATCGCAAAATCTGGTAAGAAAATTTTAAAAAATCGATGCCTATAGCTTGAGTTCAGTGATCATCTATCATGTCACCAAATTTCATTTAGTCGTTTTTACGTGATGTGCGAAAAAAATTTGCGCAGTTTGAAAAAATTTCAGAAAATCTCAAAATCTAATGAATTTTTTAAAAATTCGACGCCTATAGTTTAAGTTGAGTGACCACTATCATGTGACCAAATTTTATTTGATTTGCTTCAGTCAGTTCAACGTGATGTGCAAACTTTTTTTTTACGGTTGTACTGGGGTCCCAAATGCTTAAAACGGGTAGAAAACGCAAAATTTTGTGATACCAAGTAGTGTACGGCAAATTCTAATTTTATTTATTTAGATACATAAAAGTATTTTCATTCCGAAATTGAAGCAACAAGCACTTCAAACTTTAGTCTTCTCACCGCGAGTCGAGTCTGCCTGGTGGTTAGAACGCTCACCTTTCACACCTTGGTTCCATGGTTCGAAACCAGCCGAAGAAAATAGGTTTCAGTTTAAAAGTAACTTAAAGTTCTTATGTATGATAATAGACAATAGATGGCAGCACCAAAATTCACAGAACGGAGAAAGAATTCTCAGTGGGTAAAAAAAGTCGTAGTTATGACATCACAATTCACTCCCCCCCCCCAAGAAATCTTGGATATTTTGGCCGTCCAATTAATATCTATGCTACTTGGATATAGATTTCTTACAGACATCCTGGATATCATAGACGTTGTCTAGTTCTTAGAGAGATCACACCCCAAATCTCTCTATACAGGTCCATTTTATGTTATCTGGAGGATCTCATAGATATACCAATTATCCAAATCTGATTCCTAATAGATAACCAATGGATATCTTTGTGCTTTGTGGGGAAGAGTCATTCTGCCAAAACTAGAGGCAAGATGACGGCCCCCTTCCAGAACCTAAACAAACTTATCTACACCAGAAAACTAAGTACGCAAAACAAAGTACTACTCTATAAAACCATCATAAAGCTTATCGCTACCTACGCAGCCTCTGTATGGGCATACCTAAACTGATATAATATAATTCTACCAAAACTAATATAAAGTCTTTGTATGCCAAAGAAAACAAAATACTACGTACCATTAGATAATGATATACTTTCCTCGCAAACGTTATCATATTAAAGAACCTCGTCATGAAGTCTCTCAAAGACTCAAACAACATATTCTTAAATTTTCAAAGAAGTTCTACCTCAATATTAGAAACATCTCTAATGAGATCATAGCTGCCTCTTCGACTACTAAGCATCAGATCCAGTTTATCGGAAACGCCCTGAGGCCGTTTTACTTTTACATGCTCTCCAACTCTGAGCTCTCATCTCATCCATATCTTACACTTACCACTGTCGAGCAACCCATCCTGTGAAGTTCACATATGTGTGGAGGGAGGACGGGTCGACATCTTCCATCTAATCCTCTTTAATAATAGCGTAGTATGCTAATGAGATGTATGTGTGTGTGTTCGCTATAGGTGGCCAGAGAGCTTGTCGGATACGGGTCAAATTTGACACAGAGGCTAAATAGGTAAAAAAAAAAAAGCCAGTGCCGCAAAAATTTTTTTTGAAATTCGAATTATTTAGAAGATATTAATTAAAAACAGAAGAAATGAGCATCTAGGTTACCATATTTGGCGACCTTGCTCCAGCAAAAAACAATTTATGCTTTCGCAACAAAGCAGGAAAGCTCTTAAAAGTATGTTGGATTCGAAAAAACATGAAGTTGGAATTACGCGAAGTTAAGATTCACGAGAAATAAATACGTGTGTTAACATAAAGTTAACTATTTTCAAATAGCAAGATCGCTTGGATACCAGGAGTTCAATATTAAAGATGACGCTTTTTTTTTTTTAAACCAGTCATATCCTTGGCAACGTTCTGTGAATATATAGCAACCCTTGTGAAAGCCGCCATTTTATTCCTTGTGCTATGATTGAACTAGATTTGATTGCCACTGAAAGAACATTCCAGCGTTTTCGTTAATAATAATAATTAAAAAAAAAACATTTTAGATTTCAAATGATTTATTTTACCCTTGGGAGTGTTTAACTAAGGTATGATTGCGTCTGGAAGAAGATTTTACCGTATTGATTTAGATTTTACTACATTCGTATTAGGTATCTATGTTCTAAAATCTAAAAAAAAAAAAAATTAATAAATAAAAAGAAATATACCAAAAATAGCGAAATGCAATCGGAAAGTAATTTTATTTTGCAGCATGCATATGTTACGTAATGTTACGGTTGTAGCATGGTTAAATACAAAATTAAATGAGTAAATGGGAAATTTTTAATGCATCACGTTTCAAAAGTGATTTTGCAACATTCAAAATGAAGAACATTTTCAGCTGAGTGAGTTAAAGTAATTAAATTCATAAACCTAAGCAACGGACTAAAATGTCACCTATTAATTCTAAACTGAAGGCCTCCTGCAGACGATAATTCTGATAACACGGAAGGACCAATGCTAGAATAAGCTCGACTTTTAGTAGTCTTAAGAGGCATAGGGACGTCAGCTCAATGTATTCACAATCGAATCGATTGCCAATGTTAAAAAGATGTTCTTTTTCTTTTTTAAATAAAAGAAATTAATAATATTACTGAAATGCAGACTTTTCTACTGAGTGACACTACTTGACTTGATTTTCTAATTTCTGTATTGGGTGGTGGTAGAAGGAATTTTTTCAGATCTTTAATTACAAACATAATTTTGAAAAGCTGCTAAATATGTTCAGAGTCTGTAAAGCCCAAAACATGATGTGATTATGCATAGTTACCAGAAAAACGACTGAAGCGAATGATATGAAATTGAGTGTCATGATAGGTGGTCACTCAACTTAAAACATAGGCGTCGAATTTTAAAAAATCTTGATTGGATTTTGAGATTTTGCGAAAATCCTTTCAAACTGCATAAATTTGTGTTCAAGCATCACGTAAAAACGACAGAAGCGAATGATATAAAATTGGGTGTCATGATAGGTGGTCACTCAACTTAAAATATAGGCGTCCAATTTTTAAAAAATCTTGATTGGATTTTGAGATTTTGCGAAAATCCTTTCAAACTGCGTAAATTTTTTAAACATTTTTATTAGATTTTGAGATTTTGTGAAAATTCTCTCAAAGTACGTTTATATTTCTTCAAACATCACTTCAAACATCATCGACTAATACGAAATTTAATGATATGATAGGTAGCTGCTAATCTTAATTTATAGGCGTTGAATTTTTAAAATATTTTGATTACATTTTGAGATTTTGCGAAAATCGTTTTAAAATGCTGAAATTTTCTTCCAGCATCACGAAATAAAGACTGCAGGGAATGAAACGAAATTGGGTGACATGATAGGGTGTCACTCAACTTAAATTCTAGGCTTCAAGTTTTTCAAAAATGTTGATTAGATTTTGAGATCTTTTGAAAAATATTTCAATATGCGTAAGTATTCATTCGCGCATCACATAATTACGACTAAAGCGAATGAAATGATATTACTTAGTTACTCTCTAACCTGTAATATTTTAACAATACATAAAAATTAAAACTTCGCTTTCTTTACTTTGGCAACATACTACATCCATTCTGTGTACTCCTACAGTGCTGACGAAAGTTCTTGCTTTTTGGAAAGTTGCATTCACTAACCCGTCAAGGACGGGTACTTCAGCTAGTACACAAGATTCGGGATAGTTATTAAAGTGAAATAGTCACTGTGATGTCATAAATAATAATCTTATGACATATTATTCCATTGTTAACCTTTTTATAGTATGGCAACATGCTGTTCCGTTGCCCCTAGTTACCCCTTATTGTGTTTTACTTATTCCAATGTTTTTTCGTCGATGTTATGTTATATGTTGTGCTATGTTATGTTTCGTTAATAAATGTTCTAAATGTGTGAATGCCATTAATTAAATTCCTCTACCACTCGCTCTCTGCCCCAATAGGTTATGGTGGCCCAGAAATAGCGTAGAGGATTGTGATAAATAAGGTATGCAATATAAAATTTTATTCGTATTCTAAGTTTAATTTTTAATATTCGAACTGATTCTTCAAAAAGATTTAAAGTGCTTTCATTATGGCAGAAAATTAAGCGATTAAAGCTTTACAGCTTTAAATTGAACAATTACAAACGCAACTAAATGTTAAAAAAACTCCCGTGTCCACATCAAGTAGGGGCTTACCTGAATAAGCATTTAGATGGCAGAAACTACGCCGATTGGAAATTTCTTATGAAAAATTTTCTCGTAGATGCCGGTTTGTGGGATTGTATTGAAGGCACTAATATTGATCCAGAATTAGATAAAAGAGCATTAGCTAAGATAAATTTATCCATTAAGCCCATTGTGTCAGCTGAAACCAAAAAGGCTAAAACTGCTAAAGAAGCTTAGATGTCTCTTCAAAGAACATATGAGGATAACGGTGTAGTTCGAAGAATCGGTTTATATGGCTCTCTATTTAGAAGAAAATATGAAGAATTTTCTTCTATGACCGCATGTATAGATCATACTACTTCTATCGCAGAGCAATTACAAAACATTGGAAAGCCGCTTGAAAATGAGACTGTTGATGGTGTAAGGAAACAGGAAACACGGAATCCCTAGATTATCACGAGACTATAAGTTTGGCAACACATATGACTATTATTCAAAATTGTAATAAAATTAACCCATTTGTGCCTGGATATTTTTGCGACTTTCTTCGATTTTTACTGATAACAGAAATAATAGATAAAGGTAAAATCATACAAGACGGTGCCCCTCATGTAAACACGGCGATAGCCGCTGGAGCTTGGCGATCGCCAAGTGCGAGCGCTACGGATCTTGGCGCCAAGCTCCAGCCATGGCGCCAAGCCACCCTGGCGACCGCCAAGATTCAACGGCTATCGCCTTCTTGTGACGAATAAACACAAGTATTTACCACTAAAATTTTTATAAAGAAACACAAATTCTAAGTAAATGACACTATATAAAACAGTCAAATACACAACAAAACATTAGAAAAAGTAGATTAAACAAGCACTTACCTCACCTTTCCCACCTCATTTTTTAATGGAAGGACCGGGAACATCCATTACAACGATGAAATTCCCCAAGACGAAATAACGACGAAATTCCCCGAGACGCTCACTAACTTACGATAAAGGGTCCGCAAAACGGAATCAAAAACACAAGGAAAATCCAACACAAACTTATTCCACTCAGAATCAAAGAACACCAAACTTCAATCTTCGTGCAATTAACACTAAATGAAAATTCTATACTTCAAATGCACCGCGTTTAATTTTCAGAATTGCCAGTCAAATTCTGATTTAAAAAAAAAAAAAAAAAACGATTTTCCAGACCAACATGTGATAAAAAATTCAGACGATTTTCAAGTTTATGACGTCAGCTTTACATATGTTCTCCAAGGGCGGAACCAGAAACTCCTTCGGAGGAGTGCACAAATTGTGAATATTCATTTTATCTAGTGTAAAGCCTGCTAAATATTGGTAAAAGCCCCATTTATGTAGTGTAAAAACATTTTTCTTGGAGGAGGCGCGCGCCCCTCTGCGACACCCCCAAAAAAACATCAGTGGGTCCGGCCACCGCCTCAAAAGGGCCCCCTCGAAAATATGCTAACGCGGGCCCCTCTGCGAGACACAAAAAAACATCAGTGGGTCCGGCCAACGCCTCAAACGGGACCCCTCGAAAATATCCTAACGCGGGCCCCTTTGCGAGACCCCTCAAAAAAACATCAGTGGGTCCGGGCGGGCCCCTCTTCGAGATCCAAAAGAAACATCAGTGGGTCCGGGCGAGCCCTCTGCGAGACCCAAAAATAACATCAGTGGGTCCGGGCGGGCCCCTCGGCAAGACCCAAAAAAAACATCAGTGGGTCCGGACACCGCCTCAAAAGGGCCCCCTCGAAAATATGCTAAAGCAGGCCCCTCTGCGAGACCCAAAAAAAACCATCAGTGGGTCCAGGCAGGCCCCTCTGCGAGATCCAAAAAAAACATCAGTGGGTCCGGCCACCGCCTTAAGGGGGCCCCCTCGAAAATATGCTAACGCGGGCCCCTCTGCGAGACCCCAAAAAAACATTAGTACAAGTTGAAGCAAATTAGAATAGTAGACGAAAGAACAGGAAAAAACGAAAAATAACAATAACGCATGCGCAAAACGCAAATTAACAGCTTAGTGACGTCAAATTGAGCAAGCGAATTCGTTACATTCATCGATACATACATTCAAAAATATGCTAACGCGGACCCCTCTGCGAGACCGAAAAAAAAAAAACAGTACAAGTTGAAGCAAATTAGAATAGTAGACGAAAAAACAGGAAAACACGAAAAATAACAATAATGCATGCGCAAAACGCAAATTAACAGCTTAGTGACGTCAAATTGAGCAAGAGAATTCGTTACATTCATCTGCTTACGTCACACAGTAGCTAGATTAAAAAACAACTATTACGCATGCCCGAAAGTGCAAGAAATTTCGCATCTTTCAGTAGTTCTAAATTATCCAATTTAGAATATTTGACGCATTATCATTCCTTCAAAAAAAAAAAAACGTCGCCAAGCTCTACACATTTCTTTATGGTTGCCAGTCAAACAACCATCGGCAGGGTACTTTACTAACATTGAACATCGCTCACGATGTCGCCAGAACCAAGGGGCACCGGATACGGAACATAGACCGTGTTAACTATTATTTACTGAGAATGAAATTATAAATGTTCGAATTAAGCATGTTTGTCATGGGTTTTATAAATTACTAAAGCCAAAAGAATCAATTTTTTACTTCTTAAATTTATCTATTGCTGCTGTTTCATAACAATTGTTTTAATTGCTCTGTTTACATTATTTTAAGAATTAATTAACATGTTCAGTTATCACTTAATCTAATAATTTTTTTTTTTTTCCAATGAACAGAAAATTAAAATTTTGTATTTTTTTTAAGACTTAGAAGTTTTTATCTTTGTAAAATTGGCTATTATTTTAAAAACTGTAATTCTTTTTCTCTTAGTAATTTCAATAAAGTGTAAAAGCATGTCCAAAGTGTCAGGCTGTCTTTCATGCTTTGGGAATAATACCGCAAGCGGGGGCATGTTGCCAAGCCAGATGTCGCAAAAGCTTTTACGCATTGCTAAATAAGCCAATCTGCAAGGATTGTGCTTAGAATATATGGAGAACTGTTTTAACGGCAACCTTAATGGGTTAGACGTTGGCAACAAAAAATGAAGCCAACTAAACCTGCCCCCGCTTACGGAATTATTCCCCATGCTTTTGTTTTGTGGTTCTATTGGGGCAGTCATTAAAAACAATTTACAATAAGATTTCTTCCCCTTTCAATTGTTAACAGGTTCTTTATGTGTTATGTAAAATTTATTTTCTTTTTTATTTATACAGTATCATGTGAAGTCATTGTCAGTTACTGCTGGGGATGATTCGATAAGACAGAGACGGCCTGAGGGGCGTGCGGGGCCCCAGGCGAAGCGCAAGAGCGGGGCCTCTTCTCTATCATGTCTTATGAGATAGCAATAAAGTGGCCCAGGAGCGGGGCCTTAGGCGATCGCCTACATTCGCACCCCCCTTGGGCCAGCCCTGGATAAGAGGGGCAATTCGCCAAGCATGAATCAGTTGCTAGTGTAAGCAATAAGATATTTTTGTGACGGCTTGGGAGACCTGATGTTGTATGTGACAGTGTGAAATGTGCAGCTTCTTGAGGGCTGAAGTCAAGTTTGAGTTTTGCGTGCTGCACATTGCTATTATTTTGCACTATGAATTTATAAATTGTTAAGTGATGATTTGTTTATAATCTTATTTTCCTTCTTTAGCATTGCAGCATTTTTTTCCTCCTAGAATGTGATCAATGCAGTTTGTTTTTTATGCCTAATGAGTACTTGTACAATTTTGCTGTAAATTTGAAACAGCAGCATATTGTACAGGTACTTTTTCGGCTTGTAAAATCAAGAGTCATCTGCTCAATTGTGGATGCAAGAGAAAAAAGAAATCCATCAGTATAAGAAAGAGCTGAAGAGAGACGAGAACTATGATCCCTCTGTGTGAGTACGATGATCTATTAAATCAAATTTATAAATATATTGTATGTATTTGGTAAATAAAAAGTTGAAAAAGTTTCAGTAAGTTTTTATTTGTTAAATGTCTCGTAAGGTGCGTTTAGACCAGGGTTCGTGATTTTTTTTATTTTTAAAAAAAAATCTAAAAAATCGGATTTTTTTTATTTAAATCAGATTTTTTCGATTTAAATCGGATTTTTTTTAAAGATGTTTTAAAAATTCCTAATATGAATTTATTTTGCATATTATAAAAGTAGTATGACATTTTAAACAATCTATGTAAAATATATTTTATGCTATTTTAGCTATTATTATAATAAGTGCATAGATAAACAAATTTTAATATGAAACAAACATGACAATTCAAATCAAATTTATCATGCAAGACAACAAACTACAGCACATAATATTGGTTCATTATGAACATTTGACCATCCATCTATACTAAAGTTAACAATTTGTCCACTTAGGTGCTTGGAACATTTTTCTTTCTCTTGATCATATATATTATCAAGTAATGCTCCACCTATTTCTACTTCATTTGGAGCAGTATACCCTGGCCTTAAAGCAGAAATCATCTTTTTAAATTGGGGATGATTAACCTGATGAAAAGCAGAATTGGTGGCATAAATATATCTTACCACTTCCTCATCTAATATTTGCTTTTAGTGGTCTTTATGACATAATCATTCATGCTGTTCTTAAGAACACCAACATCATTTTCTATCTCACTGATTTTTCTTTTCATAGGTTTGGCTGCCTCAGATTTTGTACAAGTTAAATTGTTCTCAATTGTTTCTTGAGGTTTCTCACTATTAATATCATTTCATAATCATCAAAACATTTATCTACATGTGCTTTCATTCTGGTTACTAATCCCATCATAACTTTTCCACAGTTCTTGCATTTGGCTTTAACACCTTTTCCAGAAACTGTCTGCCCTTCATTAAAGTACATCCAAATATTATCTTTCTTCCTTCCTGACATTATCCTTGTACTTTAGCAATAGCTCTCTGAACACGGAATCCTAAACAAGCGTGTTCTAAAATCTGAAATAATTCTAGTGTTGCCAATTTTCCTGATCAAATTTCTTTTGTTCTCACACTGTCACACTCAAAAGTCACTCCCCCCTCCCTTACCTTGAAGGATTCTCTAAACCACTGCAGTGCCATCTAATGCAAGGACGTATCCAGGGGGTCTGGACCCCCCCCCCGCCGAAATTTCAGTTTTTGTTAACAAAATAAGAATGTTGACGTCTTTTTGTGAAAAATTCTGCCTTTTTCACCGTTTGGACCCCCCCCCCCCCCCCGAAAATTTTTTTGGGGTACGTCCCTGATCTAATGGTATTATAAGAAATTAATTTCACTTGAATGTTGAAGAAATTTTTTATTTAGAATACATTCTATCACTACAAAATCCATTTTTGAAAAAATGATTGTAATCACATTTTTAAAAAAAAAATCCCTTGATTTAAATCATGATTTTAATCAACGAACCCTGGTTTAGACTACGTTCTTATTGTAGCTATCATTCTTAGTTATGATGTCAGTTAGCGACGATAAAACCAGTTTTCTGGGATTTCAGTTCTTTCCTAATCCGTGCCTAAGATTACCCCTCTTCTTTTGTTAAGTTTTCAAGGTGGGGAAAGGATCATTAATCATTCTTCCCGCATGCACCGTACTCAACCACCACCCACGGGAGATATATAACAAAGCCTGCGTGCAGGAACTAGAATGCTGTGTGACGTAATCATATCTAGGCCTTCTTCACCCGTCCCCTAAGGAAGGAGAGCATTTTTTGAAAGTCGTTCTACCGGTATGTTTCACCATGTGCTTTGCGTTCTACAAGTTGCTCTCGCTTGAAATCACGCGTGTTTCGAATTTTTCCTTTCATATTGTGAGGTATCACGCACTAATTTTTTACTTGTTAGCATGTGTTGAATATTTCTTCTAAGATGCCATTCAAGTTGTTGTGTTCCAAATTGCTGAGGAAATTATAAAAATGGACCCCGTGTTACTGTGTTTGGATTTTCTAAGGACCCTCAACTAAAAAATAAACGGATAAGAAGCATTCCAAGATGCAATTTCCAACCATCAGATACATCTAAGGTAAGCAATAATCATTTTCTTTATAAAAAAAATTAATTAAACCGTATCGTTGTATGTACATGTGAACATAGTTAAGTCAAATCCAAATAAATGACATTGTTTCAAAATATTTAACAACAACGCTTCGTCGAAAATTTATGAGAAATGATTTCAGATTAATCAAGTTTTGGAATGATATATTCAGTTGATAATAAGTTTTAAAAAATGGATATTAACGGAAATAACAATTACAGTAGCATATATAGGTTACCGTTTCCAGGGGCAGGGGGATCAGGTATTTTAAACCTTTATTGTTTCTAGAGTTAATAAAAATGTTTTAAAATGCTTCTTTTAATAATTGCTTTACATTTTCTGAGGGGGTGCACATGCTAGATCAAGTAAGACGTAACAATGCATGATTTAAAAATATAAATAAATATTTAAGCAAAAAGCAATCTCTAAATGTAAAACTGGTAAGCAGAAGATGATAGGCTTATGTTTTGTTCCTCAGAACAACATTTGGGGGGAAACAGATGAGAGTAAAATAAGTGTTTCGGAGCTAAAGCAATTACATTTTTCAATATTATCCTTTGAAAAAAAAAAAAAAAAGAAATAAAGAATCAAGACAACACTTTTGCTAAAACTTATCTTGGTGACGAAATGTAAGACCATAAATTACTTGTTTTCTTTCAGTTGCATGCATTGTTTTCCTTTAACTTCCTTTCCTTTAACTGCTGGAAATGCAAATGTGTTTTAATTTGTAAGGTATGTCATATCTGCAAACAGGGACGTACCCAGAAAAAAATTTCGGAGGGGGTCCAGACGGTGAAAAAGGCAGAATTTTATACAACAAAACTTCATCATTATTATTTTGTTTACAAAATCTGAAATTTCGGAGGGGGTCCGGACCCCCTGGACCACCCCGCTGGGTACGTCCTTGTCTGCAAATTTATTTTGTGAACCTCCATTTAAATAGATTTTCACAATTTAAATAACTGCAAGCCGCCAGTAGCATAGCCATGATTTTATTTCAGAAAGGGGGGGAGGGGGAGGGTCGGTCATCAAATTGTAAGCTCAAGTTGAATTGTAAATTAAGTATCAAACTCTAAGCTAAGTAAAGGGGTCCCATTTCGGTGAGAGTTGCAGCCCCCTCAGGCTATGCCCTGCATACAACGAGAGGCTAGAAACATGGTTAATTTTTGAAAATAAAAAAGCAACAAAAATTTATCAAAGAATGAAGAACAATTACTATTTTTAACAAGAACACTCAGCCCAAGACTAATGTTGAAATTTAAAATAATTAAAAGAATTGTAAAATAGCACACATAAAAATGGCTATGTATCAAGATGATTGTTTCAGGTGGTACAAAAGATTCACCCTTCTTCAGTTGCAAAAATGCTCCACTGCATCAAAATTTGCTATTTTGAAAAAAGCTAAAAGTGCTTAATTTTTTTTCCTGTTTTCTTCATGTGATAAAAATGTAATTTGAAAAATCATTAAAAGTGAAATACAGTAGAACCCCGATCTATCGTTCCCGCATTCATCGTTTTCCCAGATTGATCGTCTTATTTCTATGGTCCCTGCACAGATTGTATTTGAATAGCGTTAAAGAAGCCCGCATGTATCGTTCGACCAAAAGTGACTTTCCCGCATTCATCGTTGTAAAATATTTCTCCTGACCAAAATGAAATTGAATGTTAAGAAGTGGATCCATATGGCATGCAAACTGTAATTGTTTCTTGGTTCATTGATGATCAGATGAACAGTGGTTGCATGTTGAAGAAGATTTAAATAGCATGAAACTTAATGATTATAATTCCATTAATCAAGACGGTGAGGCATGTGGTATCCTAAACATGAAAGAAACGTGTGATAATGCAAAAAATGAATGTAACAGAAAAGCAGAGGATAATAATCATGCCGATAAGGCTGAGAGTACACTAGTACGAAGTTTGTCTGAAGCAATAATGGTATTTGAAACTGTATGAACGTTTTTATACAAACATAAAATCACATGAAAGGTGCAGTATCGTAAATCTTGAAAATTTACCGTTTAATTTTTAAAAATGATGAATAACCCCATATAAAATAACTGAAATTTTAAAATGTATCATTTAATGTTCATCTTCGATTTATTTGTTTTACAATTTTGTAAGAAATTAGTATTTGTTGCTATACGTGTATGCATAAAGATTGCTTTCTACTTATTTTGACTTGAACCTGCATTTGTCGTTTTTCCTCATTCATCGTTTTTTTCTACGCACCCCATGAAAAATGATGAATCGAGGTTCTACTGTATTTCGATTTAAAAAATTACATTTGTTGTTTTAGAACTTATTATGTATACTACGTTATTTCGCAGTACAAAATTTTAGGACAGATATACTGCTGGATATTTGTAATATCTGGCATATTTGCCAAATGCAGTATGTAGAATGTTGCATCCCTAAATTTACTAGTTGAAACAAAATAACTAAACTTACTACAAAACAACCCCAAAAAAAAAAAAAGAAATCCTTAACGAATATTTCAATGCAAGTCTAAAAACATTTTTGTAAATCCCACAATTTGCTGTACAGCAATTAAAAAGACTGACAATCAGTGGTCCACTTTTAACCTAAAATAACTACAATGGGTTAAACAATTTGCAGCATAGCTACTCAAAAATATTCAACCAGTCTATACATAAAATTAAACCATTTAACTAAACAAAAGCACTTACCTCAAGTTTCACAGGCGTACGATCAATGGCAGATCTAGAAAAAAAATTCTGTACTCCCAAGAGATAAATGCTGTGCCTAGAATCAGCTGGTTGGGTTAAATCAGTCTTCTTTTCAATGTGACCTCACAGCAAGAGCACCATCATTCATTTTATATTTCATAAAAGAATGGTAGCTTATATTTCCAGCAAAATAGCAAGTGTGAAGCAGAATTACAATTTTATCTGCTCCACATGCCTGCCATTCAGCTAGTAAAACCAATTTCAGCTAGTGAGTCAGCATAATTTATTATATATAATAAATTAACCTATGCCTTTAAAAGAAATTCTATGGCATCATCAAAATATTTGAGTATAACTATATAGATAGAAATAAACACCTAGGTGGTTTTGGGCACTGTGTTAATTATAAACAAAGTAAATTATAATATTTTAAAATCTTTAATACATGTAGCACATTTTGTAAAGCATGCATTTTAACATGTACTCATTAGATACGACAGCTTATAATAGTATATTTTAAGCACTAATACAGTAAACGTAGAGAATTTAAATTAAAAACACGTTAAAAAAATCGTACGGATAAAAAAAAAAATACTGTATAACCTGTATTAATCAGAAGTATTAGAAATATATGAGCCGTGAAGGTTTTACAAAAATAGAGTATGATCAACAGTATATAAAGACGAAAGGAAACAAAACTTTAAACATACAATGAAACGGTAGCATCCCAACTCTAACGAAAACAAATACCCGTAACTCTGATTAGATATTCATAAAAAGTCACAGAGCACACAATCCTTCAAAAGCAAATTTCTGCTGTGTTTAATCTGCATGCATTTGTGCAAAAATTTATATTTAAATTAGCGGACTACTCAAATCAAATCAGAGACTCGCGGTACTGGGTCGTTCTAGAAATGTAAATAAATATGGCAGAGTTACAGCTTCGCTGAGCCCCTGAGCTTTCACTGCACATGCGTTGAGCGCTGTTTCAATGCTAATCCTCCGAATTCGGAGGATTAATTTTCAAGTGCTAGATCCGGTTTTGACCGGGTGCTAGTTCTAGTGTTAGGCGTGGTGAATACCATTTTTCAACTAACCCTCGATGTAGCACTGCCTGACGTGCTAGCACGCGCATCAAATGTTTGGTGAATAAGGGGGTTAGACAAATGGACCATCGAGGATTAAAAATGGTCGTTTTGGCTTATGTATTTATAGTATGTAATACATGATATATAGTATTTTGATATAGTATTTTTGATTATAGTAGTATGAATGCATCTTGCTCCACAAATCAGTTTGGCGCCTGTGATAAACGGGCATTTGTGCAAAATTTCTGCTCGATTTTAATTCATGCATAAGAAAAGAAGTGATTTCATTGAGTTGCCCTGAAGTAGAAATTATCTTTGTTCAGTGGTTTTAAAATGTAGTATGGAAAGCTATGATTAAATCTTTTAAAAGCTGGTGAGTCAAACTTTTATAATGATATTTTTACCAGTAGTTAATATTTTTAACTGTGTGTAAAGTTCCCCATATCACGTAATTTGTGATTAAGGAAGTAAAGTTAGAAACTATAACACACGCGTAAAAACATGCAGAAGAATGTGAAGGACAATTTAAAAATATTAATTAATTTTAAATGAAATCACAAAATTTCTGTAGCATTTTTTAAATCTATAAAAAGAGCATTATTGTACCATGTCCCGTTAGTAGGCCTTAAATTGGGATCATTTGTGACACTGTGGGTCTAATAGGCGATATTAAAATCACCACAGAAAGTAGAGTTCAGGAAATTTTAATTGCAACGATTTTTAAAGTTACTTATATTCAGCAGTTTGTACTTATACTAGCCCAAAATGCTCTGTTGCTAAACATGGGTTATTCCTAAACTAAAGCACCCTTGTATGCCCCGTCACTTTCCGATTTTATATTTCTCACAAATTTGAGTAAACTAAAATTTAAACATCATATAAGATACTCCAGATATATTACTATTGGGTCATTCCATTTTAAATCAACAAGGTCCTCAACCGGACCCCCAGCAGAATCCAATGAAATTTGGTACATTTGTTGCATCTGTAGAGGAATGAATAATGTGAAATTCTTAATCCTTATTCCCATGGGCGCCCATAGGAATTTTTCTAGGGGGGGGGGGGCAAACTCCAAAAATTTTTTCTAGAGGGGGGCAAATTTCAAACTTTTAACAAATGTGGTTCTGGTTTTGCCATTTGTATACATCATGAGACAACCTAAAACTCTAGGGGGGAGGGGCAAGTGCCCTACCTTGCCCCCCCCCCTTATGGGCGCCCATGCTTATTCCTATTAGTTTTTGAAATATTTAACTTTAAATTGTGTGAAATTCATCAAATTTAAGGAATTTTTGTGCTATACACTGTCAGTTCAAGTTTCTCTTCTAATTATATTAGAGATTTGATTTAAGGGAGATTCTTACAAAACTAAAGTGACCAGACGTCCTACTTTTGGTGGGACAGTCCAGATATTCACCCACATGCCCTGCTGTCCCCACAGGACCCTAAAATGTCCTGCTTTATGAAAATTAAATAAACAAATTGGGAATAAATTCATATGAAAATGATTAAGTTGTTTACAAAGTTCTTTGTTACTTGTATTTAAAACCGGTTTTCTTTTATTGATGAAAATGATTGTTTTATAATATGTATTAATACATGCCTATATATAATCAATGGATGGTGATTCTATAGTTGTTAGAAAGCAAACTATTTTGGAAATTTATCCAAAAATTAACAATAAAGATATTTAAAATCTAAGTTTATGTAATAGGCCTATTTTATTTGTATATTCACTATATTTTTTTCAACTCATTTTTCTCATAGAAGTAGAAAATCAAATTATATGTGGAAAAAAAAAAAAAAATCTTGTAGGGGGAGAGATGTTTGGGGTTAATATTTACCCCTCCCGACTCTGCTGTTTAGAAGTGTCCTGATTTTCAGTTCAGAAAAAATGGGCACTTTATACAAAATGGGACAAAGAAATGATGCAAAATCACCAATCTTAATGTCACACACTTTTAATGAAAAAAAAAAAAAAATGTATTTACATCTTCTGATCCAAAATTTATATTTGATGTCTAATATAAAAAAAAAAAAGTATTTGACATTCTGTACTTTAGCATTTTCTGTGCCCCTGTGTGACTGAAATGATGCATACAGAAATGACTGGGACATAGAGGTCAAAATTCAGAAAATTTGCAGGTGGCCAGTGTGAGCTTGAAATTTTGAGTGGCCACTCGCATTTTTAAATATTGCACAACTTACATACAAGTTTAACAAACTCACAGCTTATATATAAGTAATAAGGAAAGTTTTCTTAAAATATACATATAAATATTCTGCTAATTAAAAAAATATAATCACCAGTATATACAGGGTGTCCCAAAAGCATTGACCTAGGCTTTTATTCCTTAAAAATTGATCATAGACATGTACAATAAATCAAAGTTGTATAAGAGACAGAATTTTATGGTGTTGATTAACATTTTCAGAACATTAAATCTCAATAAATAAATGAAAAAATTAATTTTTATGCAGACCCCTACAAAAACATTCCCAGTTAGTAAAATGTGCCTCTTACATTAATTAGGTGATGGACAAAATTTCAGCCATTCATCCTTTTTTTCTGGCTAAGGCCTTGCTTTTGTCAAAAGCATTTCTGTGTAGTGTCCCCCTACTACCGTTCTTTAAAAAGCACAGTGCCCGACAACATTTCAATGATTGGCATTTCCACCCCCCCTTCCCCCTGGTTTGTTAATACTTTCTCTCTATAATGTCATTCCTTCTCCTTCCGTTAGAGGGATCATTGCAGTCAAGATTGTCCATAGTTTTACGGCCCCCTTACAAAACAACCTCTATTAAAATGATACCATAACAAAAATATGATTGATTGTAGTGACCTTTTACAAAACATGATATGTAACTGTTCCTTCACAAAATTTCAAGCAGTGCAATATCAGACATTTCTCATAAATGCAACAGGATGAAATGTTCTTTTACAAATAGTTACCTTTTTCCTAATTGAGATGCGTATCAGATAGTCATGGAGGAGGCAGTGGAGGGGCAACTGCCCCCCCCCGGACAAAGTTACATTATTCCTCCAGTGACGTAACCCAAAAAGGCACCTCTGGGATGTTTGTTTTCAGTTAATGCAGCAATAGAAAACTACGATCTGGCTCATAACACTTTCAGTTGGGGTTCAAAATGACTTCCGTCGATCCTATAATGTGGGTGTTATATTTGATGATTACTAAACAATCATAATTCTAGACTACATCTTTTTAGTGAAAGCTATTAGTATAAATGATGGCAGCTTCTATTGCTTAAAACTGGCTGTTTTGCACAGTTGCAAGCTTTTGTTCTAAATGATTGTTCAGTGTAATCATTATCTGGCCTTCCTATTTCAAATTATCCATAGTTATTAAAAATATTTACTGAGCATTAGAAAATTACCTGTTCATTTAGAAATGGAAAACAATTTTTTGAAAGTTAGAAAATTGCCCATTTTGTGACATGAATTGATCTGAATTTGTTTCTGCCTATTGTGGGCGCTGGCAGTATAGGACAAAGGGGGCACTTTGCCCCTACCTGGATTTTTGTATGCCATGTTTTTCCCTGCTTTTTTCTTTCCAACATGGTAACCACTAACCATACGAAGCAGTCTTCCCCCCCCCCCCCTATATTCTGCCGGTGCACACATGCAGCATATAAGAAATGAAGGTTTAGGAATAAACTATAATCCTTTTGAGATTGCACCAAACCAGTTCAGAATTTTCTACATGGTACAGAAAAGGGCCTTTTTTTTTTTTTTTTCAGAACAAAGTATCCCTAAATTTAAATCCACCCTGGCTGAATTTACGTACTCCATTGATCTTTATTCATGAAGAATGTTGTTAATTTTTCGCGACTGACAGCTGTTATCAACTTTATAGCTTTCTGCTGGCCATAAGCTGTATTATACTAGAATAAATCTTGAAATGTTTAAGTTATTTATTTATTTATTTTTGGTATTAATAGATCAATCGGAAGAAAAGAAATCATAAATGAAAGCTTGTCACTTATCGGATTTTTGTTCTCAGAAAGAGAAGCTCGTACATTGTAGGTACAGGGTACTGCAAAAACAAACAAGTGCAGGTGTCTGCTGCAAACTGCGATCGTAGGCATTGTCGTAATCTAGGGTTGGCTTTTTCCTGTCCAAAACTTGTTTTTCCCATCAAACTGGGAAAAAGTGGTAAATACTGGGAAAAACTTCCAAATGACAATATGTAAGATGTATTCTGTCTTCCTGAATATAACATGTAAAATTGGTTAGAAATACATAGTTATTACAAACTTCCCTTATGTTTAAAATTATTCTGTAGGAAAGAATTATTGCATAAAATATAAAAAAATGCTCATAAAATTTTTTAATAATAATGAATTTCCTAATTAAATATTTTAGAACTTAGAACACAATAAAATAAAATTATTAAACTTCAAAATATCAGTATCATCAGGAGAAGCAATGAAGAATTTGTGTTAAATTTAAATAAAAATGTTATTGTTTTTGTACATTATCAGTACCAGAAATCCACCATATTTGTTTACATTTTTCTTGTTGCCAGATTCTTGTCTAGTCAACATGCACGGACATACGTAATCTAGTGACAGTTTTGTATGTAATCTAGTGAGAGATCGGTACAGAATACAGCATTTCGACATGACGTCAGGGCAACTTTTGGTAGGACAACTCGGATATTTAGAGGTACAAAGACGAGTATTCCGCGAATCACCTTCCTCAAATGAATGTTAGTGTGTCCTACAGAAAATTGTTGCCTGACTGGCTGCCATGATGCAAATGCAATGACGTAGGTCGAAAAGCTCTATAGGCAAAATTTACATTGTGGGGTGTCCTTTATAGACCATGAGACGTTCGCCCAATAAACACATGGAATTTAAATTCCGTTTGCCATAACTTGGAACTGCACAAATTTGTTATTAAAACCTTCTATTTGGTGCAATTTATTATTAATTGCAATGTTCCTACACTTAATCTTGCACATTGTTTTAAAATAAGTCAAATATACCTGGAACTATATTTCTGTCCTATTTGCAACTAATCTTGGAAATCACCACGAGATGGCGCATCGATAATCTCATTAATTTTTTTTTAATGCTGCTAACTAATAATATACTTCTTTTTATTTCATATTATGTCAAAAAAAGCATTAATATGCCAATAAATACAGTTCGTATTTTCATTTCGGTTTTATTTCATCGCCAATAAATGGCCATTGTAACCTTCCGCTGTTTGTTTACATTTCGACCGGCGGTTGAGCAGACGAACGTAAACAGACATCTTACGAAGTCCTACGTCCTACGTTTTAATTTTGAAAATTTCCAATATTTTTTTTTTTTAGAATATTGATCTTGAAATATACATATTAATATTTTTATATTTTCACTAGTATAAATTTTTTTAGGAAGTTGAAAAAATTAATAATATTTAATTTACTTAAAAAATATTACTAGATTTATTAAGGATTCATATCTGAATCTAAGTGACAAATATTTTGATTAGTACTAGTTGCCCAACAGGGATTCTACGGCATACCGAATATTTAATTAGTAATTTTTTTATTTTACATGCACTTCTTCATTTTTCATATTTATTTGCATTAAAAAAATAAGAAGAAATTTTTCTAAAGATTTTTAAACTATGAATTAAATTCAAACACCTAAAAATAAATTTTACACTCTAGGTAGAGTTTTTTTTTTTTTTTCCAAATAATTGTTGCACATAATGTTTTAGCTACTTATAAAATTCATATGCTGTATTTATATATTTTTCTTTATTAAATCATATTCGTCCTGTCTTGTTGGAAGTACTCCACCACAAGTTCAGTATAGGCACATGGTGTGTACATAAAAAAAAAAAAAAAAAAAAAACTACTTTTTTTTCCCTACAACTTTGCTTCTACAAAAATATATATAATGTACACTTTCAACCAGCTATTTTCTTCATTTAAATTAATCTTCATAGCATTTATTTTCAATAGAAAATGACAGAAGGTAAACACCTGACAGTGTTTCATTTTACCCCACATATCAGGAAAACAATAACACTCTAGGAACAAATAATATGGGACAGAAAGCAAATTTCAACAAATGTGTTTTATTTACATTAATAACGAACACCAATGTCAGAGAAATATGAAATGTAAATTGGAAAAAGTAATTTAAATAAAAAAATACTACTACATAAGCAATACTAGCTACAAGTTGTCATAAATCAATAAAAATACTACACTAGGGGCATACCTAAAAGTATAATAGTACTTTTTTTTTTTTTCTATTTCTAATGGCACAGATAAAAAGACAAATACAGCAAAGAATAGATATGAAAAAATACAGAGAACAGCTGTATCAAATAGTCTCAGAAGACTCCCTAGCCTCCCATATATCTCCACAAGAGAACGTTTGGATAAAGCTTGGCAGTGAGCGAGGTGGTAACAAGGTGGTGGTGGTGGTGGCTTGGGGTGCAAGATCAGAGACTGCAGACATAGCACTTTAAAGGGCATATTTTTTCAATTAAAATGCTATACTACAAACTCTAAATTGATACATATAGTTGATCGATATAAAGAGTAATATTAGTATACGAAAAAGTATTACTTACATTAGGGAATGCAATCCCGCTTTTGCGAGATTACAATATCATGGCTATAATTTTCATATTTATGTAAAGTATTGTTTTAGTTATGAATTAAGATAAAGTATTAAACCTGACTGTGCTCATAAACTTACTTTTCCCCACTTTTCTCTACTAAAATTAAGTTTTATTTTAATGAAATGTCAATCCCGCGGGATCCCGCAATCTCGTGCAGGATTGACATTTTATTCAAATAAAAATTAATTTTAATAGAGAAAAGTACGAAAAAGTAAGTTTATAAGCACTATCAGGATTAATACTTTATCTTAATTCATAATTAAAACAATACCTTACATAAATATGAAACTTATAGCCATGACATTCTAATCCCGCAAAAGCGGGATTGCATTCCGTAACTTACATTAATTTCTTCTGAACATTCGCTTAAATCATCAATACAATCTAAAACGCATCTTTCATTGTTAGAGTTTTAACAGTTACTCTCATAAGAGCAAAACTCTGAACATGCTGAATTATTCAACTTGCAAGTACATTTCTTTGACATACATGCAGTTTTAAGGCATGCACATGAGATGTGTTTCAGTAAGAAATCTGCTGCAATAGGCAAGTTACCCCAGGGTCATTCCATTTCAAATCAACCAGGCCATGTCACCCACTGTCTCGGATTTCTTTGAAAATTTTTATAAATGTAGCCATTAGTGTTCTAACTAACAATATAAAATTTTACTTCAATATCTCTAATACTTTTTAAGATAAAAATTATTAAAATAAAGGGAAAGTGACCATAAATGGCGTTTTTGCATACACTTATTTTAATGGTGCTTTTTCAGATGAAAAATCATAACTTTCTTTATTTTCAATATATTAAATTGAAACTGATACCAAAATGTTCACAAAGGTTTGGAGATTATAGAAAAAATTAATTTGATAGTCCTGTTTAAAACTGGTACCCCCCAAAAATTCATAAACTTTGTTTTTTTCAAAAAAATTTTATAAAAACAATAATTTTGCAAAAGCTGTTTCAGAAAAAGGCGCAGCTCTTAACAAAGCAAACTATTTTTTTACTTACATGTAAATGCATAAAGTAAGATAATTTAAAATAAAAATGGTGGTATTTTGAGTCCTAATAGGTTAATTTAATTAAAAACCAAATATTTTGATGATTTTTTTTTTAAATGTTATGCTGCATGCAAATGTTATTATAAAATAATTATTTATTTATTTAATTTAAGAAGGTGCTTATTTTATTTAAAAGTTAATAATGAGTTAGTTATTTTACTTAAAATTTAATTTTTTTATTTTTAAAATATAAAACTTTTTAAACAAAATCTGAATATATACATATAGTAAATATGTGTCAAAACTTGGAAGTTTTTCTTTCTTTCTTTCTTTTTTTTTATTGTCAACTACAAGTTGAATTACACTCATTCTGACTTATTTTAGATCAGTAATATAACTGTTAATTTTATTGGGTTGGCAACTGAGTAATTGCGGATTTTTTTTAGAAAATCAAAGACAATTTTTTCATGGAACTAAAT
Organism: Cheiracanthium punctorium; assembly: GCA_038373885.1. Classification (NCBI taxonomy): domain Eukaryota; kingdom Metazoa; phylum Arthropoda; class Arachnida; order Araneae; family Cheiracanthiidae; genus Cheiracanthium; species Cheiracanthium punctorium. Next base: position 26,496 of record JAWZYV010001476.1, read on the forward strand.
AACTTTATTCTGTAATGTACTGCCCATTTTGATCAATGACCTTTTGCCATCTTTCAGGCAGCATCATAATCCCACGTTCATAAAACTTCTGGTTTTTATTAGCAAAAAACTGAATCAGGTACGATTTGACATCATCATCATTATTGAAATTTTTACCATTCAAGGAGTTTTGTAAAGATCGAAACAAAAAGTAATCAGATGGTGCAAGGTCAGGACTATATGGTGGATGTGGCAAAACATCCCAACCAAGCTCCAACAATTTTTGCCGAGTGACCAAAGATGTGTGTGGCCTTGCATTGTCATGATGGAATACAACACCTTTTCGATTTTTCAATTCGGGCTGCTTTTCTTCAACTGCATTGTTTAATTTCGTTAGTTGTTCAGTGTAGATATCAGAATTGATCGTTCGGTTGGGTGGTAAGAGTTCAAAGTAGACAATTCCTTTGTAATCCCACCAAACTGATAACAAAACCTTCTTTGGATGAATATCAGCTTTTGATGTTGTTTGAGTTGGTTCACCTGGCCTGCTCCACGATCTTTTCCACTTGATATTGTTGTAAACAACCCATTTTTCATCGCCAGTTATCAGTCGTTTTAAAAATGGATGATTTTCATTACGTTTCTTTAGCAAATCGCAGCTGTTAATGCGTTGCGTTAAATGCGTTTCTTTCAGTTCGTGAGGAACCCGTGTATCGAGTTTTTGAACATAGCCAAGTTGTTTTAAGTGATTTTCAATGCATGTATGTGATACATGAAGCTTCTCTGCAATCTCACGTGTTGTACTCTGACGATCCGAATCGATTATTGCTTTGATTAGGGCATCATCAACTTCAACTGAACGACCAGAGCGTTTTTCATCTTTGATTGAAAAATCACCAGAACAAAATTTGGCAAACCAATTTTGACACTGCCGTTCTTTTAAGGCTTCGTCACCATAAACAGCACATAACTTTTTATGAGCTTGCGGTGCGTTTTTCCCTTTGCGGAAATAAAAAAGCAAAATATGACGAAAATGTTCCTTTTGATTTTCCATTTTTCAACGAAGGCCAAGCGAAAACTACGCAACCGATCAAAGAACTTTTTTTACTGATTGACAGCTGAATTGCCAACTATCAAATAACAAAATGTGTTTTACATTTGTAAATCGTCTGAAAACCTAAAAATTCAACTGAAGCCATCTATGAGTGAAATCCGCAATTACTTAGTTGCCAACCCAATATTTTTTTTAATGTAGACAATGCTTTGTTTATAATGGGAATCTCCTCGCCTGTCAGGTAAAAACTTGGTATTTATTTATATTTAATTGTGTGTCATAGGAAATCAAGTTAAAATAGTTTATTAATGTTTAAATCAGTATTTTTTAATCTGTTCAAGCAAAAAGGAAAACGAGAGAGTGTGTCAATAACAAATAATTAAAAAATGGGCGTTGGAGAGAAAAAGTAGCAACAGGCTGTTTTTTTTTTTTTCCCAGAAATGATGCAACTTTTTAAGTTATTTTTATGCAATTAAGTTATCCCAATTTAGAGATTCAAAGTTTTTTAGAATATCTCTTCAGAAGTTGTACTATGCAGAAAAAAGAAATTTAGTTAAATTTATGTGCTGCATGGTTGGAAATTTTTCAAATTTAAATGTCGTCTCAGCCAATTCTGTAATTTTTTAGGGTGGGGTGGGGGAGGGAAGGGTGTAAATTGCCTGAGACATGAAGAAGGCATATCTATATATTGTTTATATATAAAACAATTTTAAAAACTGTTTTGTTTTTATCATAATTTTGTTTATTTTTACATCAGTTTAAAAGAACTAAGTAGTCCCTTTTCAGTCAACAGGCTTTTGGACTGTAAGTAGATCAGATCACATGCTTTCTGTTTGTTATGTGGTAAGGAGCTGGTGTAAGAGAAGATGCAGGAGGAGATACTGAGTAGTGTAATATAGTAAAGGCCATTGCCCACACCCAGTGATTGCTGCGGCTACAATGTATTTGAAGGAGGATATTTGGCCACGTCTTACATTGGGTGACACATATGCTGTCCTCTACTGAACAATAGATGGGGGGTGTGGGGGGAACAATAGAGTGGGGCCCCACAATATTATCCACGGTCCCCAATTACCTTTTGTCCGGAGTATTTCCTCTTTCTCTGCAGTGCGAAAAATTTATTGCTTACAAGTGATAATTGGCCAAGCAGCGAGTGGCTCCCTCTCGATGTGGAAAGCGGCTTTAAAGGGGTGGGGTCCACTCCCTCTTCCAATGAGTCACCCTCTTGTTTGCAGGTGTGAATATCTCTTCCTTGGTCAGATGCTTTGAGAATTGGAATCAGTTTTGCCTTTCTTTGATTAAGTGAAGATGTTCTTTGAGTAATTTGGAATTCTTTTTGATGTTCTCTGGGATTGTTGAAAATATTTTAAAGAATCAAACCAATAATCTAAAGCTAAATTATTCAGCTTGATATATAAGCTCATTTTTGTTTATCTAATTCAAAGACTAAATTAGAATTTTTTTTTTTTTTTTTTTTACTATTACTGAATATCAATTCCATTTAATATGGCAGCAGAACATTCCCAAACGTGCTGTAGTATTGCCCAAGAAAATGGAACTGAATGCCATAAAAGGACTTATACTCAAGTGGAAACTGTATCAAGTTCTGCATTATTAAGCCCTTCAGACTTTAACTTAATAAGTTTGAGAAGAAATGTACAATCTGAGCTTTTACTTAATATTTGTGAACATCACAAATTATTTTATTTGAATAAATTTGAAATACTTCAAACATCATGTTTTGACCCGTTTAAGTGCCATAAAAGAAAGAGAAAAAAATGTTTGAGAACCATTAATTTAAATTTATCTGAGGTAATTAACAAATTGCTGAACTGTGAAAAATCGATTCCTGGATAAAAAATATGTAGTTTTTGTAGGAAGAACGTAAACAAACTTATTTCTGAGATTGATGGCAAAGTATCAACTGGCAGTGATACCAGTGACAAAGTATATTTGTCTGACAAATTTCAAATTGTCAATTTCAAAACAAGAAGCTTTAGAAGATGTTAATGTATCATTACAAAACGTAGGTGAAACTCAAGAAAATTGTTTGTTTTTAACTAAAGTATTAATTTGTAGTTGACAATAAAAAAAGCTAGAAAAATTTTGACGCATGTTAACTCTATGCATTTCCGATTTTGTTTAAAAAATTTTTAATTTTAAAATAATTTAAATTTTAAGTAAAATAACTTTAACTCATTATTAACTTTTAAATAAAATAAGTGCTTTTTAAAATTAAATAAATAAAAAATTATTTTATAATAACATTTGCATGCAGCATAACATTTTAAGAAAAATCATCAAAATATTTGGTTTTTAATTAAATTAACCTATTAGGACTCAAAATACCACCGTTTTTATTTTAAATTATCTTACTTTATGCATTTACATGTAAGTAAAAAAATAGTTTGCTTTGTTAAGAGCTGCGCCTTTTTCTGAAACAGCTTTTGCAAAATTATTGTTTTTATGAAATTTTTTTGAAAAAAACAAAGTTTATGAATTTTGGGGGGATTCCAGTACTAAACAGGACTATCAAATTATTTTTTTCTATAATCTCCAAACCTTTGTGAACATTTTGGTATAAATTTCAATTTAATATATTGAAAATAAAGAAAGTTACGTTTTTTTATCTGAAAAAGCACCATTAAAATAATTGTGTGCAAAAACGCCATTTATGGTCACTTTCTCATTCTTTTAATAATTTTTATCTTAAAAAGTATTAGAGATATTGAAGCAAAATTTTATATTGTTAGTTAGAACACTAATGACTACATTTATAAAAATTTTCAATGAAATCTGAGACTGTGGGTGACATTTTTGGAATTTACTGGGTGATTTGAAATGGAATGACCCCCCACTGAACAGAAATGCAGTCATTTATAATCCATCCATGGTCAGATGGGCTTGGAGCATTAATACAATTTTCCAAACACCTACGATAAATATTACATTGATAATTACATCGTTTCTGCCCATTTTCCGAAGTTCTAATCGTCCTTGAAACCTTTTAAAGCGTTTAAATGCTCAGATATTTCTTTTTCTTTGCCATCAAGAAACAACCCCCACTGTCTTAATTTTTCAAAGCTTTTGTCCGATAAAAGAATTAGATCATCATTTATATCTTCGAAAAGATGAATGCAGCAAAATGGGGCGGCAGTAGCACCCATTTCAACGAGCGTCACTATTATAGCGTAAGAACGATGGGATGTCAACAAACGAATGTACACAAACAAACGGCGGAGTGATACGCAGAAAGAAATGCGGTATAAATAAAATAAAGATGTGTAATTTTACTATATTTACCTAGTATTAATTATTTTAATGACATGAAATGAATTAAAAACTAGCATTTTGAGTTTACAATGTTATTTATTTAATTTAGTAAAAAAATTTGCATGCGCCATCTGGTGGCTATTCCATGTATGGCTGCAAACAAGACAAAAATATAGTTCGCGATAGAGTTGTTATTTTATATAAAACGTGCCCCTTTAAGCGTGGAAACATTAAGATTTAAGATAAAATTTAACATTTAGAATAGTTTAATCATGCGTTTGCGTAGTCCCAAAGCATGGTAAACGAACTTGAAGAATATTAATGTTCGTCCCATAGTCTATTAAATGACGTATGCAAAATGTCACGTCAACATATTTTATCAGTATCTTTAAGTCGGGTGGTCTTTTTAAAACGATTTTTTCCCCCTAAAATTTTCGGTATAACATTGTGAACGAAATTAACAAAGGATATTTTAGTATTCCATATGTGGATTTGGGGGCCCCCTTGGGCCGGGGCCCTGGGCAAAGTCCCGATTTGCCCATGCGATAATAAGGCTCTGGTCTAGTCTGTAATAGAATGACTGAAGAATCAGTCTTTGAAGACTAATTCAGATTTTCTTAAAAAAAAACACATCAAACTCTTACAAAAACAATTAACACAAAAGATATACATCAATAATCAACCAAAGACAGTTCACAATCAACTAATCAATCAATAGTAAAGAAATATTCAATTATAGATAAAGAATAAGCATTCTATTATAGACGAGAATCTGGCAACACATGGGAACAACAAGAATCTGATCAACCAAGCTCCATTTTTGCGTACGAGTAACTTTTCGCTTCTTGGCCGATTTGTCGCTTTTACCCAACTGTATCACTATCACTGTTGCCAACTCTGCGGGAGAAAAAGATCTTGGTAAACTGGCAATACCGAAGGATTTTGTAAATCAGAAATGAATGTCCAAATGTCTCAAAAAGTTTTAGCAGATAAGCATATTTCAGCAGCATAAGCACGTAAACACCGAACATTTTTTTTTTTTTTTTTTCTCAGCTTGAAAATATTGTTAGCCATTTGTGGATACTTTGAACTTTGATTTTAGGCACATTTTCTCCATCAGAGTTGGCAACAGTGATACAGTTGGGTAAAAGCGACAAATCCCATAGGAGAAACTGGTTTTCGGACAGCCTGCATATATCCCAGTGAGCCATGGATCAACCAATAAGAAGCAAGATTACATTGCATGCACATGCAGGCAGCCATCTCTTTTTTAGCATATATTTTATAATTGTATATTGATTTGTTGATGTATGTTAAGTTGTTAATAATACATAATGCCAAAAGCAAGAAAAGGAGCATCAGGTAAAGGAGGAAGGCCACTTAATCCTGCATGGAGCCATTTTAACCAAATTCATGATGAGAAGGGCAAATTAATTGTGAGGTGCAAGCAATGTAATCAAGTAGTGCCAAAGCTGATAGAATGGTAAAGCATATTTCCCAAACTTGCTTGAAATTATCCAAAAAACAAAAATATTTAAATATTCACACCACTAGTAACTTTTCTGCATCCACCAGTACCAGTTGTAGTTGAAGAACAAAAACAGATGCTAATAATGAGTTTATATTAGCTTGTGATGAAGATGCAGATGACCCTCAACCTTCACCATCATCAACTGTGAAATCAAATGTAGCTGCAAAAGTTAAAACAATTCAGCCTTCAATCAGTAACTTTGTAATGCAGACAATATCATTCTAAAAACAGGAAATTGATGTCAAAATAGCCCGCTTTTTTTATGCTTGCAACATACCGTTTGCAATAGTTGAAAACAAATACTTTGTAGATTTGATATCTGTATTACGACCAGGTTACAAACCACCTTCACGGAAAAATTTGGCTAATGATTTGTTGGAAAAGGTAACAGCAGAAGTACAAGAATCTGCTGTCGAGAAAACAGCTGGAAGAACTGTTACACTCATGCTAGATGGATGGAGTAACATACATAACGACCCAGTTATAGCCAATTCCAAAATTTTTGATGGAAAAAGTGTGTCTATTTCTGCAATAGATTGTGGAAAAAATAAGAAAACAAGTGAGTATTGTACAAACCTTGCTCGTGTTGTCTTCCTCTCACAAGACAACTGCTCGTTATCACACAGTAATTACTCGGTGGTATTCTTGACTAATTTATTGTCATTATTTACATATATTTACAATAATCTTACTATAATTGCACTGCCGCACCGCAGTATTCATCATGCGTTGTTCCCAGAACAACGGTTCCACTCGTTCTCCGTCTTACATCACACTGCGCCGTTTCACGGCGTTTGCAGCGCTCTCTACAGGCTTATTACATTCGGCCTTTCCTGACAATACAATCTCCTGATTGTTGAATATTATTACATATCTAATAAAAGTTACTTACCTATGCATAGGAAAAATCAACATCACACAAAATATTAGCATTTACATTTAAAAATAATAATATATCTATACTTAAGAGTCCTTAAAGAGTTCAAAGTTCTTCATTATTGTCACTGCTAAATGTCACTCTGGAATAAGATATAAAAAGAATGTTCTTACCATAGGCACAGCTATAAAAAAAAAGTCTGTCAGTCTTTCGTACGAACTGTTCTGAAAGGGTTGCGTCTCGGTGCTCTTTTGGAGTCATCATCATCATCTAGGAGGCTTTGGTCATCATCACTGGACTCGTCGCGGTCGTCATCACTATCATTGTCACTGTCTAGAGACGATTCACTTCTCCATGGTTTCAGCTGGCTTACGTGAGCAGTTGTTGAATAGATATAACCTTTCTTCTTTGGTTCTAAATGTTCTACTCTATAGGTGTCGTTAGGAAGTACTTCAGTTATTGTTAGAGGTCCTCGATATTTTGGTTGAGTTTTTGTGGGTTCTCCTGTTGATTTTGGAGCTCGTTTCATCACCACAATTTCTCCTACTTCATATTTGGCGATTCGACACTTTTTCTTATCGTAGTACTGTTTCATTTTTGTTTGATTTTCTTCAATGTTTAGCCTTGCTTCATTTTGCACGACTTTTGGTTCTGTCCAAACTTCTTCGTCAGCTAATCTTCTGTGCAATCCGTCGTTAAAATGCGGCTTATAACCATGTAACATTTCAAATGGTGTTTTATTTGAAGTTTTATTTAAAGAATTATTTAAATACTTCTCTACGTCTTTGATTTTTGTATCCCAGTCCTTTTGCTTCTCATCCTTCATAGACGTTGTAATAACACCCAGTATCGTTTTGTTCGCGCGTTCCACCATCCCGTTAGCTTGTGGATGTCGTGTCGAGTTTAATGTGTGCTTTATACCGTTGACTTTACAATATTCCTCGAATTCTTTCGATGTGAAACATGATCCTCTGTCACTTATTATTCGATCAGGTAATCCAAACTCGTTAACAAAGTCCTTCAATGCTTTCAGGACATAATTCGTTCGGGTGTTTCTACTAGGAACAAGCCGTACAAACCTAGTGAAGTTATCGATAATAACTAGCAGTTCTTGATTGCCTTTTGAACTTCGAACAAATGGACCTAAATGGTCAAGGTGGATAATAGAAAATGGCCTCTTACCAGGACTTATTGGATGAAGTAGGCCTTGTTGTTTCCCGGATGGTATCTTGTTTACCAGGCATTCGAAACACATTGCTATGTGTCGTTTGACATATCGTTTCATAGAAGGAAACCAATATAATTCTTTTATTTTTCCGATTGTCCTATCAGCTGCAAAATGTCCGAAGCAATCATGAAATTTCACTACTAAGCTTTTTCTCATAGACTTGGGAATGACATAAAGTAACTTTTCTTCACCTTTTACTTTAGTCTTACGAAATAATCTATTCTCTTTCAATACATAATCCTTCACTTTTCCTTTTTCGTCTTTTGTGCTTTCGTTACTTTTTTTCTTTAAGATTTCAATTATTTCTTTTAATTGCGAATCTGCTTGTTGTATCATCAAAATTTGCTCTTCTATTGTCAACGTCAAGTTCACTTCTAATCTATCTTCTACGATCGTTTCCAAGGTGTCCGCTTCTTCGTCAACGGGTGACCTACTCAAAGCATCAATGTGAACCATTTTCTCTCCCTTTCTATGCTTAATATTGAATTGATAATCTTGAATAAGATTCGACCATCTAGCGATTTGAGGATTTTTGGTCTTATTTGCATTGAGGTATACTAATGCTTCGCAGTCAGTAACTATAGTAAATTCTATTCCGATTAAATACTGTCTTAGCCGATCTAAAGTCCACACGATAGACATAAGTTCCAATTTACTAGAATGGTAACTCCTCTCGGCTTCAGTCGTTTTCTTACTTATACAGTATACTAAATGCCATTTCTTATCTTCACCTCTCTGTAAAAGCATTCCAGCAAGTCCTAACGAACTGGCATCACAGTGGACCTCGGTTTCAGAATCTGGATTATAATGTGCAAGAACGGGTTGTTTTGTCAGTTCCCTCTTAAGTACTTCAAACGCTTCCTTTTGTGCTTCTTCCCACTTAAAACGTTCTTTCTTACGCGTTAATTTCGTCAAAGGTTCAGCTTTCTCTGCATATTTCTTCACAAATCGTCTGAAAAAGCTAGTCAACCCAATGAATCTCCTTAAGTCGTGTACGTTTTTTGGTTCTGGAAATTCCTTAATAGCCATTATTTTTCTTAACCCTGGTTTGACACCGTCTTTATTCAAAATAAATCCCAAGAATTCGACTTCCCTCTTTCCAAATTCACATTTGGGTAGTTTTAAAGTTAAATTTGCATCCCTCAACCGATCAAATATTTCCTTTAATTTTGAAATCATTTCTCTCCAAGACTTTGCAGGAATTAATATGTCGTCTAAATAACATAAAACTTTTGTGTTCATTAATGGACCTAAAACATGCGACATTAGGCGCTGAAATTCGGCTGGAGCGTTGGCTAATCCGAATACCATTCTCTCAAATTGTCCTGTTTCATCTGGTGTAATGAAAGATGTTTTTGATTTTGCTTCTTCTGTTAATGGAATCTGCAAATAACCATGCGCAAGATCTAAAGTACAAAATAATTTGCAACCACTTAAATTTTCTAAAATATCATCGATTCGGGGTAAGGGGTACTTATCCTTTATAGTCTGACTATTCAACCTTCTATAATCTACCACCAAGCGCTGTTCCCCAGTTTTCTTCCTAACTAGCAATACAGGACTCGCGTAAGGGGATCTAGTTTCGGACACTATCCCGTTTTTCTTCCACTCTGCAACGATTTCTTTTATTGTATTTCGTTCTTCAGTACTTGTCTTATAAGGTGCTGCGAAAACTGGTTTACTACCTTCAACTTCCTTAATGTCCATTTTTGTCAAATTAGTGCACCCCAACTCACTCAAATCAAGTGCAAAACAGTCTCTATAATCATTTATTAAGTTAAGAATTTCAAGCTTTTCGTTATAATTCATTGACGAGTCAAATTTGATTTCCTCAAGTGTTATAGCTCTTTTACTATTCGGTACAGTGTATACTTCATTTTCTTTGACGCAAATGTTATCATTTAAGTTTTCATTTACTTCTCTCAATTCCCAATCTTCGGTTATGTCCAATACCCTTCCGACACATTGACCTTCCTTTAATTCGATATCAACATTCCCTATGTTCATAATTGGCACTAGTGTGGAATTATTTTTTATCTCTAACACCGAATCCGGACTTCCGTTTTTACCTTCAAACAAAACCATTCCTTGACTCATTTCGGAAGTTTTAGCCTGAACAAAGTTTATAGAGTTACTTTTAATTTCAATTGGATTGTCCGTGCGAAGTACAATTCTTTCATTCCTAACTTCATTCTCTAGTCTCGCAAACGGAATGCTATGAGAATACCACAAGTTAAAATGTTCACCAAACTTTCCGTATGAGATTCTCTTATCGTTCAAAATATCCCTTCCTAAAAGTAGGTCGTAGGACTGTGCTGAATCATCAACAATAAATAAAGTAGCTCCCAGTGTTATATCGTCTATTTCCAAACAAACTCTTGCTTTACCCAAGGTCATCGTAGATGGCTGAAATATATTCCCAATACCGTACAGCTGGCGCCGGTCGGGAAGAACATTTAACTGTAATGATTTCGCCACAGAATTCTTCAACAGAGATAGACCACTCCCCGTGTCTAATAAACATTCTATCGGGCCTTCATTATTGATGCGCACTTTTTTGAGATAAATTGCTGAACTCGAAGTTTCAGAATGTGATGCTGTATAAGAGATGTTTTCTTTTTCTCTTTTCTGCTCCGACGAATTTTTAAAGACTTTGCTTTCGGGCAATCACGAGCAAAATGGGTTCCGAAAGTTAAACAATTAAAACATTTAAATTCACCCTTTTCATTGAGAATATTAGAATTGCGTTTAGGTTTGGTATGTGTTTTAAAATCATTTGACTGATTGGAATGAAACGTGTTACTTCCATACTCGCTTTTGAATTGCCTGTTTGTTTTTGTCGTACAATCGCGATTCATGGTGTTTTCATTAGTCGAGCAATTTTTTGAATTATTTCTATAGTTTGAAAATCCTGTTGACATCTTCATTACATAACGGACCGTTTCATATGCGTCAAGTTTTTCCGCTAAATCTTCGGGATTATTTAGTTTTGACCATTCGTCGATAAAATGTTCGCGTATCGCAAAAGGGACTTTCCTTTTTAATTGATCGGAAATGATCAAATTCTTTAGTTCTTCAAACGTAGAAATATCTAACCCATTTATCCATTCATGGAAATAATTTGAGAGTTCGAAGCAGTAATCTTTCCATGTACCTTGTGGTAATCTGACATGGTCAACAAATTTTTGCCTAAACTGTTCTGGGCTTAATTTAAATCTCCGTAATAATAACTGCTTAATATGCTTGTAATCGTTAGCTTTCTCTTCACTTTCGCGTGCTATTAATTGATTTATCTCGTAGGGTAACAGTCCTAACAACTGAGAAACCCAAAATTCTTCATCTAGTTCTATACGTCTAGCTTGACGCTCGAACAGAACTAGAAAATGACTGATATCACTAATTTTTGGATCATATTTATGCATTAAATAACGCATTTCTGTTACATTTTTATTTTCAATACTATTGGACACACTTCCATCCTTCTTACTTTGTGTTTCTAACCGCAATTTTTCTAGCTCAAAATTTTGCTGCTCTTTAAGTTTCACTTCGTTTTCTGAACTGATTCTATCATTAATAATTCTCTCTAGCAAAACTTTTACAAATTCCTCTTCATACTGCTTACTTTCAACAATAATACGTTTTAAATCAACGAGTTTAATATCGGCGGATACCTCTTCGCCCAATTCTGAAGCAATTTCAAGCAAATCAATTTTCCTACCTTTAGCTAGGTAAGCCATCTTAACATCCAAAAATATAATATATTCACGACTCAAAATTCAATCTTCGGCGATATTTTGGTCAAGTATTCTTTTCAAGTAAAACAAATATACTTTCTAACTCTTTAGAATAATCGAAATAATGTTTTAAACAACAGTTTAAATGAAAAGTTCTGTACTTACAGTTTGCATTCAGCTTATGAGGTCTCGCATCTAAGACACTAAATAGAATCTTATCCCACTTCTGAAATTTTTGTTGTCTTCCTCTCACAAGACAACTGCTCGTTATCACACAGTAATTACTCGGTGGTATTCTTGACTAATTTATTGTCATTATTTACATATATTTACAATAATCTTACTATAATTGCACTGCTGCACCGCAGTATTCATCATGCGTTGTTCCCAGAACAACGGTTCCACTCGTTCTCCGTCTTACATCACACTGCGCCGTTTCACGGCGTTTGCAGCGCTCTCTACAGGCTTATTACACTCGTGAGGCAAAAACTGCAGCAGAAGCTACATATGGCTGCATTGTAAAAAGTTTCATTTCAGATAATGAACAGAAAATGCTTAAAATGCGGCAGAATTTTGAAACAGAAGATATTATACCAGTTACATATGGATGTGCATCACATTACTTAAATATTCTTGGCAAGAATGTAACTATTGATTCTGTTATGGCTAATGTCAAAATTCAGAAAACTTTTAGAAATCACCATATCCCTGCAAGTTTATTGAAAGAGTATGCCGATTCAGTTAAACCCCAAATTCCAGGTGAAACAAGGTGGAACTCCCAAATAGCTTGTTTAAAAACTTTTCTTACTAACAGGCCTTTTTATCTTCAAATTGTGGATAAACACGAAGATGAAATTGATAACGATATTAAGTATTTAGTAAATAATCTTCATCTGTATAAAGAAGCAAAAAATATGTACAACCAATTGCAACTAGTTGCAAAAGCCCTTACGAAGTTACAACACAATAATAATGCCAATATTGCTGATGCTTGTGAAGTTTATCTAGAGCTTCTTCAAAATAAAGAACTTTCTTCAAAATACCAATCCACATTTCAGCAAAGTGAAAGCTAGCTTTGATAAAGCAATGACCCCTGTCCATTTTTTGGCACATCTGATGAGTCCAAAATATAAAGGTGAAAAGTTATCACAAGATCAGGAGGAATCTGCTCATGAATATTTGCAGGCTTTAAATCCAAAGTACTTGCAATACACGATGCAGTTCAAGACAGAAGATACACCTTTTCCAAACACATTTTTCTCTGAAGACATTACAAACACTATTTCACCTGCACTATGGTGGAAGAATTTAGTAAAAGTAAAACTGGAATAGATGCAGAATTTCTCCAATTAATGGAACATCTTCAGGGGTGTTCTACATCATCAGCTTATCTGGAGCGTATTTTTTCTAATTTTTCTTTCATTCAAAACAAGATTAGAAATAGACTGGGTTTAGAAAAAGCCTCTAAATTGGTATTTTGTTATATGATGCTAAAATCTAATAATGTGGAAGTGGAAGACGAAGAATATGAATACGATAACACTTGGTAAATGTATGGGAATCTGTATGGTGTGTAAATAAATATTTAAATAAATGCACTCCATTGTCTGTTTTTATAAATCTTCCTTTTCTTTCTTTTTTGTTTACCTTTCAAGTTATTTACTTAGAACTCAATGTTGACATTTTTAAAGGTTGTTTTGAATTTATATTTTTTAATAATCGGTTTTTCCCATGTGGGAAAAACATAGTATTTCCCAGGACAGTAAATACCGGTTTTTACCATGGTATTTACCGGGAGTGGAAAAAACCTTGCCAACCCTGCGTAATCCCTGTTTGCAAATTTCCAGAACAGGTTATCACTTTTGCTAATTTTCAAATGGTACTAATACCATTTATCAATGATTCAGCCCTACTGTCCCTCCTCTGCCATTCCCATGCCAAAACCAATCTTGGGAGTTTTGTTGCCTTCTGTTAAGAACATGTTTGAACACCTCTCGTTTCAGTTTTACTTTCAATTCATAAAAACTTTGAAAAAGTCTGTTAAAAAGGAAATGGGGGGGGGGGGGGATAAACTGTGGCGACTGGTACATAAATTTTCAGTCTCTACTTTCAAAAGTACAGTCGCCACATAGTGAGCGGCAACTGTTAATTTTGACCTTTAATGGGACCATAGTCAGATAATGTAGACACGCACGCCGGGCACAGATACATTCAAAGGGCTTGCAGATAGTTTTCCGGTAATCCCAAGTTTTTTTAAAAATAGATAGTTACCTAAAAGAAATATCTTTAAGTCACTATAGCCCAAGTGCGTTGCACAGATGTGTGTGCATAAGCATATACAGGTGTTCATGTATGCACTATGTATTTAATTATCACGAACTATTATGAGCTTGCAGATAGTTTTGGATTATGTGCGCAGATAGTTTTTTCTTTTATCTGACTGAATGGGACAGTGTCTGGAATGACAAAAATGCCTCTTATAGCTCTAAAAAGGTCAGATAAAAGCATGAATATATCCAATAAATTATGTTTTTTATAAAAAGTCGTTGTAATCTTCATGGAAATCTAAATCTTGTAACACTTGCAAAAATAGCTAAAAACACTCTAGAACACTAACAGGGAGTAGCTTTGTTCCGTTTTGTGAGAATCACCTTTAAGTGTCTATAGAAAGTCCACAAGTTGACCTTTCATATAATATGCTACTTGAATGTAATTTAGCTTAATGTAATTTTAATTTTTAGGGATGCAATGGATATTTAGCAAACATACTGCATCTGGCCAATATGCCGGATAATTGGCAGTCGCCGGATATTACAAATATCCTGCAGTACATCCGGCCTAAAATTATATACAGATAAATAACATAAATAAACATAATAAAAATGAATAAATTCTAAAAAATGCAAAAAAACAAAGTTTTGAGAAAATATTTTGTTTTTAATACTTTTTAGAATGCATTTTTATCATGTATAGAAAATGGGGGGTGGTTGGGAGGGAATTAAGTACTTCTATCCTTTTTTTAATATTGGAGTAACTTATTACTGGAAGAAGTTATTGCAAAAAACACTGTTTTTCGATCTATGCAAGAATTCAGTTACCTTTTTTTCCTCCCACCACAAATTGACTGGTGAGAAAATGTGCCTCCCCCCAAATTCTGATAAACTAAGGAAATTTGTTACATTTATTTTCCAACTGTTGAATGGAGATAGCATGTCTTTCTTTCAAGAACTGATCTTTTAAGATATTTATCTAACTCCTAAAGAAGAACATCTATGACATTGTTATTTGTAGGGATGCAATGGATATCCGGCAAACAGAGTGCATCCGGCCTATCCGACCAATATACCGGATAATTGGCAGTAGCTGGATATTAAAAATATCTGGCAGTACATCCGGCCTAAAATTATATACAGAGAAATAACATAAATAAACATTGAATAAATTCTAAAAATTGCAATTATAAAAAATGAGAAAAAACAATTTTTTGTGAAAATAATTTGTTTTAAAAACCTTTTTGAATACATTTTTATCATGTATAGAAAACTGAAAAAAAATTACACACTTCTAGCTTTTTTTAAGGTTGGTAAATTTATGATGAAAAAACGCTAAATGTTTTGCAATCTTTGTTAGAATTCGGTTATCTTTTTTTCCCCATAAATTTATTTACCCTGCTTATAAGAAAAGTCTATTTTCTATCCCAGTTGCAGAACTTTCTGTACAAGTCCGCAACGCTGATTTAAAAATACAAAAATAGTCTGTAAGGTAAACTGCGTCTACGTGTCAGGTAAGCCATAAAATGCATATGAAATCAGCACATTCATCTTATATGTTAAATATACAGCATTTGCTCAATTTTGAGTGTTCATTTTGCCAACAGTTTCAAGTTGTATAGATTTTTCTTGTTCAGTAGCATAATTTTGATAACCAGTTTTAGAATTACACCCCTCCTTTTCTTGTAATATTTTCTGTGAAGTACTGGCCAATTCACTTTTTTCAAATAGCATTTCAATGAATTTTATAAACACGTTTTATATTTTAATTCAACAAAATTTCAAAACTAGCTTGAAAGATAAACTCACCCAAAAGATTAACAAATACTAGTTGAAGTACCCGCTCTTCGCATGGAATGGATATAGTCAAACCAACTAAAACAAATGGGAAATAGATAAATTATATTAAACATATTCTGGTTATAGGTTTAATTGCCTACAAAAACCTTTTTACAATATTCGTTAGGCATATTCTAACTACTTGATTTTTTAAAATAATGTTTGGAATGTGCACTATGATCCGGGTGGGTTTTTTTGGGTTTGTGGGTGAGTCCGAAACCCTGCTTTTTTCCTCTGCGATATGAAGGAAAACATGAAACAAACGTTTTAGACCCTTTCCCCCATTTGGGTGTGAATTCTGAAAAACCCTGAAAATAGTTTTTAGATATTTCTATTAGTTACATTTTAAAGCAAGAATATTATGACTATTTTTTTCCTCTGAGGTATGAAAGAAACTTGTAAAGAACGTTTAGGCCCCTTACTCCTGTTTGTGTCCGAATTCTAAAAAATTCCGAAATTGACTTTTAGATATCTGTGTTAGTCATAAAATTCTTGCTTTAAAATGTAACTATCTCTTTTTTCTTCTGGGATATGACAGAAATGGGAGAAGAACATTGAAGAACGTTTTGGGCCCCTTACGCCCTGTTTAGGTGCCTGAAAACTATTTTTAGCTATTGCTGTTAGTTACATTTTTAAGCAGGAATTTTACGCCTACCTCTGTATCCCTCAGACATATGAAGGGAAATGTGAAAAGAACGTTTTGGGCCCCTTACCATCGTTGGGGTGCGAATTCTGAAAAAAGCTGAAAATGATTTTAAGGTATTGCTGTTTTTTACATTTTAAAACAGAATTTTTATGACTGTCAATTTTTCCTCTGAAATATGACAAAAAGAACGTTTAGAGCCCTTAACCCTGTTTGGGTACGCAATTCTTAAAAAAAGCTGAAAATGATTTTTAGTTATTGTTGTTAGTTACATTTTAAACCAAGAATTTCACAGCTATCTCTTTTTCCCTCTGAGATATGAAGATAAATGTGAAAAGAACGTTAAAGAAAATTTTGGCCCTTTATGTCTGTTTGGGTGCGAACTCTAAAAAATCCTGAAAATGACTTTTAGGTATTTGTATTAGTTAAGTATTTGTATTAGTACTCGTACATTTTAAAGCAAGACTTCTATCAGTCAGGACATCTTCCTTTATAAATATAGATTATGGGACTGTTTTTTGTTTGGACGCCTGATAAAGCTGGCGTTGGAAATGTATATTAGAATAATAAAGGTTTTTATTTAAGTCCCATAAATTGATTTGCCTGTTTTTGAAAGAAACCTAAAAACTCATACTAAGCCAAAAAAATTTTTTTTTCTCAGCTTGAAAAAAATTTTAGTCATTTCTGGACACTTTAAATTTTGATTTGAGCCACTTTTTCTGCAGCAGAGTTGGCAACAGTGATATGGTCGGGTAGTAGCGCCAAATCGGCGAAGGAGCAAAACTTTGGACGTATGCAAAAACGGAGAGCCTGTACTTATTTCAGAGAGCCATGACTAAGGTATACAGGGATGCCACTTTTCTGCCGATCGGCGGATTTCTGCTTTTTATATTATTTATTTTTTAATAATTTTCATAATCAGCAGAATTTTTCTAAATTCGATGGTGCTTATGTTCTTTCCCTTTCTTTCTAGCAGTAATTAAGAATTAATTTCCAGCATCTCTCAATTTCAATCTTTTTCCACCCGTCTTGAAAATTAGTATTTTTCCTTTAGCATTCCTTTATTTAAATCCCCAATGCTGAAAGAATAAAAATTAATTCCTATTTCAAAGTTAAATTAATTATATCAAACAAACCAGCAAAGGAAAATCTTTGCAAAATAGAGCAGGCTCGGAGGTAAATTAAAGAGATGTGAAATAGTTAAAGTTGAAACAAAAAATATTTTGTCAATGAAAAATAAAATATTTATGAAAGCAAACAGAAAATGAACCAAATATGTTTTTTCATTTCTTCTCCCATACATAACATTTTTCTAAAATAAGCTCCACTTATTTGTTTTATTTGCGTGGGATTTCTTATTTTTCCTCTTTTTTGCTATTTTATGAGTGGCATCTCTGGGTATATGAACTCTGGTGCCCTATATACCCAGAGTGGCATCTCTGGGTATGTAGGGCTGAAAGAAAATTCTAGTGTTAAGATTTTAAAAAGTTAGTTTCAGAATTCAAACGATTTCTTTAACCCTTGCCAGGGTACTTACGTATTATCGAATCAGTCATTCCCGGTAAATTATTTTTTCGGAAAATGCACCGACAAACTGTTGCCAATCATATTCGGAAACACCAATAATTTCATGTGTCCGGCATTGATGTTGGCGGAAAATTGCTAGTCTTTGCGGACTGCTGGGATAAAACGTAAGTATCCTCACTATAGTTAAGTTATGATTTCGGATAAAAAAATTTTAGCGATTATATTTTTAAAAACCGTTTTAGAACTTCCGTAGTGTCTTTGAGACCGTTGCAGCTCCCTCCTGGTCTGGACGAACGATGGAGAAACATGTAAAAACTGTTATTTTTAAAATTGTTCCTAGTGGAATCTCGTTGATTCCTACTTAAATGCATCCACTCTCGCCAAGGTGGTGATAACATTACATATGCAGTTGCCATCACGATTTTTTGTATTTATGTGGCAACCGTAACTTAGATCAACACTGTGGTTTGGAACAACACGTAAGTACATTGCTTTAGATGTACTTTTATTACTACATTATTCTTTTTTTTTTGTTGGGAGGGGAGGGTTGACAATGAATGTAGTTTTAATAATTAAGTGTCTTCAAATTATTTAACTGGTGCATTTATTGCTAATTTGTTCCTCTTTGTTTTCATCTAGTTCTTTTGGGAGCGTTGAAATCCATGCATAACTCCTCAAACCCATGACTGTAAAACTCGCCAAATTGCGGTGAGTTTTTAGGTTGGTGAAAGTGGACGCGAAAGTGATTGGTGATTGTGCTCAATTGATTCAGAATCTGACATCAAATTGATGCTTCCAAAAGAAAACTGCCAAATGAATACAGCTATTTACATCATTTCGGAAAAACGCATCACCTGAAAGCTTAAAGTCCTGTTATCCACGCGATCGTATTAAAATTTATTTTAAAATTTTTATTTTAAAATTTATGAACTTTAAGAAATACATTTTGACTTAATTTTTTTAATGCTTTTTAATATGACGTAAAAATGACTCAATACTTTAGAAATGCCGCACTTATGTGTAGAGACAGGCTTTTATTCTGGTTGCTGATTGGTCGAGGAGAGTATTATGGTCAAAGCGCATCAGAAACAACTTCCAGAATCTGTCGCTAGCTGCCTTAGCATTTTAATATTATATATAGATTTTGGCGAAACAATCATTTTAACTGTTGATACAAAAGTTAGCATAATATCTTGCAATGAACAAAAATATAACTATGCACAAAAAGGCTGGAGAAAGTTTGATATTAAATCACTGGATGTAGTCTGCGATATCGTTCGATATGAACTCTTGAAATAGTCTACAGACCTTCTCAAGAATCTGTGACAAACATTGCTGCGTCGTACGGTTTCTGCGACCGGGTTTGCTATAGTACTGGTAGTTGATAAAAAAAGGTTCTCCCACCACCTAATTTTGATAAAGTAGGGAAATTTGTTATTTCGATTTTTTAACAGTTGAATGGAGATGTTTTTCTTTCAATAACTGATTTTGTAAAATATATCTTAACTCTTGAAGGAGAGCTGATTCAATGACATTGCTTTTTGTATCAACTTTAATTGCAATAGAATTGTCTACTAATTTCATGAAAACAATGCCAAAATGATTTCTGAATTTTGAATTAAATGATTTGAAATTTATGAGAAAATATATATATTAAGGCAATACCTGAATAATCTAAGAAAACTAGTGAAAAAAAGACCGAGTAAAAAAGAAAACATACTGCTGCCAGATTATCGGATATCCGGCTGAAAGTTTGGCTGGATATTCAGTATCCCGCTAAATTGATATCCGTTGCATCACCAGTTATTTGTATGACTTTAATTGCAGTAAAATTGGTGGTACTAAATTCATGGAAAGAATCCCAAAAGGACGTCTGATTTTTTAATTAAATGATTTGAAACTAATGAGGAAATTTAAAGAAAAAAGTAATAGTTCAATGATCTAAGAAAACTAGTGAAAATAAAACAAAAAAGATGAAAACATATTGCTACCGGATATCCGGCTAAAAGTTTGGCCGGATATTCGGTATCCGGCAAAATTTATATCCGTTTTCACACATTATTTATTGAAATATTTATTAACTGTCTAATATTTAGCTCAAATAATTTCACTTTTGAATTTACATTTACAACTTCAAGAGTTTAACAGTCTACATTTAGATTCATGCCTATTTGACCAGAACTTTGGTTATGTAAAGAAATACTTTCTAACAACTTTTACTCATAATTATTAATAAATTTTGGAATTACCTTCAAGGTACACAACATTAGCTACCTCCAAGGTACACTACAAGCAAGTGTTTTACAAAATGGCTTCCATATCTTATGTTAAGAGTTAACCATTTTCAAATATACATAAATGGATCTGAAGGTATGCTTTTAAACTTGGGATTATTAGTTCAAAATAAAATTTAATACTTACAGTTATGGAAGAAAAATATGTCCTTGAAATGTAACTTTTGGATGTTAAAAACAAACTTTGGTTTTTACATGAGCAATGCGTGCGTTGATCAGTCATAGAACAACTTTCCACGAACCTCTAGTAATAAATATATGCAACTAATATTTTAGTTTAAATTTATCTCTCCTGGTGGCTGCACAATCAATGTGCCTCCAAGGTACACCACCTTCCCCTATAGTCAGGTTTTTGATTTTTTTAACTAATTTTTCTAAGTAAAGTTCTAGGTTTGGCTTATACGCATATATACGGTATATACCAAATTGAAGCTCAATCGAATTCGCCGTTAAAACGCTAGCGCACTTTCAAGAATTTCCACCCATAGACCATAATGTAAAAGAAATCTTTGTCGTAGCCCTGTAGAAAAACTATAAGTCTTACACACACCAAAATCAATACCGGTCTTGCGACTGTGGTTTATAACATTTATACCCAATTTGAGCTCAATCGAATGCCCCGTTTAGGAGCTATTGTGTTCACTCAGATACGCACGCATCCACGTGCGCATGCATGCACACACACATACACACATCTCGTAAAAAATAGCACAAATGAATTCAGAAGACCTCAAAACGTGTAAATACACCAAATTCTCAAAGTCGAATTTTTTCATGATTACAATACTTTTCCTTACATGGTACATGTTTGGAAAGTAAAAATAGGTTCAATTGAAAGTGGCCCTTTCACGAAAACAGTCTATGAAATTGGATCTTTCCCACAAATGCCTTTTTCAAATATTCTATTCTTTCAGATCGAAATACTGTTACTGCCTTTTTCATTGTCTTTGTTTTCATTTGTGTGAGCCGAGTAACCTGAAAAGTGGCCTTTCTAGTATTAGTCCAGTCAAAGTAGGAATAATGAGGGAAAATATTTATTTAGTTTTGAAACTTGGGTAAACACTAATTGGGTATGTAGTTTTATGAAACAGAAAAGTTTGTTGGCCCAGAATTTTCAAATGCTAAGTGTTCAACTTAACTTCAACTTTGTTCAACTTAATTTAAATAGTAATTATCATTCAAATACCTGTGCAGTTATAACTTAATTCTTTTTCACCTTCCTTAGTTTCAAACCCCTTTTAAATGCTTTAAAATCACAAGTACTGCTTTATTTTAAACTTAGCACGTAAGCACTTTGAGATAAACAATTATTCCTCCAGCACACTCAGACATCGGCGAATCCGCCATGTTGTTGTGTCATGATCAGAGCCGGCAGGCACGTGTACGCTGGAGTGACGTCATAGAGCAACCTGATTGGCTACTGCTTACCGCCGCTTCACCACTCGATCGGAGAGGGCGTTACCCCGTATCAGTCCGCGACAGAATCATTTAAAAGTAGCGGTCTTACGTGCCAGCTTTAGTTTCGAGTTTTCGTTTTAGTGTAGCACTATGCAGGTTTAACACTGTGAGCCAAGAAGGCTACCTCTGCCCAGGAAGGGCATTACTTTTATTTTTAGCAGCTTTTGCTCTTTAAGGAAAGTTTATTTTAGCATGATCTTATACTGTATTTCAAGCAGTTATAAAGTTATCAATTATAAGGATGTGGATCCAAAGTAATTGCATATTTTTATCAATATCCCCCGGCATCCTACAAATCAAAGTGTCAACCTTCTATTCAACTTAATTTGCAGATTGTGCTGCTGCCATGATCTCCTTTTTGTTTTTCAATGAAGAATTAGTAAGATAAATGATTTCTTAAATTACATCAATTTACTTACCTAGTCATTTTATATCTGTTATTGTTTTTTTTTTTGTTAATTGTTAAATAAAATTAATGTTTGTTATAAACTTATAGTCTGGTTATTTGAAGTCTTTAAAGTAATTTTTTTCAGCATTACAAATTTAAAATCATAGGTATCCGGGAAAGATCAGCAAACGCTACCACTGCAAGTTATTATGACTGCTAAATTAAAATAAAAATTATGGTGATAGAAATTTTTTTTACTTAAACCCTAGTGGGTATCTCGGAACCCTTTTCAGTTCAACACAATTCCCCCTCTTGGGGTGCCACGTCCCCCCCCCCCTAAGGTCACTTTTTTTAGATTTTCACTTTTATCTCAAAAACCTTTCGTCTTAGCAAAAAAAAATGTCAATTACAAAATGAAAGCTGATAAAATTTAGAAAAAATTTAGCTTATAAAATTTGATAAAAATAACCAATTACAAGATTATAATTGGTTATTTTTTTCTATATACAATAGCTTTCGAGATCTGTTTTAGACAAAATCGCAAATTTTCGGAAAACGCTTCTTTTTATCCTGATTTTTAACCAATTTTGTCTTATAGCTCTTCAACCCTGAGTTTTACTGCAATTTTTTTCGAAACAAAGTTGTGAACAGAGTATTGAATTACCTTTAAAGTGAGTTATTATTTATAACTTTATCTTTAAATGGTCAAAAGTTCTTGCAATTTGAAATTTTCAATAAATTTAGCAAATTCAAATGAAAACTACATTGCGCATCAAAGTACAATAAAATGTAGGGGAAAAATTATAAAGTTTTGAAACTTGGTGAAAACATTGATTGGGGATATAGTTGTATGAAACAGAACAGTTCCCCCCTCTCAGGGTGCTGCTTCCCCCCCTTTAGCCCCCCCCAAAAGGCCCTTTTTTTGTATTTTCACGTTTATCTCAAAAACCATACATCTTAGCGAAAGAATGTCAATTACAAAATGAAAGCTGAGGAAATATCCTATAAGATTGTTATGGGTTATTTTTTTTTCTAGATACAAAAGCTTTAGAGAGATAAGTTTTAGAAAAAAATTGCAAGGTTTTGGAAAGTGCCTCTTTTAATCACAATTTTCTGCTATGCGTCATACTAGCTTTCCAACTCCCGCTTTACAGGAGTATTCGATTCCTTTAAAATAAGTTATTATTTGTAATTTTATATTTAAAGGATAAAAAATAATAGCAATTAGAAATTTTCAATAAATTTTAGATAATTCGAATGAAAACTACATTGTTCGACCAAGTACCGACAAAATCTAGAAAATAATTTATAAAGTTTTCAAACCTAGGAAAAACACATGTAGGTGGTGCAATATTAAGAAACGGGAAAGTTCCTCTATCTTGGGGGGCACGTTCCCCTTCCTTTCAAAAATTTTTTTATGCAAAACAGTTCTTTTTTTTCAATAATAATTTATATTACATAAGCGTACGGTTTGGTTTTATTTTGTTCTTTATTTCTTCCTCCTATTGTTTCTGCTGAACTAGTTATGTTTTATTGGTATATAAACGCATATTTAACACATAAATGTTAGTACTAAGTCAAAATTAACCACCTCTCCCATTGCCCAAAAATCTTTTAAAAAGTGATATTTTTTACATCAATAGAATTCTTTAGTGCAATTCATCTGTTCAATACTATGTACTTTGACATTTGCATTTCAGTTATCATTCATCATCAGAATTAATAATTACAGCAAAATTAATAAAAAATATTATTGCATAATTATAACGCACTTACTTTCGCGTGTGTACAACATCTATACAATAATAGTGGAACAAACTTATGGAATAATTTTATTTTTTTTTATAAAAAATGTATCCTCATAGTCTTCCGTCAAATCAGTGGGAGTCCTATTACTGCAGCTTGGACCTCGACAGCTTTTGCACATTGCTTTGCTGTACAGTGCAAATTGGTCTTCACATACGTGCATTTCTTTCTGCAAGCTTGAATGCAGCCGCATGAAATTAGTAATATTTTTTCTGGAGCTGTGTTAGTTTCATATAAACTGGAGAGAGCGATGAGTTCAATTCTCTCCACCCCCCAGTTTCTGGGTTCTAAATTGTTTCCCAACCGCGCCTGTATTTGAAGGTATACACAAGATGAGTGGAAACATGATAATTCAACTGTTCGATTCTCTGAATTAAGAATCAGCAGCTAGAAGGAAAGTTAATCAAAATATGGGATGAAAAAAAGCATTTTCCATAAATTTGTGAGGTTTTCTAAAACATTTGACTCATAATTTGACTGTTTGATTCTATGAATTAAGAATTGGCAGCTAGAAGGAATGTTAGTCAAAATATGGGAGGAAAAAAAGCATTTTCCATTAATTGGCAAGGTTTTATAAAACATATCTCATAGCTATTCGATATAGAAAAAAAAAATACCAATAATAAATAATTCGATACATAAAACAATAAAATTTATAATCTTCTAGGAAATTTTATCATCTTTCATTTTGTAATTGGTATGCTTTTGCTAAGAAGCACCAATTTTGAGATAAAAGTGAAAATCTAAAAAAGGGAACTTTGAGGGGAGAAGGCTAAGACGGAGGACGTGGCACCCCTAGAAGCTGAACTTTTCTGTTTCCCCAAGTTTCAAACCTTTATAAGTTTTTTCCTAGATTTTTTCTTGCCCTCTGATGCATAATGTACTAAATGTATTGAAAATGCCTAAAATGTATTGAAAATTTAAAATTGCTGTAACTTTTGATCATTTAAAAATACAATTGCAAATAAAAATTAAATTTAAAGGTAATTGAATACTTTAAACCCATTCCTGTAAAACTGATTGTTGAAGAGCTATAAGGCAAAGTTCGTGGGAAATAGTGATAAAAAGAAGTGTTTTCCAAAAAATTTGCAATTTTTTCTAAGACGTATATCTTGAAAGCTTTTGCATCTAGCAAAAAATAACCCATAACAATCTTGTAGGAAATTCAGAGCTGCCAAGTCTCCGGCTTTTTTCGGGAGATTTCCCACCACTTATTTTTACTTACAAATTTATACTTAAAATAAGTCCAAATATTTAATGCAAAATAAAACTGTCTAAAAATTGTGGTGGGAAATCTCCCGGAGACTTGGCAGCTCTGGAAATTTCATCAGCTTTGATTTTGTAATTGACATTTTTGTTGCTAACATGCACGGTTTTTGAGATAAGTGGGAAAGTCCAAAAAAGGACCTTTTTTATGGGGGTTTTTATGGGGGGGGGAGCTAAAGGGGAGTGCAGCACCCCGAGAGGTGGGAACTTTTCTGTTTCATACAACTACATCCCCTGTCAATGTTTTCACCAAGTTTCAAAACTTTATAATTCTTTTCCTAGATTTTGTTGTACTTTGATGTGCAATGTAGTTTTCATTCAAATTTGCTAAATTTATTGAAAATTTCAAATTGCAATAACTTTTGATCATTTAAAGATAAGTTACAAATAATAACTCACTTTAAAGGTTAATTCAATACTCTACAACTTTGTCTTGAAAAAAATTGCTGTAAAACTGAGGGTTGAAGAGCTATAAGACAAAATTGGTTAAAAATTGGGATAAAAAGAAGCATTTTCCAAAATTTTACGATTTTGTCTAAAACAGATCTCGAAAGCTATTGTATATAGAAAAAAATAACTAATTACAATCTTGCAGGAAATTTTATCAGCTTTCATTTTGTAATTAACATTTTTTTGCTAAGACGAACGGTTTTTGAGATAAAAGTGAAAATCTAAGGGGGAAACTTTTCTGTTTCATACAACTATATACCCAATTAGTGTTTTCCCCAAGTTTCAAAATTACTATATAAATTTTTTCCCCTATTTGCCGTGTTTTAGTCTAATTTGCCTGGACTATATGTTTTGTTTTTGCTGTATCAATGAGAAGTCCGATCGGCAGGGTAGAACTATGTGGGCATTTCACTTAGGAGTTGGGGGAAGAAAATACTGTTGGGAAATTCAAAATTTTCTAAAGTTATCTAAAAATTTCAGATTCCATCTGTGAATCTTCAAACATCAGTAGCTACATTTGATAAATATATAATTGCAAATTATAAAACAATCATTATTCCAGAGTTTGTCGCTAGCTGTGTATAGTTATTGCTCTTCTCGACGTTTTTAATAGTTTTGCACACTAGCAAGTTTTTTATTTTTATTTCCCCCTAAATGATTTCCTCTTTTTCATCAGTTTTCTTAATACATATTATTCTTAATGTTTAACAGTTATATACTAACCATATATAACTACGGATGATACAGAAAGTATGCCACAGCAAAATGATGTTTAGCGATGTTATATGGCAAGCCTAGACAAGTGATATCTCCTAAGGGAGGTGCCTTGGTTGGATAACTTTTTAAAGAGTTCTAACGTGTATTGACATTACATTTGATGAAACTGACAAAAACTTCAGACCAACAGTCGCGCGGCTACTCAAATCCATCTGAAAATCTTGCGATGTTTTGCAAATACCGCAATTGAAACACATTATGCTTTTGTCAAAAAAAGAGCATAATAATGATATTTTGCTTCAGTTTGCCGCCCCATTCATTCTAAGTTTCAGCATTCTGCCCCCATCTTGGTCCTTTAGTTTTCCACCATATTATTTTTAAGTGTCCTGCCGGCCACCATCTTTTTTTTTTTTTTTATCTTGCCACCCAGGTCCCCCCCCCTCTTATTATGCCACAGTTTTAATTATATAAAAGTGGAGTAACTGCAGAATTTAGTAAATCAGACCATTGACAAGATTTGGTATTCTAAATATTCATATTATAGATCATCTGTTTTAAAAAAAAATTCTGAACATTTTAATGAATGAAAAAAATAAAATAAATAAAAGCAAAAGATAGCTAGTTCTGGGAAAATATGTCTTAAGAAAACAAACTGTGTCATAAGTTAACAGCTAAGTTATTCATAAAACAAACTGTCATCAATTTAAGCTTATTTTCAGTTTTTAAAAACTAAAAACAAAAATTCGAAGTAATTCTGGAAGGTTTTTTACTATATAATTTGTTTGAGTACTTCTGGTAACAGGATGGTAATTATTTTAATTATTTTAAGCTGATAAAAAAACTTTTGATAATTAAAATGAATTATTAATACTTTTTTCATTTTCAAAAGATTAAAGCAAGGTTTAACCCTTTCTGGCACGCTACCCTTTAAAGTTGGAATTTTGACAAAAAATTTTGTAGGTAGCCAATTCAAGCCTAGAAGGGTACGCAGGTATAATTTTGTGAAGATTGCACTAACTGTTTTAGTTTTATGGGTGTGCCCCAAGCAGGCTCACGGAGTCAGACGAGCCCCGAAAAGCGCAACGCGGCGAGCATTGCTGTGAAGCGTGCAATAGAGTAAAACATTTTGTGTATGATTAAAAGTACTCTTTGTAAAAGTTTTCTTCTCATACTTTTGAAAGCATGTAGAACCACCTTTGATAAAGCACAGTCCTACATTGCATGTTTTGCAGATGTACCGCGACCTATGGGGCTTCTGTTTAGTGCTGCAATACGCACATCTCCTGATTTCCTTTTACTGGAATGTGTTCCACAGTAGTGAAACGTGTATGTTTACACCCCCCACCAAAAAGAAAATAATAATAAAACAGAAAAGGTAAACACAGCTGTGGTCGTGCTGTTCGCTCCCTGGGTGTGAAAAAGACATCAACATTCCAGTGACACATTGCTGTCAGTAAAACCCTTTGGAGGAGCAGAGTGACTCCGTATAAAGCAGAGTGACTCAGTAGTCTCGGCGCGGGCTCACCTAAACTTCAAGGCTTGATTTTAGGCAATCTTTCAATGTAAAATGTTGGAAGTAATATAGAATAGACAGATTAGCATGCAAACTACAAAATTACATAGAATTTTTTTTTCATTAGTATTTTTTATTTAAAAAAAAAAGGACGTATTATCCCGGCGGTCTGCCAAGACGAGCGATTTTATGCCAAGATAAATGCCGGGACACATGAAATTATTGATGGTTCAGAATACGATTGGCAGCAGTTTGGCAGCATATTTAAAGCAAAAATAGTTTGGCGGGAATGACCGCCGGGATAATACGTAAGTACTTAAAAAAATTATAAAACATTTCTTTGAAAATTCAGGGTTTTCAAAACCTAATTAAATCCCGGAACTATTGATGTCTTTTCGTGGTGCTGCCATCTAGTTTTCACAAAAGAGGTTCAAACCATCCTGGACTGTTTTTGCACGTTTTGTTTGTTTATTTTCGATCTCTGAAGAGTGATTTTGTAAAGTGTGCTATCACCGGGCACACTGCGTTGGAAAGGGTTAAGAAAGAAAATTTAGCGTTTTTAAATATGTTACAAAAAATTAAAAATAAAGCTTTATGAAAAATAAATTATTTAAAATATGTTAAACTTCATTTCATACTTTTGGACAATTCTGTGAGTTAAAAAAAATATTTATTTTATACATGCTAAAAAACTTAAATGTAGTAATTATTTTTATTTATTTTAAATAATAATGCTTTTAAAAATCTTATATTCACTTTTCATGAATGAGCAAATATTAAATTAGAAATGAAAGAGGAAGAACAAATATATTTCAGTGATTTGATATGGTGTTGTACATTTCAACCATTGGATGTAATACAAAATTTGCATGACTGTGTCATTTATTTCAATTTCAGCAGTCTTCTGTGTTTTGAATTCAATTTTCCCAATTTCTATAGTTATCAATTGATGTATGAGTTAAATTGTTTGATGCAATTTTAAATGTCTAATATTAATAAGGGTAATTTTAAAAATCTTTACTTGGTACTCATTCAATAATTATTGTGAACAAAAGAATTTAAAATAAAATTCTGATTTATATTATTAAATTTTATACATCCTGCACTGCAGAAAATTTATTTTTTTTATTACATGCTAAACACATCTATTCTAATCCACTTACACTTACAGTCCTTTTCTGTTTAAAAGTTTCTGATATAGGTGAAATATAGTATATAAATGTGATCCAGTAATTGTGGTCCAATAGTGATAGTGTGATAAAATTGAGAAGCAAAAATTAACAGCCCCTCTACCTTCCCCTACTGTCATGTCTGGCTAAAAATTTCTGAAACCTTCTTCAATAAATGCACTATTCTTATAAATAATAAACATCTACATCACATAATTTTGAAAAAAAAAAAAAAAAAAAGTCAGAAAATTCAAAATTACTTATATTAAAACTTTTTTTTTTAAATCAAAAACTTCTAGTTATGTACAGATTTAATTCATATATTTGTCATGTTTAGAGCAAAATACTATCAACAAATCATTTTCCTATTTCGCTTACACTTACTTCTACAGGATGTTTTCTCCAAAAGAAGGGGGGGGGGAAACTAAGACAAATTGGAAAAAATCTAACTATGCATTGTAAGTCAGAAAACATGTTACAACTCTGCATGTTAAAGTTTCGGGGATCGGATAGTTTCAAACCAGTTTCTATATATCATGTAGAACGACAGTTCTACTTTAGGGTCATTCCATTTCAAATCAACCAGTAAATTCCAAAAATGTCACCCACCGTCTCGGATTTCTTTGAAAATTTTTATAAATGTAGCCATTAGTGTTCTAATTAACAATATAAAATTTTACTTCAATATCTCTAATACTTTTTAAGATAAAAATTATTAAAATAATGGGAAAGTGGCCATAAATGGCATTTTTGCATACACTTATTTTAATGGTACTTTTTCAGATAAAAAATCATAACTTTCTTTATTTTCAATATATTAAATTGAAATTGATACCAAACTGTTCACAAAGGTTTGGAGATTATAGAAAAAAATAATTTGAGGGTCCTGTTTAAAACTGAAACCTCCTAAAAATTCATAAACTTTGTTTTTTATAAAAACAATAATTTTGCAAAAGCTGTTTCAGAAAAAGGCGTAGCTCTTAACAAAGCAAACTATTTTTTTACTTACATGTAAATGCATAAAGTAAGATAATTTAAAATAAAAAGGTGGTATTTTGAGTCCTAATAGGTTAATTTAATTAAAAGCCAAATATTTTGATGATTTTTCTTAAAATGTTATGCTGCATGCAAATGTTATTATAAAATAATTTTTTATTTATTTAATTTTAAAAAGCACTTATTTTATTTAAAAGTTAATAATGAGTTAGTTATTTTACTTAAAATTTAAATTATTTTAAAATTAAAAAATTTTTAAACAAAATCGGAAATGCATAGAGTTAACATGCGTCAAAAAATTTCTAGCTTTTTTTGTCAACTACAAATTAATACTTTAGTTAAAAACAATTTTCTTGAGATTCACCTACGTTTTGTAATGATACATTAACATCTTCTAAAGCTTCTTGTTTTGAAATTGACAATTTGAAATTTGTGACAGTTCCATCACTGCCAGAAGATACTTTGTCACTGGTATCACTGCCAGTTGATACTTTGTCATCAATCTCAGAAATAAGTTTGTTTACGTTCTTCCTACAAAAACTACATACTATTTTTTTATCCAGGAATCGATTTTTCACAGTTCAGCAATTTGTTAATTACCTCAGATAAATTTAAATTAATGGTTCTCAAACATTTTTTTCTCTTTCTTTTATGGCACTTAAACGGGTCAAAACATGATGTTTGAAGTATTTCAAATAAAATAATTTGTGATGTTCACAAATATTGAGTAAAAGCTCAGATTGTACATTTCTTCTCAAACTTATTAAGTTCAAGTCTGAAGGGCTTAATAATGCCGAACTTGATACAGTTTCCACTTGAGTATAAGTCCTTTTATGGGATTCAGTTCCATTTTCTTAGGCAATACTACAGCACGTTTGGGAATGTTCTGCTGCCATATTAAATGGAATTGATATTCAGTAATAGTAAAAAAAAAAAAAAAAAAAACAACAACATTCTAATTTAGTCTTTCAATTAGATAAACAAAAATGAGCTTATATATCAAGCTGAATAATTTAGATTTAGATTATTGGTTTAATTCTTTAAAATATTTTCAACAATCCCAGAGAACATCAAAAAGAATTCCAAATTACTCAAAGAACATCTTCACTTAATCAAAGAAAGGCAAAACTGATTCCAATTCTCAAAGCATCTGGCCAAGGAAGAGATATTCACACCTGCAAACAAGAGGGTGACTCATTGGAAGAGGGAGTGGACCCCACCCCTTTAAAGCTGCTTTCCACATCGAGAGGGAGCCACTCGCTGCTTGGCCAATTATCACTTGTAAGCAATAAATTTTTTGCACTGCAGAGAAAGAGGAGATACTCCAGACAAAAGGTAATTGGGGACCGTGGATAATATTGTGGGGCCCCACTCCATTGTTCCCCCCACACACCCCATCTATTGTTCAGTAGAGGACAGCATATGTGTCACCCAATGCAAGACGTGGCCAAATATCCTCATTCAAATACATTGTAGCCGCAGCAATCACTGGGTGTGGGCAATGGCCTTTACTATCTTACACTACTCAGTATCTCCCCCTGCATCTTCTCTTACACCAGCTCCACCACACAACAAACAGAAAGCATGTGATCTGATCTAGTTACAGTCCAAAAGCCTGTTGACTGAAAAGGGACTACTTAGTTCTTTTAAACTGATGTAAAAATAAACAAAATTATGATAAAAACAACAGTTTTTAAAATTGTTTTATATATAAACAATATATAGATATGCCTTCTTCATGCCTCAGGCAATTTACACCCTTTCCTCCCCCACCCCACCCCAAAAAATTACAGAATTGGCTGAGACAACATTTAAATTTGAAAAATTTCCAACCATGCAGCACATAAATTTAACTAAATTTCTTTTTCTGCATGTTTTATTACTGTTAGAATAACTGTTCCTAAAAGTGCATAGTACAACTTCTGAAGAGACATTCTAAAAAACTTTGAATCTCTAAATTAGGATAACTTAATTGCATAAAAATAACTTAAAAAGTTGCATAATTTCTGGGAAAAAAAAAAAAAAAAACAGCCTGTTTCCACTTTTTCTCTCCAACGCCCATTTTTTAATCATTTGTTATTGACGCACTCTCTCTTTTTCCTTTTTGCTTGAGGAGATTAAAAAAATACTGATTTAAACATTAATAAACTATTTTAACTTGATTTCCTATGACACACAATTAAATATAAATAAATACCAAGTTTTTACCCGACAGGTGAGGAGATTCCCATTATAAACAAAGCATTGTCTACATTTAAAAAAAATAAAATTAACAGTTATATTACTGATCTAAAATAAGTCAGAATGAGTGTAATTCAACTTGTAGTTGACAATAAAAAAAAAAAAAAAAAAAAAAGAAAGAAAGAAAAACTTCCAAGTTTTGACACATATTTACTATATGCATATATTCAGATTTTGTTTAAAAAGTTTTATATTTTAAAAATAAAAAAATTAAATTTTAAGTAAAATAACTTTCTCATTATTAACTTTTAAATAAAATAAGCACCTTTTTAAATTAAATAAATAAAAAATTATTTTATAATAACATTTGCATGCAGCATAACATTTTAAGAAAAATCATCAAAATATTTGGTTCTTAATTAAATTAACCTATTAGGACTCAAAATACCACCGTTTTTATTTTAAATTATCTTACTTTATGCATTTACATGTAAGTAAAAAAATAGTTTGCTTTGTTAAGAGCTATGCCTTTTTCTGAAACAGCTTTTGCAAAATTATTGTTTTAAATTAAGTTTTGCAAAATTAAGTTTATGAATTTTTGGGGGTTTCCAGTTTTAAACCGGTCCGGGACATTTCACCGACACCCTTTACACCGACAAGACATTTCACCGACACCGTTTCACCGACATGGACTTTTCACCGACTGGACAGTTCACCGACGTGGATATTTCACCGACATGGACTTTTCACCGACTGGACAGTTCACCGACGTGGATATTTCACCGACTGGACATTTCACCGACAAGGATTTTTCACCGACTGGACAGTTCACCGACGTGGATATTTCACCGACTGGACATTTTACCGACAAGGATTTTTCACCGACACGGATTTTTCACCGACTGGACATTGCACCGACATGGATTTTTCACCGACTGGACATTGCACCGACACGGATTTTTCACCGACATGGATTTTTCACTGACTGGATATTTTACCGACACGGATTTTTCACCGAGTGGACATTTCACCGACGGGACATTTTACAAACGTGGGTTTTTACAGACATGGGTATTGCCTCCTGAAATTGTTGATATCATATCGGTGGCGAATCCATTGGGGAGGATTCAAGGGTTCGAGCCCCCTTCCCTAGAGTGAGACGGTGTCGGCAAAATGTCCTGTCACCAATTAGTGTTTTCTCGGAGTTTCAAAACTTTATTAAATTTTTCCCGCATAAGGAACTTTTTTGTTTCATGCAACTAAAATCCCCAATTAAACTTTTTCCGAAAGTTTAAAAGCTATATAATCAACTTCCAATTTTTCCATGTTTGCCTGAACTTAGTTACCGACAAGGCTGTATAAAACGACATATTTGCTTATTTATGGTATACTCTGCAGTGTTTTTGTATATATTGAGATAAACAGTGCTGTGGAATGGATGTACTATTCTATCAGAAAACGGACTTCCCACCCCCCTCCCAGAAGCTTTTTCTGAGTCCTCCCATATACACTAATATATGAAAATGACTCTTTATTTTATTTATTTATTATCCGAAAAGGCTGTATATGTACATTCCATACTTAGCCGACAGATAATCGTTACCAGGGCACACCACGAGGAGTGTATGGAAAAGTACACCACTGTTGTCTTTATTGAAAATTACAGTACAAAATTATTACAAAATATAAGGTACAAAATACAAAAGTCACTAAAAAGAAATGTTGTGGGCTATTCCATGTAAAAAATCCATCCGAGATCTGTTTTGTCGATCTAAAATGATTGTTTGGATTCGTTTTTCTCTGTCTACATCTTCTTTTTTTTTCTTTTGGGGTGGTTCTCCTCTAATAACTCTTTCTATTGCATTTTCTACTTCATTTTGTTCTTTTCTGATTTCTCCTATAATGTGAAATATTACAACGCGTGGCCGTCCAACTAAGGTTTCCCACCGTCGATGACAAGCCTCGACATTATTTTGGGTTCTAGGGAAAGCAAATTGATTATTTTCAAAAACTGACCAGATTTCGGGGGGGAATAATGGCAGCCATCTTTGCTCTTGACCAGTTCTTTGATTTCGTTTCCGTAATTTGCCATTTACAAAATACTCATCAAACCATTTTAAAATGGGTTCGGCTTCGGGTGGCATAAAAGCTTTCAGACGCTCAAATGCATCCGGGATTTCTAATGCACTTAGAAACGACAGGGCTGGAATATGTATAATTAAAATTCTAAAATTAGAATCAGTCCGATATTTCGATGAAAACCCATTTTTTTTTGTATTCTTCTGTACACAGCCTGAGACAAATGGAAATTACAGCCTTTGCTTTGAGCGCTTGGTATTACTGTGTTGATAGAATTCATTGCTCCCTTTTCAAAATCAGATAATATAAAATCTGGCTTGAGGTCGTAGCCGATGTTACCTGCCCAGTCGATCAATTCTTCAAAAAGCTTTCTATAACATTCTTCCGTTTTGGAGCTCATTAAAGTATACACCAGCGGAACTATTCAGTTCCAACATCGTTTCAGTTCCAACATTGGCAGGGATCGTGTACAGTTGCTTGAAAAGATGAGGAACTGTTTTAAAAGTTCCATTCATTATCCAGAATTTACACAAGTGTAAATATTTCAGATTTTCGTCTGTTGAAAAAATTAAAATTCTGTCATTATCTTCTGCTAGATCTTTCAAAAATTGTCGACCAGTTAAAGTTAAAGAATATTCGTCTGGTATATTTAAATCTTGCAATGTTTTTGGTTCGACAGGAGTGTCAACACGCTGCGCTCGTTTAATTAGTTTTCTTATTGCTTCCTTTTTAGGCAAGCATGCCTGTACTTCTGGTTGTACGGACGATAACACATTACTTATTATCTGCACTGGTCTATCATTAGTTGTTTTTGCTGTTTGCTTAATTTTGACTTGTAATTGCCTGACGTATGGCTGACTTGCATCGGCAGCATGATTATGTGCCGAGGAAACAAATTTCTTGATGGCATGGCTGCCATTTGAAAAAATAGTCACAGCTCTTGCAGTGCATTTCAAATTTTTATGATATCTTCTTTCGCATACCCAATAATATAAATCGTCACGATTCTTGTCTTTATCATAGAGAAATCTGTCAATTACAATTTTCGGCTTTCCTCTCGTGGAATTTATAACCTCTGCTACTCTCAAATAAGACATCATGGAAGGAAACTAGAGTCCAACTTCTACGTCAAAAGATTTTTCTGAGGTTGATATACTCCAATTTTACTAAGTCGCACACGTGCAGTTCTTATATTTCCATAAGCTGTACTGGGCATTGAGACTCAAGAGTAAAAGTTTAGAGCTATTGTCACGTGGGGTACTAAGCTCCGCCTGGCAGCAAAGATGAAAGGGTTACCAGGGAGCATCGTTTTCCCATTAATAGAAAAGTTGCACTACAGGAGGAAGTACCGAGTTGAGAGAGGTACATAAATTCTTGGAAAAGCCCACACACACACTCTTTCTTATCAGTGTTTGGATGGCTATTCAAATGCGATTTTAGTTTACAATGGTTTAAGTTATGATAGACTCATGGCTTTTAGACTGGAAAGTAATCCTATCCCACATCCCCCGATAAAAAAGAATCAACTTTCACCAGGTTGAGAATGGCCTTATCAGTAATTTGTTCCGTGGGGTAAAGAATTTGATTATTTCCTGTTACGAGTAATTAAAAAAAATAGAATAATATTTTGAAAAATAAACATTGTACAACATAAATTAGAACCTTTTACAAAGGGGGAAATGCATAGGTTTCACCCCCCCTTCGAAAATTGGACGTATATTGTTATCAAAAAATACACTTTCAGTACGATTGTTTTTCTCAAATCTTCTTTTACTTTAATGCACAGATTAATTATATAAATGAGTTTAATTAAGTAATTAATTTAATTACACAAAGTTAATAAATATGTACTTAAGTTAATTATGATTTATATATGATATATTAATTTAATTAATGCTAATTAATTACGTATACATAATTAATACATGTGATTTTTAATAATGCACGTGTATAATTAATTATGGTTCATTTGAATGTTTTTTGCAATCCCCCACCTCCCAACCCAACAAAAATAAATAAATAAACTATAGTCACGGCCCTGCTTTAAACGCCTAAACTTTCTAGTTTTGCACAAAAGAAATCTTTTTTAGATATATTGATAAATTTTTGAGAAAAAAGAATCGTAATTAGTTGCTCTCTTTATGGGAGATTTTTCGTTAAATGTATTATTAAAACTGTGTGGGAATTGGCTTGTCGTCGTAAAATTCAAAATTTAGTCAATTTTAAAGTGGCTGAAATGTTCATGAAAATGTCCTGTCGGTGAAAAATCCGTGTCGTTGAAATGTCCAGTCGGTGAAAAATCCGTGTCGTTGAAATGTCCAGTCGGTGAAAAATTCATGTCGGAGAAATGTCCAGTCGATGAAAAATCCGTGTCGGTGAAAAATCCGTGTCGTTGAAATGTCCAGTCGGTGAAAAATCCGTGTCGGTGAAATGTCCAGTCAGTGAAAAATCCGTGTCGGTGAAGTGTCCAGTCGGTGAATAATCCATGTCGGTGAAATGTCCTGTCGGTGTAGTTGTTGTCGGTGAATTGTCCCAAACCCGTTTTAAACAGGACTATCAAATTAATTTTTTCTATAATCTCCAAACCTTTGTGAACATTTTGGTATCAATTTCAATTTAATATATTGAAAATAAAGAAAGTTATGATTTTTCATCTGAAAAAGCACCATTAAAATAAGTGTATGCAAAAACGCCATTTATGGTCACTTTCCCTTTATTTTAATAATTTTTATCTTATAAAATTTTACTTCAATATCTCTAATACTTTTTATTGTTAGTTAGAACACTAATGGCTACATTTATAAAAATTTTCAAAGAAATCCGAGACGGTGGGTGACATGGCCTGGTTGATTTGAAATGGAATGACCCACTAGTGACGCAGTCAGCCCCAACCAACCAACCGTAAAATCTTGCGGCACTTATATATTCAGCCAGTTTTTGCATTTCTTTGTTGTTCTCTTGTGGATCTCTAAATCCGCTCTAACGAATTTTTTACAATTAATATATGATTTTAATCGGTGCCAAATTCGATGAGTGACGTCGCCGGTTAAGCTAGGAAAACTTGTTTTTTTTATTTAATCCAGTTCAAAGAGGGAAGTATTTAACCCGCGTAAGGAAATACGGAAAATGATCTCATTTGGGAGGCGGTAAACAAGACAGGGAGCAGGAATACAGTGCTGTAGATCCGTGACAAGATTTGTACAAGTTAACTTATATCCTAAACCAGTTCGGTCGTAGACAGCTGGTACCTTTCGCTTCGTCTTTCTGATCAGATAACTTAGGTTGTGCACCCGACGTCGCCCTTTTGCGAGATGAGTTTGTGTTACTGTCGTTTTTGTTTTATTTAATTTAAAAAAATAATAACAGATTATTATATACTTTACTTATTTTTTCTGTAATTTATTTTGCTATAATTAATAATTAAAAATAGTTAAGACTTTGAATTAAAAAAATAATTAATTTAAGTATTTTTTGGTAAAACTCCTTCCTAACTTTTTCTTTAAGTATTTCGTTTCCCTAGTATTTTGATAGCTATTTCTAATTAAATGAAGTCTTTATTTTTCTAATATTATTAATTCTATTTGGAAAATTCAATATGTAATTAATATTTCAATGGATTTTTTTTTCTCTTCAGAAAGCTCACATAATTAATTAAATTTAATTATTTAGTATTCAAATGAAAATAAATAGTAGTTTTACATACTAACTAGTTTTAATAATAATTCTTTTACTCTTCATGTATATATAAAATTTATTGAAATTATTGAATTATAATTTTAAAAAACCAATATTTTTGCCAAATCTTAGGTTTTTCTCACTTTTATTTCTTATTCCTTTAAATACCAGATTTAAAATTTTGTTCAATACTTTTCAGATAGAAATTTGATTAATTAATCTAAATTTATACATGCACTATATTTTGTATTAGACATTTAAAGGCCGGAGATGGCATCTAAAACAAGATGTTGTGCCCACCCGAGCCGAGTTGATAAGATACTGAAGATGGTAGATAACTGAAGTATGAAGGTCCAGGGTTCTTGTCTACCAGATGGCTGATAATCTAAAAATTCGGAGTTTTGGACGGTTTTTCTCACGATGTAACGTAAATACGCTTCAGAAGCACTAAGAAAGTCAACCGCGCAAGACCCTTATTCTTAAACTGGTAGTTCATCTAAACGTTCTCGAAAAAAATGAAATTATCAACTGATAAAAAAAACATAGTATGAAGTTAGTTTTCTAAAAAGCGACATAAAACCAATTATAAACAATAATTTTTTGAGTAATTTTCTATTTTATTATTAATGACTATAGTCATTAATTAATTGAATCAACAATTTTGAGATGCATCATTAACTTAGTTAAAAACTTAGTGTATCATAATATAGTTAAAATTTTAAATTAGAGATAGGTTTAAACTGAAAGCTTACATTGCATTAAAATAATAGAAAGAGTAACTAGATTATCATTAATTAAGAACGAGATTATTAAATTAATAATTTTAACGAAACTTAACTTATGGTTATCGTTAAACTGAATGCAAATTAATGAATCACAATGCATTAAAACAATAGAACCAATAGTTATATATTGTTGAATTACGGCCGATTAGCTACACATAGGCTCTAAGCCGAGACGTGGGGTGCCCTCCGTTGGGGTCTTTCTAAGGGGTCCTAACCCGTATTTACGCTGTGTTGGAGAAAACCACGGAAAACTCCGAACGATTAGGTCGGCGGACGCAACCTGATTTCGAACCAGGCACCTTCGGCCTCCCAGTTCAGAGCGCTATGCGCTCGGCCACTGATGGGCCCCAATAGTTATATAATTATAGTAAAAAAGTTAACTATAGTAAAAATTACATTTAGCATTAAACTGAATGCAAATTTATGAAATAAAATCAAAGATGGTGGCAGGGATACTAATCTGTACTCGACCCAAATTATAAATAGAAAATTACTCAAAAAATTATTGAATATAATCAGTATTAGGTCTCTTATTATAAAATTCTAACAAAAATATGTCAATTTTCTGTTACATGTTACAAAAGAACTTGCTGTGACTTTTTAATCAAATACTCTGATACTGCATGAAAACAGGTTTGTATATTTATTTACATAACTTAGTGTCAAGCAAACTTCCGAAATTCGCCCTTGAAACTAATTTATTATCTTCTGACCATACCCTTAAAAAGTAATGATATCCCCATGCAAAAACCCTTAACTGGTTAAAAATTTGTGACGCAGCATTTTACTTTATAGCTCTATGAATTTTAAATATGGGTCTTAAAAATAATGATATCAAATTTTGAGTGACGCCCTGCTGGGAATTTTAAAGATTTGTTTTTAAATTCCATTACAGTTACTTTCGTTTTATTTTCTAAAGAAGATTTACGCATTTAAGCAATGCTTTTAATTATGAAATACACTGTCAAATATATCACACTTTCACTGAGTCTATATAATGTATTCAAATGAATTTATTTCAATAATTTAATTTATCTTTTGCGTCACGCTATCCAAAAGGACAAGCAAAATTTTCATATACATTTCACTTAGTTTGGTTACTATGACACTAACTAAATATTTACGTAAATTTTGCTTGCCCTTTTGGATAGCGTGACGCAAAAGATAAATTAAATTATTGAAATAAATTCATTTGAATACATTATATAGACTCAGTGAAAGTGTGATATATTTGACAGTGTATTTCATAATTAAAAGCATTGCTTAAATGCGTAAATCTTCTTTAGAAAATAAAACGAAAGTAACTGTAATGGAATTTAAAAACAAATCTTTAAAATTCTCAGCAGGGCGTCACTCAAAATTTGATATCATTATTTTTAAGACCCATATTTAAAATTCATAGAGCTATAAAGTAAAATGCTGCATCGCAAATTCTTAACCAGTTAAGGGTTTTTGCATGGGGATGTTATCTACCTGTACATTCTCGTGGAACCCCTAAGTGCCCTTTTTGAGAACAGGGTGCCCTTTTTGGCCCTTTTTTCTAGAGTCAATACTGAACTTTTTTTTGGGGGGAAAAAAAAGGTATGTTCTACTTATTGTTACAATATCTGAAAGTTTCAATCTGGAACTACCATTGGTTTCTGAGTAATAAATTTAAGAAATTTTCTAACATCTCTATTTAATTTTAGCATCAAAAGAAAATTTCTATGTTTTGAATTATATTTCACTCTTATTTTCAAGCAATGTTTTCAATGAACAAAGACTTGTTTTAATGTTTTAAATAGGGCTTCGAACCGGAACTGAATCGAAAACCCGAAAAACCTTTACTTTAGTCCAGGGTTCGTTGATTTAAATCAGCTTGATTAAAATCACGATTTAAATCAAGGGATTTAAAAAAAAAATCAGTGATTAAAATCATTTTTCAAAAGTGACTTTTGTATTGATAGAATGTATTCTAAATAAAAATCTTCAACACTCAAATGAAATTAATTTCTTATAATAGCATTAGATGGCACTGCAGTGGTTTAGGGAATCCTTCAAGGTAAGGGGGGGGGGGAGTGACTTTTGAGTGTGACAGTGTGAGAACAAAAGAAATTTGATCAGAAAAATTGGCAACACTAGAATTATTTCAGATTTTAGAACACTCTTGTTTAGGATTCCGTGTTCAGAGAGCTATTGCTAAAGTACAAGGATAATGGCAGAAAGGAAGAAAGATAATATTTGGATGTACTTAATGAAGAGCAGACAGTTTCTGGAAAAGGTGTTAAAGCCAAATGCAAGAACTGTGAATAAGTTATGATGGGATTAGTAGCCAGAATGAAAGCACATGTAGATAAATGTTTCTCCTCTGACAGAAATGATATTAATAGTGATCAACCTCAAGAAACAATTGAGAACAATTTAACTTGTACAAAATCTGAGGCAGCCAAACCTACTATGAAAAGAAAAACCAGTGAGGTAGAAAATGATGTTGTTCTTAAGAACAACATGAATGATTATGCCATAAAGACCACTAAAACTCAAAAGCAAATATTAGATGAGAAAGTTGCAAGATATATTTATGCCACCAATTCTGCTTTTCATCAGGTTAATCATCCCCAATTTAAAAAGATGATTTCTGCTTTAAGGCCAGGGATACTACTGCAAATGAAGTAGAAATAGGTGCAGCATCACTTGATAATATATATGATCAAGAGAAAGAAAAATGTTCCAAACACCTAAATAGACAAATTGTTAACTTTAGTATAGATGGACGGTCAAATGTTCATAATGAACCAGTATTATGTGCTGTAGTATCCACAAGAAAAGGTGAGAATTATCTAGTTGAGACAATTGACACATCTGGTAGTCCACACACAATTGAATATCTTGTAGAAGTTGTGAAAAGTCTTATTATGCACTTATTATTATAATAGCTAAAATAGCATAAAATATATTTTATATATATTGTTTAAAATGTCATACTATTATAATATGCAAAATAAATTCATATTAGGTATTTTTAAAACATCTTCAAAAAAATCCGATTTAAATAAAAAAAAATCTGATTTAAATAAAAAAAATCCAATTTTTTTGATTTAAAAAAAAAAAAAAAATAAAAAAAATCACGAACCCTGCTTTGGTCGGAACGAAAACTGGAAGTGAACTGAAAAATCTATATATTAATTTGAACCATGTTTTTTCCTGTATCCACTGAATTGAGAGAACGGCTGGGTGTAAAAACTGGGTGAGGTGACTGAAGAAAGGTCTTGGCCTGTAGATGTGCCATCAAAAGAGAAAATTAGAAAAAGTCGAATGGTTCAGGCGTAGTAGAACGACGGAGGTGCAATATCAATACATCTCTATGTTAATTTGAAACACGCTTTTCTTTCGTCAACTAAATTGAGAGAATGGCCAGGTGTAGAAATTTGGTTGAGGTGTCTAAAGAAAGGTCTTGGTCTGTAGATGTGCCATCAAAAGAGAAAATCAGAAAAAAAAAACTGGTTTAGGTGTGACGGAACGGCAAAAGCGCAA
This sequence comes from Cheiracanthium punctorium, assembly GCA_038373885.1. Classification (NCBI taxonomy): domain Eukaryota; kingdom Metazoa; phylum Arthropoda; class Arachnida; order Araneae; family Cheiracanthiidae; genus Cheiracanthium; species Cheiracanthium punctorium. The sequence goes on from JAWZYV010001476.1 coordinate 68,741, forward strand.
ATTTTCACCGTAGAAATAACATTGTAGTTTATTAACCCCATTGTTGGCAGTTTTAAACGTCTTCTTTAATTTCGTGCCTTATCGCTTATTTCTTTAACTTTTCAGTTGTCTATTTGATATTGGATATTTATCAGCAGCGCTTGAAAACTCAAATAAATCAGGAAGTGCTCAAGCCCTTTGGTGGATTAATTATTTGTCCCTCGAAGAATATAGATCAAGTCACTCCTTTTTTTGAATTCCGCTGATTCTTTACTACTTTCTTTGATAAATAAACCATTTTGTGATTCTATATTTTGCATTTATATTAATAAACTTACCAGGTATAGTCTGATTAGAATAAGAGCAAGTATCTCTCTATTCTAAAAAAAAGTAAAGGCCGCTGGCGCTGTCAAAGCTTCTGGACCTATCTCCTCCTAAACCATAGGGATTTGAGTTTCGACTAAGGTACCCACAGATTCGAAAAATTCCGAAGAACCTTCTAAGCTGATTTAAATTTCGAAAATCGAATTATTTTAGAAGATCTTAATAAAAAAACTGAAAAAATACACCGAATGGTTGCCAGATTTGGCATAAAATCATACATTTCTTTGCAACAAAGCGTTTCCAAGTATCTAGAATCGCGTGAAATTTACTAAGTTAACACAAAAAGCCTAATAACTTCTTCATCGTTTGCACGATCCGCTTGAAAATTTTCATGATCATGTATAAAAATATAGAAAACAATCTGCGCTTCTTTAAAAATCTGAAAATCTACCCGTTCCCTCCTTTTTAAGCGATTTTTCGCTATTTTCAGCGCCATTTTATTTCCGACAGTCAAAAAAGTAAATCATTTGCGTGACAAAATTACCCTTTTCAAGTGAATATGACGTCATACAATTGGGATTCAAATTCGTTTAAAAGAGATTTTCCAGATTACACAGTTTATTATCATTTTTTTTTTCACAAATAAATCGTTTGCATGGACATGAGAATACCTGTGTACACAAAACGAAACTTTCGATTGCGAAAAGATTCCGCGAGTTTACAGAACAGCAGGAAATTTAATTTGGGTATCTCTCTATTCTAAAAAAAAGTAAAGGCCGCTGGCGCTGTCAAAGCTTGTTGGCCTATTTCCTCCTAAACCGTGGGGATTTAAGTTTCAACTAAGGTGCCCACAGATTCGAAAAATTCCGAGGAACCTGATGAGCTAAGTTAAATTTCGAAAATCGAATTATTTTAGAAGATATTAATAAAAAAACTGAAAAAATAAACAGAATGGTTGCCAGATTTGGCATAAAATCATTCATTCCTTTGCAACAAAGTGTTTCCAAGTATCTAGAATTGCGTGAAATTTACAAACATGAGTTAGAATTACGCCCATTTTACGCCAAAATAAAAGCTATATGAAATAAGTAACTCAAAATGTGTTACACAAAGTTGACAATTTTCAAATAGTAAGTTCGTTAGACAACAGGAGTTTATAATTAGCGATTATTCGTTTTTCCAAAACAGAATAACTAATATCTTGAAAATGAAAAATAATTAAAATGCAGATTATTTTAAAGCCGGTTCTCGTCCAGCTGGATCATTTGCTACCAGTCGAAATATTTGGCGTTAATTATGCCATTATAGCAGTTATGGTACACTTTGGATATTTGCTAGCGCGACGAGATGGTATAATTCGTGGTGTTAAGTACGTCAATCTGCAAACGATTATGTAAATGAAAGTATGGATAACGGTTTTCCGGTAACCTTAAATGAACAGTAAATATAGGTTGTGAGTATGTGTAAATTGCAAAATAATGAAAAGTCGCCGCAGGCTGTTCTATCTGTTCCGTAGCTTTTATTAACTTTACATGTACGCAAGTCGCCAAATAATGAAAAATCGCCGTGGGTGGCAAATTCGCAAGGTGTCCAATAGGTTTTACATTATTAAAAATACAGCTGAAACATATGCTCTTATTTTATTACGCTTTAGCTCCTAATTAGTATAACATTTGAATGGCAACATTAAATATCATTGTGTTTCTGAGGAGTACAAATAATTTTTCCAGCGATTATAAGCGGAATCCGCACTCCAGGTGGAGTATAGCTCAGGACCCGTACAACACGGATTCCCATAACAAAATATCTTCCGTGTTATGAGGGGTAGGGGGTCTACTGTAGTGTGAAGTTTAAATTTTTATGTACCAATGAAGATGCAAGAACTAAGCAATGTGTAGCTTAGCTCAGTAACATTCTATCTGATCCAATCTTCGGGTTTACTCTGTTGAAATTGTCTTTTTTACGAATAAGCCCGATTAGGTGCCGAATGCCTCGCATGAAAAGCGAGCGTAGCGAGTCTGGGGGCCTTGGCCCCTAGTGATTTAAAAAAAAAAAAAAAAAAAAAAGAAATGAAAACAGACTTCGAATTACTTCACCATAAAGAAAAATTATTCCCATTCTAAAATAAAAAGCTTTGGACAAATTCTCATGAAATACAGCAGATATAGCCAAATTGACTTCAGTCTTGGAAACACATTTTTTGATGACACATTTGGCGATAACTCACCAAAACTGTCATTTTTTCGCCTTAGAAGTAACATTGTGGTTTATTAAAACTCATTGTTGGCAGTTATAAACGCCTTCTTTATTTTGGCGCTTTATTTGCTATCTGTTAATTTTGAACATCTTTTTACTGTATACACTAACTTAGAGAGCGGCTAGGTGTAAAAATTTTTTTAAAGTGTCTAAAAAAGGCATTAGCCTGTAGATGTGTGATCAAATGAGAAAAACAGAAGAAGTCGAACATGATGGAACAGCAAATGTGCAATTCTTTGCTATAGAAATAACATTCTGGTTTATTAAATGCATTTGTCATAAAAGCTTTCTTTATTTTGTCGCTTTATCGCTTATTTCCTAAGCTTTCTCGATATCAGTGGTGCCGACTACGTGGGTGCTCTGGGGCTCAAGCACCCACTGAAAAAATTCTGTGGGTGTGGAGCACCCACAGAAATTTTAGTGCCAAGTCATACTTTGAAGTTTGCAGAAAGGGCTAGGAAAAGACGTTTATGGGGGTGCTTCGGGCTTGTAAAAAAATTACGTTGGATGCTGAGCACCAGCAATCGTCTGATAACCCCAACACAGTGATGTACACTCAAGGAGGGTTCCCCCCCCCGCCCCAATTATGCCATTACGTAATATGAATATTTGTAAAGCATACTGAACTTTTTGCATTATTTCAGTACTAAAATGCTTTATTTGCTTATTAGTTGTGTGATATTTTAAAAGTTCAAAAGAAAATCTTTAATGAGGCCAAATGTATGTGGGTGCTTCGGCATGGACGTCCATATGAGTACTTTAAGACGTGGAGGGAGGGGTTATTTCTTGCATTTGTAAGGTCATCGGCAATCGCGCTTTCAAACATTTTAGTACTGAAATAGTGAAAAAAAAGGTTAGCTAATATAAAAATGTTCACTATACCGACGGCTAGAGGGAGGGACCCGAGCCCCCACCTACTTCCCTATATGAGCACCATGTCCTTTATAATTCAGATGCGCATGAGGAACTTCGATGAGACAATCACTGGCGTAACTATAGGGCGGTAGAACGGGCAAAAGCCTCTCCCGCAACAGAGGGGGAGCCTTTCTCAAATAGAAAGCTAGAAAAAGTGAACTGCAACATGTTGGTTGAGATTCTGTACAATGAGGAAGGACCCTATCCAATGAATTCATTACGGGCCCTAACGGTATAGTCACGCCACTGATGACGACGAGTGCTTTGCAACTGCATAATTCGAAAATAAAATTTTAGTGAGGGACTGGTTGTTTTTTTTTATGTAGTATGTCAGATCTCAAGCACCCACAGAAAAGTTTTCGTGGGTGCTAAATACTTGCATGTATTTAAAGGAAGTGCTTAATTTGCATGGGAGCTCAGCTCCACTACTTTTTTTCCCCTTGGTGAAATTTTACACTAAATTTAAAATTTTAATTACCATCGTAATTGTTTGTGTTGATATTAATTTTATTACATCGAAAACTAATACAGAGGTAACAAAAATTCACTTAATAATACCTTAAATTAGGTAATTAATTTTTGTAAATTGCAATACAAAAAATTAGGGCTCTTGCACTTTTTTGGATAGAAATTAAACCCTGTTTAAAGGCAACTGAATGACAGCTACTTTCAGCTTATCGCTGTAGTTCGGGAAGAAAAAAAAAAAAAACATGAAATTTTGGTACACAAATACAAAAAAATTAATTATGTCAAGTATTTCAAATTTTTAGGATGTATGTTTTAGAAACTGCACTATACACTGAAATAAACAATAAACCTGTATCATTTACGAAACTTTTAGAAAAAATTCTTAAAATCGAAAATTTTAAAGAACGTGTTATTCTTTATTTCGGTATGTAGTGCAGCTTATAAAGAATCATCCTAATTTTTTTCGAATCCTTGGTGTGATAGTTTACTTTAATTTGTGTACCAAGACCGTTATGCAGATTTTGTTTCTTCGGCATACACCCTTATGTGCCTCGGAACTGGAGTAATTATAATAAAATTCCAATAAGTAGTAACTTACTCTAAAATTATACATACTCTAAAATTTTAAAAAGGTGCATGAAAAAAAAAAAAGGAATCCAAACAGGTAATATTTTTGTCTACTTAAAATAATAATAATTATAATAGTTTCTCATATGAGTACTAATTTAGAGGTGTATGGGGGTCATCTTAACTTTCAGACATTTTAGCACGAAAATAATACTTAGAAGTTCAGTATGCTGTAAAAATGTTTACTATACCGATGACTAGGCGGGCTCAAATCTCAATCCCCCACTGCCACTTGCCTTCCTATCTGGCGCCCATGGAAACAATGTCTTTCTAAAATTCAAAGCTTTTTCACAATGTGATGTGCGACTCCCTACAGCCCCACAGGCAATGCCTTTGCCCACTGCAGCCGAAGTCCTAAGTGCCCCCCCTCCTTTCTGACCCACAGACCTCATCCCAGAATCCTCGTCCTCCATGGGAAAATGTATGAATACAATGAGACTGTGTTAGCCCAAGAGTACCGGAAAACGGAGAATTTGAGACAAAGCCGCTGGCTACAATCAGAAGAAAGTTCACGCGGGAAAGATAACACAGGAGTTAGGTGAAAGACTCATTCCCATTATGGAAATGTTTTGAGATAGTTCTAATAATATTACTGCAGGATTCCGAAGTGAGTAGGTTTAATTGTTTTTATTGTAAATAGAGAACATCAAGGTCTGTCTGTTTACAAGCACCTAATATACAACACTTTGTATGTCTCTGGAACAAAAAAAGGTGCCCATTCATCAAAAAGTGTCGGCGCTTTGGTGTTAATTGAATGAGACCGAGGCGAGGCTTCTAAGGTATAAAGGTTTGTGTCACTTTCTAGTCTCAATTTCCTTTTCTTATTTTTGAATGATTTTAGTGCTCAGTTATTTATTGAAAAGGATGGAACAGACTGTGGTCCACACTAACATTTCGAGATGCTTTACTTTTCATTTTCTGCGAATATTTTGTTCAATTTTTGTTCTTGTTTGACAAAGCGGAATTGGGTACTATTTGCTTTGATTTAGCCGAATGCTGTTTTTTAAAATTATACTGAAATCATGGGCGCATGAACACACATTACTGAAATGTATGTCTCTTGTAATTTTGCAAATTTGACCACTTAATGGTAGAGGGTAAAATATCTCTATTTCAGGAGGATGCTCAAAATCATGCCTGGAGGTTATATGGCCAGCAATTCAAAATATTTTTTTAATAATTATTAACTCTACGATAAACAACTTTTTTTTGTTCTGCTTTATTTTTCTGTTTGCATTAAATAGTTACCAATCTTTTTTATGTGGTCCTACACACATTTCAACATAGAAAACATTGCATTAATTCATTCTGAGAAAACTATCTATTTTTATTTTAAAGGTATAATTTTTGTAATTTTTTTAATTTGTTGGGGAAAAAAAGAAAAGAAAATCAATCAATGATTTCATGTGCATGGATTAGCAGCTTATGTACACTTGCTGGCACTGAGTACCAGTTATACAGGATGGATACATATAGTTCTGCAGTCTGAATCTTGTACTCTTAAAAATGCTCTGCATTAATGGCGAATCTGCTAGAAATAGCCCGAAGAATAATGTAGAAACTTTTCAGAAGTTCTTCGTTTAGTCCAGTTACGGTTGCAACAAGATTCTTCAAAGAAAAGAGCTGCTTTGTTCCCATCATTAGTTGACCCAACACCCTGTTTCACAACACCAATAAGCAATCCCATTTTTCCCCCCGAAAGCAATTTCATTTTTGTATCTCTACTCTTTGTTTTATAGAAAATTTCTATATCAGTTGTATCTTTTTTGTAAATCCGCAATTTCTGTAATTTTAAACGATACAAAATACTTAAAAATACCTCGAGACAGCGAATGTAGGCGTGAAGTGAAGAAACTATGAAGTTGTATTGTGTTGCATCTATCGGACGACTAACATTGATGAAAGATCATTCATTGACTTTGGCGTATCACCGCATATGTTGCACGTTTGAACTGATTTTCCTGTACATGCACTTATGGTTTTTCCGTCCATAGTCATCTGAAGGTGATAGTGTATTCTATGAGCGGAGTTTTCCTTATCTACTTGAATCAATGTGAGCTGAAAATCCTCTATTTGAGATTCAATAGCTGAAATTTCCCTTCGTGTCTGAAGGGTGGTCTCTTTCTCAAAGGCAATTTTAATTGGTCTACAAAACCGAGGTGATGACGATTTTCTGTGGTGCCAAATTACTTTGTTGTCGCTATTTGTTTTTAGTTGCAGAGGCACAAGACAAGTGGAATAGAGATCTGAATCGCTGAGGTAGAAACTCTGCCTGTGCCTTGCTCTTCCAGATTCTCGTCTTGAGTCGTGATTCTCATCGATCACTTTGAGAGTCTGACTGAATATACCGATGTTTATAATTGGAATGCCTGGAACTACCATCTCAACCCCATTTACCATACAAGGTTAAGTCGGAAGGCACAGCATTGCTCTTCAGGACATCTTCTGAATCAAAGCTAACCGTTGACTGGTGTGGCCCAAAAGACCTTGCAAAGTGACTTGAACTGCTGTTTCTGTGATAGTTATAGATTCAGCAGTTGGACAGCCTTCCTTTTTTGCCTCCAAAACTGAGGGATAAGAAAGATATCTCGGCGGCGAATAAACTGTAGTCTTGTTGGGATAGTAATATTTTTCTATATTATTAGTACAATATTACATTATACTATTAATAATACTGTAATAAATTTATGATTTTCAGTGAAGAGGCTGTGCTAACATATATAGTATAGTAATATAGCCTCGTTTCAGCTAGTCTCGCTCCTAGATATTCCCTAGACAGCTTTCCAAACTTTTTTCAAGAGCGACGGAACTCGAGTATGCAAGACAGTCTCCCCGAAAAAATGCGATATCTTAGCCGTACGGCTCTGGACGGTTGTAAATCCAACTTTTACGTATTCAGTAGATGCTACTCTTCAAAATCATATCACTTGGAAGACGGAGGAACACGGAGAAAAAAAGTAGCACCTTTCTAAAACTTAAGATTTATGATAATTTTGCGCGTAACTTGTCGTTAATGCACTCCAGAATTTAATACGTTTGAAAATCTTTTAACTGACCAAATATGTTACATATGCTTCTTTTAAGTGCATTAAGAAAGAAGAAATGGAATATTGTCATTTTCATAGCCGGTAGAACAATATTTCAAACGGTCCGAACTTTGGACAAAACTGAGACTCGCTGTTGCGTTGGAAAGAGTGATATGTTTTACCACATATTAATACAGTAGAAGATCGATATACCGCAATTCTATAAACCGCAATTCTCCATAAACCGCATTAACACTGCGGATGTAAACAGAGAAAATCACAAATTAAGAAATTTCTACAATCTGCTTTTTTTTTTTTTTTAATTGCTTTCCTAGGGAATTAATTTTGAGACATTAGATAAATCCCACAACATGCCAAGCTTAAAATAAACAATTATTCTCCCATGCTTGCATTATGCATTATCAGCATAACAGCTGGCCGGCTGGGTCCAAGAGGAAGGAATGTTTACTTTAATAAAACCACGAACCTCTCCCTTTTTCCCTCCACTACCCAACCACTCTCTTTCTCCCTCCTCTACCCTCTACCATTGACTTCCCAAACAGACGTTTATTTATTTAGTTATATTTCTCTTTGTAAATTGATTTGTTTTATATTAAATTTCTCTTTGTAAATTGATTTGTTTTATATTAAATCATATGCCGTTACTTGGCTTCCTAAATCATATGCATAGCATCACCAAAAGGTTTTTTTTTTTTTTTTTTTTTTTTTTTTTTTTTTTTTTTATGTGTGTGTGGGTGGGAGAATGCACATAGCATATTCTAAAGTAAAAATAGCCATGTTTCTTTAAGTTTGGCAAGAAGAAAGGTTTTAAAATGAATGGTTTTCTAAACAAAGTTGGGGGGGGGGGGTTGGCACACGCCCCCGCCACCTGCCCGACGATATGCTAATGTCTCAATATTGACAGTAAAATACTTTTAAAAAGTCTATGAGAAGTAGGGGAGTTTTCTCAATGTAACACTATTTTAAAACTGAATTTTGGAATTGGATTTAAGCCATCTTTAGTTAAAATGAAAACTGCTGAACTAATGCATTGTGCACAAAATGGAAGTACTCAGTTTGCAAACCTGCATGAAGAAAACATTTTGAATATTTGGTAATGGATGATAAGTCACAAATTGTTAATCATTTGATCAGTGCTGAAATAATTTCCTCTGTTTCAAAACAAGAGGAAAGCAATTCTGAAACAGAATCAAATGCTGGAGAGAAAGTTAAAAAACTTTCAGAATCTGAAGAAATTTCCATAAGAGATCAATATTTTAAATTCCTAGAAACACAAGACTGCGTAACCAAAGTAAAATTATTACCTGTTCAAAGGCTGCAAGAAAAGTTATTTGTTGAGAGATTGCAAATTCTAAAACAAATTAAAATTAACGTATTGTTTAACAAATAAACTTTAATGCTTTTGGTAATTTCAATTTATTTATTTTTTCTGTAAATAAATAAATTCCATTTTTTTGTTTTTAAAGTAGTATTTGTATTTAAAAAAAGTTTTAAGCATTATATTTATGTGTTCTAGCTATATTTTAATATGTTTACTAGGGAAGTTTAATGATATAAGTGAATGATCCATATAACGCAAAATTCTATATAATGCAAAACCTTGCGTTTCGAGGTTTGCATTATAAAGATCTTCTACTGTATATCAAATCCCATTAGTGCTGTAAAAGTAACGACAAAATGAGTATCCGTATGTATTTGTTACTTAGATGTTCGCTATTCGTTACTAAGTATTCGTTACTCATTACTTTCGTTACTACTAATAGAATCGGTAATAGGAGGCCCGTTTACATGTGCAAAAATGCGGAGTAAATCCCGGGACTTAAACTGCTTTCTACCCCGCTTCCCCTACTTAGGGGAAAAAATGCGGGGTAAAAAGATTCCTGGTCAAAAGGAGGGTTAATGCAGAGTCAACCCCGCTTTCCCATGATGCATTTCGAGTTTTTCCCTGTACTCCGCTTTAACCCGGGATTTTCCATTTTCACATGTAAACGGGCCTAGGGTGTTATATGTGCCCCATAACAACACATCCGGGACAGTGTTGTTATGGGTATATGCCGCCCATACATAAACCCATAACAAAACCTAACCAAAAAGAATTTTTTTTAGCAAAGTTGTACAAAGTTGTATTTAGAGCTTATTTTCTCTGATTTACAGATTTTTATACACATTTATGGTTTTATACAATGCTAAATTATCCGAATTACGGAGTGCACATAGAAATCTTCCAAAGACATATGCCATTCTTTTTTTTTCTCAACCCCCCCTTTTTAAAATTCTTAACGCTGGTTTAACCTGTTCATTCTTATCATAAAAAGTGTAAAGGAAAGCTTGTGATTCGTGTTTTTTCTGGGAGCGGGTTCTCGAATACTGAGATCCAGGGATTGGGCCACATATATTAAATTCACAGGGCAGGGGATCTCAATATGATATCAACTACGTCTCTACAAGCATAATATCTTTATTATTTGTGAGTTCTTATTTCATATCAAAAACTTCTTTTGCTGGACGATTTTTCGAAGTAAATTAAAAATTACCATATTTTAAATGAAAATTGTTTAATTCAGTGAGAATGATCTATTTTTAAGATATTTCCAGTTCTATTTCTGCACTTTTGGGATGAAAGGGGTTAGCCCCTTCTGTGGGTGCATATATGAGAGCATTCTTTAAACAAAAATTATCACTCCTTTCATACAGAAAGAATGGTTGCACCAGACTATGCGTATTCCATGAGTTCATGGAATAAAATGTACCATAAAATAGGGCAGATGGCCCCCTAAACGCCGACATTTTAGAAACATACTGAACGTTATTGAATTATTTTAATACCAGTGGCTTACGCAGGAGTGGGCATAGAAATTCCGGGTAGCTCCCAATTTTTTATATATTTTTTAAACAATTACTTAAAAAATGTGTTTAGGTTTCCATGCTAAATATTTTTTTTAGTTCCAAATAATAGTTCAAATAATAAAAATGTGTGAATTGTTTACTTTATAAAAATATATTTTTTAAAAGGTGTATTTAAATAATTTGTTATTTATTACTCATATTTCGATTCTAGCTAAAAAAAAGAAAGTTAAGTTCGCAATCCTGCTTCGGAACCACCCTGAAAGAAAGAATTCTGATTGCACCACTATTTAGTACTAAAATGTTAGAAAGCCCGAAATTAGCACCCCTTACTAACATGCTTCTCTTATATGTATTGCCCCTCTACAATTATAAGAACCCCCCTCCCCCCCGCAAAAAAAGTTCAACTGCGCATAAGAACATACTATACACCGGATCCTATCCCTCCATTGTACGACCCATATCAATAGAGCAGCAGATAGTATATCCATCTCCATAACTGTAACGAAACATACGGATTTTTCCAAAACTCATCAAAACGATACCATTCGGCTCGGCACAAACGAATTGCAACCAGAACATACTACTACTCAAATACCGAAACTGATTTTTTCCCTTCAAACAGCGAGAATCCATAATACTTCCGGTATCTAGTAACAGAACGGAACATACTGTTACTCAAATACCGAAATTCATTTTCTCCCTCCGGCAGTCTTGTATTCGAAGTTCGAACCTGGTCGATCTGAAATGCACACTCAAAAGTCATTTTCCCCCTTGAAACCGCGATCTGATATCCAGTAACAAATAACACATAAAGATATTAGTACCCGATTACTGGAACCCGTTTCCCCCCTAGTTCGCCTCGCCTTGCAGTCTGTATTCGAAGTTCGAAGCTGCTCGATCCGAAACAGCTTCGGATCGAGTAACGAGTAACGATATCAACCGTAAAGTAGCAATTCGTTACTTCGAGTCTGAGTGATTATCCGTATCTTAGTACCGAATACATGCGGTTTGCTTCAGCTCTAAATCCCATTCTAAATGCAGATTCTATCTATTCAACTATCCTGGATGACAGTATGAAGTCGATAAGTCAATCTGTTGACATGAAATTTTTCATAAATGTCCACCTAGATTGGCCGTTTTTCCCACTGTGCGCCGCTCGCAAGCATAATTGGAACAAGTTTGGGTTGTGTGTGAACAAGTTTGGGTTGTGAGCAGGGCGCGAAATTAGCAATCGTAAGTCGTATTTTGCAACTGTAATTTTTGTTTTGACGACCGAGATTTAAGAACCAGTCGTCATTTTTGACACCTAACATTTTGCCCGAGACAGGCGACTATTTTCGCATCAGACGACTCCGGCGACTTTTTAAACAAAAATACCGCGAAAAACGAATATTTTACGAATTCTGGGGACTTTTTTATTGTCTAGACGACTATTTTTCAAAATTTTTCAAAAAATATAAATGTAAATTTCCGTGAAAAAAACTTTTGCTTTCGTAAGCACTGCTCCGTGGCAGAAAGAGAACGATCCTCTGCAGACAGTCTTGTGTGGTTGAAAAACGTGCGGAAGACCACTTTCTTGTCTTCCGCGGATGTGTAATCATTTAAATTGCACCTTTTTTAATGTAAACAAATAGAGGAACTTAAAGAAATGTAGCCATAATTTTTTTACTCCATGTATATTAATGAAGTTGATCGGAGGAAACTACGAGCTCGTGCAAAAGTTAATTGTATTAGTAGTTAATATTCATTAATTAAATATAATTATTTACCGCGGGAGAGTACAGGTTTATGGGTCGGACGCCATCTTGGAATTTTTTGCCGCGGCGCGTTGCAGCATCGCAATAACGGCTGGCTAAGTGCAGCAGTTCGTGACTAAAAACAATACATGGATTTACTGCAATTAATTGATGCAATTTCGTGAAAAAACGAAAGAAGATTTATTTATTTGTGTGTGTGTGTGGGGGAGGGGGGTTGACATTAGCAAAACGTCTGGATTTGGGGAGAATCTAAATTTCGGACTTCTGGCCTAAATTACGATAATTCAAATAAAAAATATTATTTGAAAAAAAATGTTATTTGATAGTTTAAACTTAATAAAATTTATCTTTTTTAAATAAAACTCCTTTATGAGATAATGTAAATTAAAAAAAAAACATGAATTGAATTAGTTATTTGAAAATATTAAAAAAAAAAAGTTTTTTATTTAAATATAAAAATTGTAATAATTAAGATAATGTTCAGTTTGTAATAAAATGTGTTTTAAGTAATTTAATTAAAAATAATTTTTAATAAGATAAAATAGCTATGTAAAATAAATCCTTCTTAGTGACATAGAAAGCTTTCATAGACCCTCTCCCAACTTCAGTTCAACCCACTGAGAATACAAATACATATTTCCACAATTTTAACATGTACTACCTGTTTGCTTACAGTGGTGGTTGATCAGGTGACATTTTGAAGCTAGTACGCGTATACTGCATAAGTTTATCTACCATAGGCATTGTAGTTATATAGCAACAATTTATAAAATACTTCTAAACTAAAACTAAAGACCATGTTCTTGTAAAATGTATCATAATATTTTATTCTGGATGCATAGGTGGAAAGCCATAAAAATTGATTTTATATTTACTTACTATTTATTACTATCTTAATTTTAATAGTCCTGATCTTCTTTATTATTACTGTACATAATCATCTAGCCTACCTGTTTATAGTTTATGCATATAAACAAAACAAAGGTTTTCGAAACTGCACCTGAACGAGACAGTTTGGCAACCGGGGAAAAAAAGTTAGGTGCCATTGACGCCTAGATTTTTGCTCCCAATTTCTCACCCTGGTTGTGAGTGACGTTTAGAGATGAATGGCAAATGGAATGCTTTCTAACACAAAACGTTTACTTTGAGAATTAGAAGAGGAATTTTTTTCATGCCCGTAAAAAAAAAAAAAAAAAAATCTGCAGACTGTAAAAAAAAATCTGCAACGTACGTCTCGCGCGTCTCGCATTTTCTGCTATGGGAGATAGCTGTATATAGTTATTGCTCTTCTCTATGTTTTTAATAGTTTTGCACACTAGCAAGTTTTTTAAAATTTCCTTCTAAACAATTTCCTTTTTTTAATCGGCTTTCTTAGTACATATTATACTTAATGTGTAACAGTTATTTACTAACCACATATAATTATGGATGATACAGAAAGTATGCCATAGCAAAACGATGTTTTGCGATTCGAAAATTCTGCGGGATTTGCTTGTTTGTTATGGCAAGCCTAGACAAGGGATATCTCCTAAGGGAGGTGCCTTGGTTGGATACTAAAGAGTTCTAACGTGTATTGACGTTCATGGGCGTAGCCAGCGAGGGGCAGGGGGGCAGCTGTGTAGTATGCTACTACTACTGCCGTGAAAATTAGTTTAGCAAGGTAAAAATTTAGATTTTCAAACTAAGCAAGTTGCCAAAACAGAATTAAGACTTTGTCCATTGCGTTGTGACTGTTGGAGTAGAAAATAACCCAATGATCTCAGCCTTGCCTGAAGTGTGTGTTAGAAATGTGGTAAAATAAACACAGAGACATTGCATTAGATCACCAAAATACAAATTTTATTCAACAATAACAGGGGTAAACAACTAGTGGGCTCGCGACATCAGTATTTAGAAATGAAAGTAAGAAAAACACAGCGCAGGGGTATTACAGCGCGTGGTAGTAATGCTCAAAAACAAAAATACTAGAGTGCTTTAATTTCCCATTTATTAGCCCTTGTAAATTAACAAAAAAAAATAAAAAAAAAAATAAAATGCATAATTAAAATTGTCATGACAAAAGTAGCTCGATTGGATCCAGAATTTAAGTTAAAAGGCACTGCTGCAGCATTAAAAAAAAATTATCCTATCAAAAAAAAAAAAAAAAAAAAAAGGAAAAGAAAAATTTGGGCAAACCTGTCCCCACCTTCCCTAAGCCACACAAGGCATCTGATGAAAATCCCGCACAAAATCCTTAACTGATACTTGAAACCCCACTTTTACAATCCAACAGGTGAGTTTAAATAGTTACCAAAACAAATAAAAAGGGGAACTTTGCAATTTTTACACCAAAGGGTGCAGCAAAATACATTGTTGTACAGAACAACTCAAACAATTACAGAGATTAGCATAGGCCAAACCAGAATTTAACATGGCATCCACTATTATCATTTTAACAAAAGAAAATTAAACATTGTTACTGGAAGTTATACATCAGAATAGCACACAAAGTAGAAAAAAGAAAATTTAGCATTTACAGTTGTCTTCAATTCCTCCCCTCTTCTTTTAAGGATGAAAAGTTAATAAAATTTTAGGGATCTTCACTCGGTAAGGTGATCATGGTGGTTAGGAGTGAGGTGGATCGTCTTTCTGGGTGGGCCGGATCCTTGCAGAAATAAAAGGCAACGATCTTACCGGGAATCAGCTGCTGGAGCTTGAAGGACATCGTTCGGCTTTACAATCAGACATCTCCCGATGTGGCTAAGATGACTCGATCATGGCCGGGCAGGGGTCACGCGCTGTTTGAAAAAAAAATGGTGAAGGCGCTAGCTGCGCGTCAATTTACATCAAGGGGGTTCGCTCGCTCGCCACACCAAAAACGAATAACGGGTTATTCGGCATTGTAAAAATAAAATCTGCAGTTCTGATGATCCAACATTTTATCAGGCCCTCTGGCCTACAGGCTTAAACTTCACATAATGAATTCGATGTAAGTCGATGGATGTGCCGAGCTAGACCCCTGAAATGCGCGATGAAAAAAACTCCGGACCAGAATACGTCCTAGCCGCTCTACCACCGCTCTCCGAATATGACGCTTTCTGTGGGGAGCTTCGAAGAGACGCCGACCACGGGGACCAATCAGAGCGCGCCATCTCAGCCGGGAAACTTCGAGAACATTCGATTGACGGGGGACGGAAGAGAGAAAAGAAGAAAATGGCGGCCAGCGACTACTACACGCGGGAAAGAAACGAACTTGGCCGAGAAGAAACGCAGGCAAGAACGGCCATCTTGAAATGGGAAAAAAAAAGCTTAATTGATCAAAAGGGCATTAAAAAACGTTATTAAATTTCCTAAAATTTTAGCGGGAGATAGCTAATCGTCAGAGACAACCCTGGGTAAAATTTGGAATAAAAATTAAATTAGAAGAGAGTAAAACTAATTAAAAACCGGACATGAACAAGAGATATTACAAGAAATGAGTTAGGCTATTGAAGAGAGAGGGAAACTTAATAGTCAGCAGAAAATCGACAGAATTTACCTGATAATTAAAATTACACCTCCAGAGACAGGGCAAACAAAGGCAGAATTAATTTAAAGAAAAGGTAATTATTTAAAAAGTCCCAACAAAAAAAAGGGTAATTAGTAGTAATTTAAAAAGACTAGCTATTGAGTTATAGAAGAAGAGTCATCCAGACCATTATATCTCCTGACAAAAGGTATTTAAATTAAACTTCCAAGTTAATTACAAGCATTAAGAAAATAAATAATTAATGGTTAAAACAATTAAAATAAAAAATTACTGCATTTGATTTGTAAAAACATTATCCCCCAAAAACAATACAACAGCTGCCCCCTAAAATGAGCTAGTCATAGGGTCTGATTATGACAAACCGGGCATTCTCCGGTTAGACTCCATGTCCCCCCCCCCCCCTAATGAAAATCCTGGCTACGCCCTTGTTGACGTTACATTTGATGAAACCCAAAACTCCAGACCGACAGTCGCGCGGGCGCACTTCAGACGTCTACCATGTTCAGTGGCTTTATCCACTCAAATCGATCTGAAAATCGTGCGATTTGTGACGTTTTGCGAATACAGCAATTGAAACACATTACGCTTTTGCCCCAAAAAAGAGCATAATAATGATCTTTTGCTTTAACAGTATAGCGCTAGGGTTATTGGCGCTCGGTGCGGTCCTTCAGTTTGCCGCCCCATTCATTCTAAGTTTCAGCATTCTGCCCCCATCTTGGTCCTTTAGTTTTCCACCATATTATTTTTAAGTGTCCTGCCGGCCACCATCTTTTTTTTTTTGTAATTCTACCCGGGCGTCCCCCCCCTCTTACTATGCCTCAGTTTTAATTATATAAAAGTGGACTAACTGCAGAATTTAGTAAATCAGACTATTGACAAGATTTGGTATTCTAACTATTCATATTATATATCTTCTGTTTTTTTTTTTTTTTTTTTTTTTTTTTTTTCTCAACATTTTAATGAATGAAGAAAAAAAAAATAAAAGCAAAAGATAGCTAGTTCTGGGAAAATATGTCTTAAGAAAACAAACTGTGTCATAAGTTAACAGCTAGGTTATACATAAAACAAACTGTCATCAATTTAAGCTTATTTTCAGTTTTTAAACAACTAAAAAAAAAAAAAATCGAAATAATTCTGGAAGGTTTTTTAAATATATAATTTGTTTGAGTACTTCTGGCAAAACGATGTTAATTACCTTTTTATTTTAATTATTTTAAGGTGATTAAAAACAGAGCTGAGTTAAAATAAAATATTAATGCTTTTTTCATTTTCAGAAGATTAAAGTAAGGTTTAAGAAAGAAAATTTTTAAAGAGACCTTTTTAAGTATGTTACAAAAAATTAAAAATGAAGCTTTATGAAAAATAATTATTTAAAATATGTTAAACTTTATTTCATTCCTTTGGACAATTCTGTGTGTTAAAAAATATTTATTTTATACCTGCTAAAAAACTTACATATAGTAATTATTTTTATTTATTTTAAAGAATAGTGCTTTTTAAAAATCTTATTCACTTTTCATGAATGAGCAAACATTAAATTAGAAGTGAAAGAGGAAACAGATATATTTCCGTGATTTGATATGGTGTTGTACATTCCAACCATCGGATGCAATACAAAATTTGCATGACTATGCCATTTATTCTAGCAATCTTCTGTGTTCTGAATTCAATTTTCCTAATTTCTATAGTTATCAATTGATGGATAAGTTAAATTGTTTGATGCAATTCCAAATAATGTCAAATAGTAATAAAGTTATATATTCAGTAACTGCCCTTAAACTAAAATCTTGCATTATTGATTCATTTCTTACTAATGCTGGGGTGCCCCACCCTTTTGTACTCATTTTTAAAGGAAAGAAAAGAAATGTTCCTAAATTAAGTTTCGATTATGTATATTAGATTGAATTATGATATTGCGTTGTTTTAATTGAATTAACCCAGGAGGGTGTAGGGCACGACAGCTCGGTTATGTTTAACCTAACACTACATTGGACTCTTCACGAAAATACTACACACATAATTTAAATAAAAAAAATTATTTATTTTTTTTACGAATATTAAATATATAAATAGTTTACAAATATTAAAATCATAAAGTAGTCACTCAACATAAATAAGTTGAGATGGCAAAACCGTGCATACCTGGAATCCGGTGAAGTAGGTAGAGATGCATGCTAAAAATTATATCCTAAACTGACACACACAAAATAAGAAAAACTCTGAAAATCTCTAAAAGATCTGTTAAGGATCTCACAAATAAAATCCGACGGGGAAAAAAACTAAACAAAATCTAAGAAACAACTCGCGAAACACACATCTGAAAAATCTCTAAAGATCTGACTCCTCTGTCGCTGCAGTCTGGTTTTTTTTTTTCAATTCCTCCCCCTTGATTCATTCCCCTTTGTCCCAAAGGGTAATCGGTGCTCAGCCACTCTCTTCCTCCTTATTCAAATTGACCGTCCTCTAAAATTTTACCTTACCTGCTATTCCCCCTTATCAATTCACTTTATTGGTCAAGATCTACATTTATTCATTCCATTGGATCTCCGAAATTCCTCCTTTAAACTTCTTTTATTTTTTTATTATTTTTCGACCCTCTTGTTAAATTGCCTACGACCTCTGTTTCTTTCCCACGCATTTTTCCCATAACTTTTCCTAAAATCTCAATTTCTTTTGTGGTACTGATAATTTTCCCTCAATGACAACCTCGCCTTTTATTTTCGGTCCAATTCGCCTCCGGTCGATCAGGTGTAGAGGTCTGCATCTCAATGCTATTCATTTCTCCCCCTTACCATATCTCTGCTCCTTGGTACATTTTTCCATTTTCCTATAAAGTTTCTCTCTCTCGTAAACACCTTACCCAACAAAAGACTCGCTAAAATTATCTGACCAATGCTTTGTTGAATTCTTACTTTATGACTCTCGTTATTATTAAAAAAATGTTCCACTTTCCTAGCAAGCACCTGGGTTTCGCGACCACCTATCAAGTTATTCCCTAAAACCATATTTGAACTATTCGCTTATGCTTATTTCTCGTATTGCTACGATGATAACAACGAATGCCTATTTTCCCAGGCCGTTTTAAAATCTTACCGCTTTGTGTCATAAGATTTCTTTATCACCTGCACAGGTGAGTTCCTCACGGCACTTGGTACCTTTTAAGGCATTTCATCTCTTTTTTTCGAGGGGAGTTACAAAATTCCTTTTTTTTTTTTTTTACTGCAGGCTCCAGCCAGCACTAAGAAGCCTGCTTAAATATAAATTAAACTATATTTCACTTCAATTTTTCTTCCATTTGTTTTATCTTGTTTTGTGGCCCTCCACGTCCTTTTCAGCTAAGTAAGTGGCCCTCTCCCCAAAAATATTGTGCACCCATTGTTAAAATGTTTCATTTCCTCAAAAATGTAATTTACATCTTTAGAGTTTAGAAAAAAAGTATCGAAATATTATGTACCCAGTTACTTTTGGAAACTGTTTAATCAAGATTTATTTTAGAAATTGGATATCTTGTTGAATATAAATAAAAGTTGTTTGTTAATCATTTTTTTTTCTGATTTTGTGAGTTGAATATTTTTTTTCTTAATATTTAGTAACTGTTATTCGACTATTATTTGTATAAATACTAATGGTAAATTATAAAATGTGAAATTTTTTTGCTATAAAGGCTACTATTTAGGCAACTATTTTTGATATATGGCAACTATTGAGGCTACTATTTTTTACTTGTGAGACAACTAAAGCAACTATTTTCAGCCAGCTATAGCTGTGGCAGCCCTGCATTCTTGAGATGCATGCTTGTAAGCTGTAAGAGAGAGAGAGATGTCCCATTGTCCCATTCTTCTCTTATCTGGAAAAGGATTTTTTTTAGCACTCGGGTGCTATTTCTTTCAAACACGGGATTTTTGTCTACACAGCGGGCCGTGGTCACTTTTCCGTTTGATCCATATTTTCTGCAGAGTGATTTGATATTGCTAACGGAAACATAGACTTATCCCTTCAGATGATTTTCAAATACCAGGATTCACTTGGGTCAAACGGATAGACAGTGGTTTCCAAAACAGAAAACCATCTGGAGTTATGATTTTTATAAAAGAAAACTTAATGAAACGCTGTGCCTACATGAGCCAGATCAATGGTGTTCAAATGGTCATTACGTATATTCAAGATAAAGTGAGATTTGCAGTTACTTACGCTAGTCCTCAGATTTCTTATGAAGGTAAATTAGACGCTCTATTTGAAACGTTGCTGAAGGAGGATGATTGTAAGACTGTTTTAGGAGATTTTAACATAGAATTCAATTCCGATCAAGGATCCAATTTCATAACTGAAATGGGTACTTTAGATTTTCCAATACGCACTCATTCAAAACATTTCACCACTAGGGCGAGTGCATAAATAAAATCTGGAAGAATAATTTTAGATTTTTTTTTTTTTGTGTCATTATACTGATAATTACATATTTTAATAAATAAGGTTTTAAATATGATTAAAGAGATAAATTATTAAGTTATCCATGCCTGCATTCTACACCTGTTCATTTCAAAACAAATATTGCAGATAGAATTAGCTCAAGGTATTATTTTTAAAAAGGTTATTGTTCTTTATGTTGAATTTGGAAAAATAATTATAAAAAAAATTAAACTGGCATATATATATTTATCTAATATAATGCATTAAGTTATGTAGGTAATATTATATGTCTTTAATATCAAATAACAAATGATTTAAATGAAATAAAGGAAAAATTTTGATAATTTTCAATAAAATAAAAAAAAAACCCGTTTCCGTGTGGGTTTTATTGGGTTTTTTTGGGTTTGTGGGCGGGTCCAAAACCCTACTTTAATATGATATGCGACACAATGTATTTTAAATAAATTTTATTTTTTTATGAAATTTAAAAATTTTCAAAAACATCACCTTTTATTTTCTTCAAAAAAATATATGTTAAACTTTTACTTATTGTCTAAAGGTGTGCAAAGTTTCAGGATGGAGAAATAATTGGTTTTCAAGAAGTTAATTTTTGAATTAGTGCATCATTCAAAATACTTCTTGTTTAAGCCTCTACAAAGAGCATAAGAAATGCTTTTTACTTCCTTGTACGGAGTATAAGAACTAGGGATGTAACGAATATTCGGCCACTATTCGGTATTCGGCCTATTTGGCTGTTTTGCCGAATATTCGGTAGGCCGAATATTCGGTAGGCCGAATATTCGGTAAGCCGAATACTGAACAGGTATTCGGTCGAATAGTTGTAGACGAATATTTCTACATATTCAGCAGAATAATTTCAGAACAAAGATAGAAAAATATATTTTAATACATTTACAAATAACATTGCTTAGTTATACTTCAATATGTTAATCTCATAAAATTAAATATCCTAAGTCACTCACTGGATTTTCAGCTGGATCTAACATAATCTAATGCATTTAATAATATTACAGAAATGCAGACTTTTCTACTTGGTGACACTGCTTGACTTGATTTTCTAATTTTTGTGTTGGCTGGGGGTAGGAGCAGTAGCGTAGCCAGAAAAAAGTTTTAGGGGGGGGGTTTAGGCACTGATGTAACGGATAATCTACATTATGGATAGCATTCTTTATGTCAATAATAGAACTCAGCTAAATTTTAGGGGGTGTTCTGACACCCAAACCCCCCCCCCCCCTCGCTACGCCACTGGGTAGGAGGAATTTTTTCAGATCCTCAATTGCAACCATAATTTTAAAAAGCTGTTAAATACGTTTTGCTCAGAGGCTGTAAAGCCTAAAACAGGATGTGACTATGTATAGTTACCAGATTAATCTGGTACAATATACTGTTGTGTGTTTTAAGTATCTACAAATAATATAAAATGAATTTTAAGTAGTCTTTATTTAGTACTTAATTACAAAATTAAAAAGCGATATTTTATTTACGATTAAAATGAAATAAAAAAAAAATTAATATTCGGCTGCCGAATATTCGGTATTCGGCCTAAACTATGTGCCGAATATTCGGTATTCGGCCTGAGCTATTGGCCGAATATTCGGCTATTCGGCCAAATCACTATTCGTGACATCTGTTGGAAAAGAACGGGTTCTGAGATACCCATTAGGGTTTAAGTAAAAAAAATTTCTATCACCATAATTTTTAAATTTAATTTAGCAGAGTCATAATAACTTGCAGTGGTAGCGTTTGCTGATCTTTCCCGGATACCTATGATTTTAAATTTGTAATGCTGAAAAAAATTACTTTAAAGACTTCAAATAACCAGACTTTAAATTTATAACAAGCATTAATTTTATTTAACAATTAACAAAAAAACAATAACAAATATAAAATGACTAGGTAAGTAACTTGATGTAGTTTAAAAAAATCATTTTATCTTACTAATTCTTCATTCAAAAAACAAAAGGAGATCATGGCAGCAGCACAATCTGCAAATTAAGTTGAATAGGAGGTTGACACTGATTTATAGGATGCCGGGGGATATTAATAAAAACATGCAATTTCTTTGAATCCACATCCTTATAATTGATAACTTTATAACTGCTTGAAATACTGTATAATATCATGCTAAAATAAACTTTCCTCAAAAATCGAAAGCTGTTAAAAATAAAAGTAATGCCCTTCCTGGGCAGAGGTAGCCTTCTTGGCTCACAGTATTATACTTGCATAGTGCTATACTAAAACGAAAAACTCGAAACTGAAGCTGGCACGTAAGACCGCTACTTTTAAATGATTCTGCCGCGGACTGATACGGGGTAACGCCCTCTCCGATCGAGTGGTGAAGCGGTGGTAAGCAGTAGCCAATCAGGTTGCTCTATGACGTCACTCCAGCGTACACGTGCCTGCCGGCTCCGATCATGACGCAACGACATGGCGGGTTCGCCGATGTCTGAGTGTGCTGGAGGAATAATTGTTTATCTCAAAGTGCTTACGTGCTAAGTTTAAAATAAAGCAGTACTTGTGATTTTAAAGCATTTAAAAGGGGTTTGAAACTAAGGAAGGTGAAAAAGAATTAAGTTATAACTGCACAGGTATTTGAATGATAATTACTATTTAAATTAAGTTGAACAAAGTTGAAGTTAAGTTGAACACTTAGCATTTGAAATTTCTGGGCCAACATAGCCCCCCCTCTTTTTCACCTGACTGTATGTACAGAGAAAAAGAAACCTTTTAAGACAGGAAAACCTCCGGCATCCGTTATACAGACTATGTTCAAAGAAAGAATGGAATTTCTCAAAGTCCATTAGCATATTAAGTGAACTGGAAAGTCACAAAAATCATCAATACGAGGTTTGATCATCAATACAAGTTGCAAGTCGACTGCACATTATATACAAAACACTTAAGCATTCAATATGTACAGAACACACATACGGGGCCCCGATTCACGCAACTTTCACACTTTGCACTTACGCATAGTACAGATAAATGCATAAATCTTCAGAGTATAAACACTTTTGCAAACAAGGGAATATTAAAATGATTATATTCAAATAACTACTCTGCAAAACGTATGAATACTTTTACCCTTACAATGAATAAACATTATGCGGAAACATTTTTTAAAAGTTACCTTGTAATTTCAAATAAACACAGTGTAATAACAATTCAAATAAACACTTTGCTAACAGTAATTGAATAAACACAATGCAAAAACACTTAGAAAGAGACACTATGCAAATTACAAAAAAAAAATAGAGCTCAAAACTAATTTGAGTACTACCCCCACCTATGTCTTTTAAACAGGGACATTTTTCATTTTAATTTTTGTTAAAGACGTTTGTAATGAACTTTTGTAAGTCATTTTTGGTTAATGGTTTTGTGAAAACGTCTGATAAGTTAGATTTACTGCCCACAAAACGTATGTGAAATTTTTGTGTATTGTACAGATCTCGAATAAAAAATAATTTTACGTCTATGTGTTTCGATCTGTAATTCTCAATGGGCGATTTTATGAAATCTATTGCGGCCTGATTATCAGCATGTAAAATTGGTATAGGTTGCTCACCTTTAATAACTCCCCTATTATAACACTCGCTTAAGATGCCGTCAAACCAAACTATTTCTTTCACCGCCTCCGTCATTGACACGAATTCTGCTTCCATAGTTGACAAACTCACACTCTTTTCCTTAAATGTTCGCCAACCTATGGGGGACCTTCCTAATAAAACTAACTGGCCTCCGAGAGATGTTCGGTCATCCCGGTTAGCGGCAAAATCAGCATCAGAGTAAACAACAAGTTGGGGGTGTTCACATAGTAATTCCAATTTATAGTGAGCTGTATGTACTGTATACCCTAAAAGTCTCAACAGTCCGTCCCAGTGTGATATGCCAGGGTTCGACTGAAATTGACTAAATATATTTACCGCATATGCGATATCAGGTCTAGTTCTATTAGAAATAAATGATAGGCAACCTAAAATACTTCGTAAGGCAATTTAGACATTTCGCTGATTTCCTCTTGTGTAGTTGGGCAGAATTTCTTGGAATAAACTGACCCTTTTGCTATTGGGAGAGAAGATATGGGTATTTTAAAATGGCTAAATCGCTCATTTACTTCCTCAATGTAGGAGCGTTGGTGTAGCCGGACTTTACCACCATTTTCTTCAAATTCGACACCTAATAGTGTACGAGTTCTCCCCAAGACTTTAATATCAAAATGGCTTTTCAGTTTATCCAAAGCACTGTTTATTACATTTTGATTTTTACCAAAAATAATGAAGTCATCTACATACAAAATTAAAATTAAATAATCTTTAAAAATATATGCACAATTCCCCCATTTGAATTTATTGAAGCCCATTTCTAGTAAAGTATTATGTACCTCGAAAAACCATTGCCGACCACTTTGCTTCAAGCCATAGATAGCTCGGTCTAAACGGCAGTATTTTTCATTTTGGTCCTGTACCTCAAAACCAGGAGGCTGCGACATATAAATTTCTTCATTTAAGGGGGTGTACAAATACGCGCCTTTCACGTCGCACTGCAGGTGAGACCAACCACAAAAGGAGACAAGGAAAGTGAAAAAGAATCTTATTAAGCTGAAGTTAACCACAGGGCTAAAGGTCTCATTGTACGAGATGCCTTTTTCTTGTTTATATCCCTGGGCAACCAACCTCGCTTTGAATCTTAAGACTTTACCAGTCTCGTCTCGCTTTAGGGTAAAAACCCATCTACAACCTACAGACGTGACATTATTTGGCAGGTCTTCTAAATGCCATACCCCCCGATCTTTCATTATGTCAATTTCCTCCCTCATGGCCTTAAGCCACTCTTCTTTGTACTCTGACTTGACTGCCTGTTTAAATGTTCTAGGGACAACTACACGATCTAGTCAGCTTGAGATGCTCATACTGGTGGAGGGTTCACTGTTATTCACTATTGGGGAAATTGCATTTTCTGTTATAACCCCTTCCTCTCTATTTGAGCCTGAAAAATCGAAAAGTTCGGGTTTGTAAGAGATGTTATTTTTGGTGCAATACCTGGCGACATCATTCAGTGACCTTAGCCTTTGTCCTTTGCCCTCTTCAAAGTAATAAATGTCGGTGCGGGACCCATCTTTTCTGGGAACCGCCTTCCTTTCCCAATTTACAACTCTAGGGTCGGGCATAGAGTAGGGAACAACTACGTCATCAGAAACAGGATCCTCATCAGACACACCCAGAGTAATGGGGTAACCTAACTCCTCACCATTACTACCTGTTTGATCGTGAGAATCAATCGAATCCGTTTCAGACGTGTTATCTGGGCCCAGCACCGCTCCACTTAGTGTATCTTTATACACCAAATCTTCCCGGAACGAGACATTTATTGTTTCAATAATTTTATTTGTGTCCGGAAACCATATCCTATAGCCCTTCGTCCTGAAGGCGTATCCTATCAGGAATCCTTTCCGCACCCTAGCATCAAGTTTGTGTGCCCGTTGGCGACGGGGTATTCCGGCGTACGCAACACATCCGAAGGGCTTTAAATGTTTCACGGATGGTCTAGAACCAGCAAACAGTTCACATGGCGTCTTATTTAACTTTGTATGGCATACACGGTTCCATGTATATGTAAAGTAAAGCATGGCATCGGGCCAAAAGTATTCGGGGATACCCGACTCGTTCAAAATGGTTCTAGCACCACTAGCAACCATTTGGTTATACCTTTCACAACTTCCATTTTGTTCCGGTGTGAACACATTGGTTAATTCATGTTTTATTCCCTTTTCTAAAGAGAATTTCTCTAGTTGCCTATTAACAATTTCGGATCCATTATCACTACGAAATGATTTAACTTTCTTGCCCAATTGGTTTTCGACCCTAGTAATGTATGTCTTAATGATGTTCTGGACCTCAGACCTTTCAGTCATAGGAAAAAGGGATACCTTTTTGGAGAAGTTATCAAGAATGCTTAAGAAATAGCGTTCTCCCATACGTCCCTTAATGGAATGTGGTCCCCACATATCGGCATAAATGAGTTCCAGAGGGCCTTTTGACCTTGTTTCATTTAAAGATTTAAAGGATACCCTTCTATATTTACTTATTTTACACGGCTCACAGAAAAGGTTTTCATCTTTTAAATTAGGTAAACCTGTGACACCTTCCTTCCTACTAGTGTGTATTATGGTGGAAGTACTTATGTGGCCAAATCTTCTGTGCCAGAGTTTAAGGTTTTCACTATCCTTTAAATTTGTTGAAAAAGAAACTGACTTATTGTTTTTGACTAATCTGGGAGAAACTTGATACATCCCTTCTTTTAGAATTGCTTTAAATACTAGGGTGTTACTCCCTTTAGCAAAAACTTTTACAGCTCCATCCATACCATGGAACTCAAAACCATGCATGTCTAAACGTGGGCCAGAAATTAAATTTCTCCTTAATTTAGGAGAGTACATCACATCATTTAGAGTATATTTTCGGGGACCGAACCATAGTTTAATTGATCCTCTCCCCTCAATTGGGAAGTCTACGCCATCTATAGCTACAGAAAGCTTTTCGTTTTCTAATGGAACAAAGTCTAAGAACAAGTCTCTATTGTTACAGAAATGATGACTTGAGGCTGAGTCAAAGATCCATTCGCTTCTTGAAGTAGTCTGGCTCAAATAGCTGACAGAAACAAAAAAACTTGACTTACAGTTCGTTGACGCGTCACGTCGATGACCATAGGAAGGCTCCCTCCGGCTGCGAGGTCTGCAATTTTTACCCTGGGGTTTAGATAGGTCCCTTTGAGAAGTTCACTCAGGACTAGGGCTCCTAGGACAGGCTCTTTGACCAGGACTGGAAAATCTGGGTCTACTGGATCTTCTGCGGCCACCTCTCGGACTCCACGTTGAATCGAACTGGGACTCCTTTACAGGGCACGATCTCTCAGGACACGAGTTTCGATAATGTCCGGGTTTCCTGCAACCGAAGCACACAAGCTGCTTTCTTTTCTGTACTGAAGATGTGGCATTTGCCTGCACCAAGGTATCGCGCTCTCTTAATTGTAGGCGCACTTCTTCAGCATTCAGTGCATCAGTTATCTTTTTAAATGAGAAATCCTGTTCAGGCCAACTTAAGATTGATTGCACTATTCTATCGAAATTATTAGGTAGATATCTTAATAGTTGAAAGCTTACGTAATTTTCGTTGAATGTAGGGTCAATAGCATGTAGTCTATTGTAGACTTTGGATAATCTTGTGGAGAACATTAATACACTTTCATTGGGGTTCATTCTCATTTCACACAGTTCACTAAAAATGGTCATATGGTTAGCTCTTGTATCTGGATGAAAATATTTATTTAAAGTCGACCAAGCCACGACAGGATCTTCAATACCGTCCAGGATTCGACGGCACTTCTCGTTATATTGAGATAAATCAAAGATAACGCCACATTTTTATTCCTTTCAAATTCTTTAAGGCATTTTAAATATTCAGAATTGTCTGCAGCTTTTCCAGGCTCCTCTACAGGAGGAGTGGGAGCACCCTCAGTTCCATTTACGACGTTCCAAACGTTCCTTTCCATTAGAATGAACTTTATGTCCAGCTGCCATGTCTCAAAATTTTGAGTATTTAATTTAGGAATACTATAAGTAGCCATACTCAAGTTTTTTTTTTTTTTTTCAAAAAAGTTTTTCCAAAAAAAACTCTATTCAAAGAACTCCTTTCAAATTTACATTTCAAAAATTATTCAAAAATTTACAAAAATTACTTTTACCGCCCCCCCTACTAAAATTTTCTTATACTTTAAAAATTACTAGGGTTTAATTTTTTGCTTTACGACCGCATCGGTCAAAAAAATTTTTAGTTATTAGGCTCCAAGCAAAGAGGAAAAGGCCCATAACCTTTTTGTTGGAAAAGAACGGGTTCTGAGATACCCATTAGGGTTTAAGTAAAAAAATTTCTATCACCATAATTTTTAAATTTAATTTAGCAGAGTCATAATAACTTGCAGTGGTAGCGTTTGCTGATCTTTCCCGGATACCTATGATTTTAAATTTGTAATGATGAAAAAAATTACTTTAAAGACTTCAAATAACCAGACTTTAAATTTATAACAAGCATTAATTTTATTTAACAATTAACAAAAAAACAATAACAAATATAAAATGACTAGGTAAGTAACTTGATGTAGTTTAAAAAAATCATTTTATCTTACTAATTCTTCATTCAAAAAACAAAAGGAGATCATGGCAGCAGCACAATCTGCAAATTAAGTTGAATAGGAGGTTGACATCGATTTATAGGATGCCGGGGGATATTAATAAAAACATGCAATTTCTTTGAATCCACATCCTTATAATTGATAACTTTATAACTGCTTGAAATGCTGTATAATATCATGCTAAAATAAACTTTCCTCAAAAATCGAAAGCTGTTAAAAATAAAAGTAATGCCCTTCCTGGGTAGAGGTAGCCTTCTTGGCTCACAGTATTATACTTGCATAGTGCTATACTAAAACGAAAAACTCGAAACTGAAGCTGGCACGTAAGACCGCTACTTTTAAATGATTCTGCTGCGGACTGATACGGAGTAACGCCCTCTCCGATCGAGTGGTGAAGCGGCGGTAAGCAGTAGCCAATCAGGTTGCTCTATGACGTCACTCCAGCGTACACGTGCCTGCCGGCTCCGATCATGACGCAACGACATGGCGGGTTCGCCGATGTCTGAGTGTGCTGGAGGAATAATTGTTTATCTCAAAGTGCTTACGTGCTAAGTTTAAAATAAAGCAGTACTTGTGATTTTAAAGCATTTAAAAGGGGTTTGAAACTAAGGAAGGTGAAAAAGAATTAAGTTATAACTGCACAGGTATTTGAATGATAATTACTATTTAAATTAAGTTGAACAAAGTTGAAGTTAAGTTGAACACTTAGCATTTGAAATTTCTGGGCCAACAACATCTCTAATAAGAACGTAATGTGATCCCGAAAGATTTTGGGGGCCAAATTTAAACGAAAAAAACATTTTTGACTAAAAACTCTAAATTTACATTTAAGACTCTAAATTTACATTTACATACCCTCCAACTGCTACGGATTATCCGTAGTTTATACGGATAAGTAGCATGAACTACGGAGCTACGGATGGTACGAAAAAACTACGGAATTGAGCAAATGTTTACTTTTTTTAGGGCATTATGCCTGCACGGAGGTGCGGTTTGCAACCCTAGTTGCTTTGTTGTGAGTCAACACTCCTGTGTGTTGGCGCCAATTGTGAAAGAAGGGAATTCAACATTCTCCCTCGGCGCCGGCAGCCGTGAGCGAACTTGTGTTGGCGAAAGTGTGGTGTGCGTGGGAGGAGGGGGGGGGGGGGGGGAGATGCCGTTAGCTGCTCCTTCTCTTGTTACGTCGCGTCTCCTCTCGCATTTCCCGCCACCCTATCTTGCTCCGTTCTGTGTTTGGATGTAAGCTTAGCTCTTTTGTGGAAGGAAAGTGCAGCGCACGTTGTTTTCTTTGTTCACATGGATCGTTTCTTAAAATGTGATAGTACTACTGATAGTGAAAAAAGCCTCTAATAATGATGTTGCAGCTGCAGGGTGTCCACCACTCTTGAAAGTCTGGTAAAAGCCGGGAAATTGGAAAATGGGTCCGGAAAGTCTGGAAAAAACCGGGAAATTGGATAATGGGTCCGAAAAATTCACCAAAAGAATCAATTTTTTTTCCCGTGTCTTTGTTTTTTCTATACTTTCTCTCTAAGTGTCAGACTGGAAACCGAAAGCAGCTGCGATGCATTTTTCGGACCGCGAAAGCATCAAGCAATGTATTTGTATAAGGAGGGGAAAATGGGGGACTCATCAATCGTGACCTGAGGGTAAAAGACAAATTAGCTTACTTGGTAACTTATATCTTAGGACTGTGTTTCCAAGAACAGTTAGTTAATTCTATCAGAAAGTGCAACTACTTCTGTTTCTCAATGGATGAAAGCTTAATCCTGTATACTTTAGTCAAAATTGATTTAAAGAAGTTGTACAAAATATGCAAATATCAAGACAAGCATTGTGCAATTTCCCTAAGTAAAATGCATTGGTCAGGAATTTTTTTCCCGGGACATCCCAAAAGTCAGGAAATTGACTTTCAGAAATTTGGTAGACACCCTGTGTTGAGAAAATCTCTAAAAAGCGGGAGGTTACGACTACTTCAACTCATATATATGTATAGGTGTTTGTGATAAGGGATTGATGAATATACATTTTGTATGGCAAAAAATTCCTCATGGGGGGTTATGACTCCCCTAACACCCCCCCCCCCTCCCCCCCCCCCCCCCCCCCGGCGATATCGCTTAAGTGCTACTGATGAGGTGAAGGCCAATGTTGGAGGGTATGCATTTAAGAATTTTTTTGATGCATCTCATCGTACGCTAGCATGCACGTTCATGTAAATGCGTCTGCAACTCATTTTGACCAGTTTTTCCATGCCGCCTGTACTAGAGCTGAAGCAAACTGCATGTATTCGGTACTAAGATACGGATAATCACTCAGACTCGAAGTAACGAATTGTTACTTTTCGGTTGATATCGTTACTCGTTACTCTTTCGGATCGAGCAGCTTCGAACTTCGAATACAGACTTCCAGGCGAGGTGAACTAGGGGGAAACGGGTTCCAGTAATCGAGTACTAATATCTTCTGTTTGTTACTGGATATCGGATCGTGGTTTCAAGGGGGAAAATGACTTTTGAGTGTGCATTTCGGATCGACCAGGTTCGAACTTCGAATACAAGACTGCCGGAGGGAGAAAATGAATTTCGGTATTTGAGTAATAGTATGTTCCGTTCCGTTACTAGATACCGAAGTATTATGGATTCTCGCTGTTTGAAGGGAAAAATCAGTTTCGGTATTTGAGTAGTAGTATGTTCTGGTTGCAATTCGTTTGTGCCGAGCCTAATGGTATCGTTTTGATGAGGTTTGGAAGAATCCGTATGTTTCGTTACAGTTATGGAGATGGATATACTATCTGCTGCTCTATTGATATGGGTCGTACAATGGAGGGATAGGATCCGGTGTATAGTGCGTTCTTATGCGCAGTTGAACTTTTTTTTGTAGGGGGGGAAGGGGGTGTTCTTATAATTGTAGAGGAGCAATACATATAAGAGATGCATGTTAGTAAGGGGTGCTAATTTCGGGCTTTCTAACATTTTAGTACTAAATAGTGGTGCAATCAGAATTCTTTCTTTCAGGGTGGTTCCGAAGCAGGATTGCGAACTTAACTTTTTCTTTTTTTTTTAGCTTGAATCGAAATACGAGTAATAAATAACAAATTATTTAAATACACCTTTAAAAAAAATATTTTTTATAAAGTAAACGAATTCACACGTTTTTATTATTTAAAATATTATTTGGAACTAAAAAAAATATTTAGCATGGAAACCTAAACACATTTTTTTAAGTAATTGTTTAAAAAATATATAAAAAATTGGGAGCTACCCGGGATTTCTATGCCCTCTCCTGCGTAAGCCACTGGTATTAAAATAATTCAATAAAGTTCAGTATGTTTCTAAAATGTCGGCTTTTAGGGGGCCATCTGCCCTATTTTATGGTACATTTTATTCCATGAACTCATGGAATACGCATAGTCCGGTGCAACCATTCTTTCTGTATGAAAGGAGTGATAATTTTTGTTTAAAGAATGCTCTCATATATGCACCCACAGAAGGGGCTAACCCCTTTCATCCCAAAAGTGCAGAAATAGAACTGGAAATATCTTAAAAATAGATCATTCTCACTGAATTAAACAATTTTAATTTAAAATATGGTAATTTTTAATTTACTTCGAAAAATCGTCCAGCAAAAGAAGCTTTTGATATGAAATAAGAACTCACAAATAATAAAGATATTATGCTTGTAGAGACGCAAAGTAGTTGATATCATACTGACATCCCCTGCCCTGTGAATTTAATGTATATGGCCCAATCCCTGGATCTCAGTATTCGAGAACCCGCTCCCAGAAAAAAACACGAGTCACAAGCTTTCCTTTACACTTTTTATGATAAGAGTGAACAGGTTAAACCAGCGTTCAGAATTTAAAAAAGGGAGGGGGGGTTGAGAAAAAAAAGAATGGCATATGTCTTTGGAAGATTTCTATGTGTACTCAGTAATTCGGATAATTTAGCATTGTATAAAACCATAAATGTGTATAAAAACAATCTGTAAATCAGAGAAAATAAGCTCTAAATACAACTTTGTACAACTTTGCTAAAAAAAATTCTTTTTGGTTAGGTTTTGTTATGGGTTTATGTATGGGCGGCATATACCCATAACAACACTGTCCCGGATGTGTTGTTATGGGGCACATATAACACCCTATTACCGATTCTATTAGTAGTAACGAAAGTAACGAGTAACGAATACTTAGTAACGAATAGCGAACATCTAAGTAACAAATACATACGGATACTCATTTTGTCGTTACTTTTACAGCACTAGTCTGTACCTACGTACGTATGTATGTATGTATGTATGTAACTCGCATATCTCAAAAACTATTGGTAGTAGAATGTTGAAACTTTATATTTAGGATTGTGCTAACATCTAGTTGTGCACCTCCCCTTGTGGTCCCAATCGACTGGATAGTTTATCTACAGAGAGAGAGAGTACCACCCAAAATATTCGAAATACCTTAATTTCCTGCTGATAATCCGCACCGGTGTATAATCCGCAGACGATTTTATTGTTCCAAATAAGTTACTTGTGAACAATGTATTTCCCATCTCTTATGTTTACTTAACATTTCAAACTTACCTAAATTATGAAGTTATCCCTCTTTAAGGGCTGCAATAAAGGGAGGTTTAAATAAAGTTTTAAATAGCTTAAAGTTATTTTAATAAATTCCCTAACATAAATAAATTACTTATAAATCAAATAAATGAAAGAGAATAACTTTTTATAAAATCTAAACTCTTTTAAAACTTTTTACTTGCGTCAACGTTTGATTAAGACACACGGTACAAATCTCCCATTCGTAAGTAACCGCCATCTTGAAACAGTATAGTAGTTGGTTGATGCAGTAGGCATCGCCCGGAGGAAGCTGCTAAAAGCTGTTTGTCCAATCACAGGCGTGCTTTAGAAGCCCGGCAAACGTCGTTCAGGTGAGAAGCTGGGAAACAACTCAGTAATGAGATGTGCTGCCGATGATCGTAAATAAAAGGAAGAGTTTTCGTTGTCATAAAAACAGAAGCAGCAGGTATGCAATAGTGGTGATGTAGCTGTTAAAGCGCGCAAGAATGCTCTTTGATTTAAGATAATTTTTTTTACAGCCATCGGTAAATTATGTTTTAATTAACTAACCTTTGAAAGATAGTATGTTTTTAACCTAAACAAAGTTCTTTTAAACCCTTTTCAAGTAAAATATGTTAGTTTATTTTAGAGTACAAACCTCGCAGGTGGATCCTGTTGTATCGAACTTTATACCATAATTTTGCATCTTTTCTGAAGATTGAAAGTTTTTCTGGCCAATATATTAAAGCAGCAAGTTTGAGTTAACAATATTTAAATAGTTTTAAAAGAATTAAAGTTTTTGCGAGTACTTATGAAGTTAAATAGTCTGTGATGTTTTTCTATGTTACATTTACAATAAATAAAAGTTGATGTCTCTTATATCTCAGTTGCAATCTCTGTCTTCAAAACACTCTTCAGTCGTGGCCATCTACAGAAAAACACAATCTATGTTTCCAAGTGTTGACTTTTCTAGGTTTAACTTGGATTGTTAGCACTAATGGGAACATTTATCAGCAGGGTTGGGTTTTTGGCGTCAAAAACTGATTTTTGACATGACATGTCAGAAACTTGTCGAAAAGTGCCAAAAACTGACGAAAACCGTCAAAAACCTAATGTTTCTTTTTTCTTTTTTATGGTCATGAATAACAAATTTTAAATACATTATATTTTACGATTATGTAATTACATTAAAGCTATATATCACCCTTCATATTATTTGTCATGTTAGAACTAAATATTGGAAAAGGTAAAAAGCATTTGTTTAAGTACTTATACACATCTATTTTTTCCTTGCCTAAGTACTCAGATTTTCCCAAATGTGTTATATAAATAATTAAATACTCGGCTGTTTGAGCCTTGTAAGGGGGAGACACCGCAGAACCCCCCTAATTTTCTAGTTTCATTATTGCCATATTAAAATGATATTAATTGACTATATCATTTTATTTCTCATCTTTTGTGTATTTCTCCTGGTAACCCTATGCTGAAATTTTTATGATTCTAACCTATTTATAGAAGAATACATGTAATGCATATTCTACAGCTTACGAAATATCGTAACAATCGATTAAAGCTGTTGTGAACTAATAGTACTTAAATATATGCAAAATTATGTCACATTTTTGTCGCTTTTTTGGGACACATTTTTGGACAATTTTCAATAAAGGGGGGTGAGAGATAAAATGACATAGTCATTAATATGAATTACTGTAATTTCTGGCTTATCTGCAGCGATAGATAATCTGTAGGTGCTTTTTTCAAGTAGAAGAAATATACCTATTATCCGCAGTGGTAGATTATCCACGGATAATATGGCAATGCTTTGGCTGAAATTGGTGATTATTTTCTATGTATAGTAAAACCACGTTATTAATATTAGAAACATCTTACTGTAAAACATTTCCTACTAAAAATCTGTTGTTATGAATGAGAATTAAATTTGAAAAAAGAGACAAAGCCATAAATAGGCTAAAATATGTTTGTTAAAAAAGCAATTTCTACTTACAAGTCATAAGCAAATGACATTTTTTCAGGATACATTAAATTGATGAATATCAAAAATTACTATGGTCTCATGAGCAATTAATTAGTTATTATGAAACACTTTTAAGTTAAAGACATTTGACTGAGTTTGAAACAAACTTTTATATTCTACAGTTTTAAAAAGCTTACACAACTGACGTAATAGGCCAATACTACAGCCAAAAGATTCTACTTGAGGTTTCATTTTAAAGTTTCATTTAACTAAAGATTCCTGCAATTCGCAGTCTAAATTAATTTAAATGCGGCTTCCAGCCACTGGCTGAACTTCGCCCTATACTCCCTGGCAAATAACTAAGATTGAGAGCTTTTATACAGCAGTAGAAACTAGTAGAAAACCACTGGCTGATGTGGCGTCCAATCAGGAACTGCCGCGTGCGGGAGAGAAGATATTTGCATCCGGCGAAACATTTACATTAAGATTTTTATGTGTTGAAAGAATGACTTGTGTGCTAAATCAGCACAGAAAAGAATATTAATTTCGGCAAGAAGCACAAGAGCTTCTTAATTTAGCCGATACAGATTGTATTGATTTTAAAACGATGCTCATGTGGCCGTTTACAAAACATAACGCTGCTTCTACAGAACAGCTATTAAACATTTTGCAACGATGGGAGAACGGATTATAGTTTTGAAACTGGGGAAAAGGTTTTTATTTAAACTTTAGTTATATTTTATTTAAGCTATTGAAAACAAAGATTAAGTTATTAAAGTTAGAATAAATTAATTTAAGTTTCAGAACGATTAATCTCAACACTACCTGTAAGCACTAAGAACTGTACTATGAAATTAATCAAAAATAAAAATGCGAACATTTCTTTTGGAACAAGCAAAACAAAATGTATGCTAGAATGCAGTATACTTATGGCACATTTTGTAACATTGTAATTTTTTAATCAAGTGACATCATTATAAGAAAAACAAAATTGAAATGAGACCTACCTTTTTAGTGGAATAATCTATATCCATATATTGACAGCAAATATCGAATAAGTAATCAATACAGCCCAATACTCAGCAAAATTTAGTTATATATTTACAAGTAATTAAAAAAAAAGAAGCTAAAAATTAGAATAATCTGAATCTGGAAAATCCAAAAATAAATCATCATTCAATTCCAAGGAATTATCAGAATTGTCATTTAATTCAGTGGTTGATTCAAAATTTTCTTCTAACAGTCCACATTTTTAAAATGCATTTTTTATAGTGCAAACAGATTTCATTCGATGCAGTTTTTACCCAGTGGGTTACGTCTGCATACAATGCATGTCGCATTTTTTTACTCTTTGTATACTCATGAATGTCCTCTTCCATCTATTTTTCCCATGAGTTTCTTATCTTCGATTTGAAGGACTTGTTGATGCCAACATCCAGGGGTTGCAATATTTTTGTCACTGGGCGCAGCACCAAATCGATGTTACGAAATTTTAGTAGAAAAAACAAATTGTATTCGTATTTTTATTTGTTTACAGAAAAAGAAAAAAAAATAGAACAATCACAAAGGAATTTTTTAATAAAGTTGTAATCAAACTTTTCAAAATGGCTTGTACAGGAAATGTTTGTAGCTATTTCAGAAGATTTTCTTTGGAAATCGAGCTGAGCTTCCGCATTCCTTTTTACTTCCTTGTACGTAGTATAAGGAAGTAATGTGATCCCGAAAAATTTTGGGGGCCAAATTTCGACAAAAAAACCGATTTTGACTACCTCTAAATTTAATTTAAAAATTTTTTTCGATGCATCCTATCGTAGGCTAGCATGCACGATCATATTAACGCGTCTGCAACTCATTTTGACCAGCGGCGAGTCTGTTGTGGCCAGTTTTTCCATGCCGTCTGTACGTACGTACGTATGTATGTAACTCGCATATCTCAAAAACTATTGGTCGTAGAATGTTGAGATTTGATATTTAGGATTCTTCTATGATCTAGTTGTGCACCTCCCCTTTTGGTGGCAATCGAATGGATAGTTTATGTACAGGACCGCCCAAAAGATTCGAAATACATTACGCTCTATGGGCCGAAATTCATTAAACTCGCCTAACTCAAAAGCTATTAGGCGTAGAATGTCGAAACTTCATATTTTGGATAGTTGTAACATCTAGTTGTGCACCTCCCCTTTTGGTTCCATTCGACTGGATAGTTTATCTACAGGACTGCCCAAAACATTCGAAATACATTACGCTCAATGGGCCGAAACTCATTAAACTCGCATATCTCAAAAACTGTTAGGCGTAGAATGTTGAAACTTTATATTTAAGATTGTTGTAACATCTAGTTGTGCACCTCCCCTTTCGATTCCACTCGACTGAATAGTTTATCTACAGAACCGCCCAAAAGATTCGAAATACATTACGCTCTATGGGCCGAAATTCATCAAAGCGTTTTTTAGAGGTATTGGGCTATTTCAAACGACTCAGAAGTGATGTATGCTGTAAAGAGTTAGAAAATAAATTTCTCCATTAAAAAAAGTGTCTTTATCATTTGTAGTTCTGCTACAGGAACACTCAAAAGATTTCCAATACATTACGGTCAATGGCAATTTTAGGGGCATTCATCCACTTCAAGCACAATATCGTCCTACCACATAAGTTAATGGTCCGACCACGGTCACGTGCCTCCCTCAAGAACTATGCCAAAAGCCGCCAAGCTTGGCGACTTTTGGTGTACGTGTGTGCATATTTAACTCTCAAATCTCAAAAACTATTATGAAATTTCATATATAAGAATGTTGTAACATCTAGTTGTGCATCTCGATTTTTGGTTCCAATCTACTGGAGAGTTTATTTACAGGACCACCGAAAAGAATTTCAGTACCTTAATGTCTATGGACATCTTCAATATAATACAACTGTAGACAGTCATTGTTTGGTACATGCCCAAAATCTCGCCGTCTGTCCTCGACCTTGGCGAGTTTTGGCGAAATATCGCTAAATTTGGCGATAGTCAGTCATTTGGTCCATGCCTAAAGTATCGCCATTTGTCATCATTCTTGGCGAGTTTTGGCGAAATATCGCCAAATTTGGCGATAATCTGTCTTTTTTGGTCCATGCTTAAAATCTCGCCAAATGTCGTCGATATTGACGAGTTTCGCCGAAATATCGCCAAATTTGGCCGCCAAAATTATTTCGTATTTTGTATAACTCTAAAACTTTAACCCGTAGAATTTTGAACTTTTGTCTTTAGAACTATATTATAATATCCAACTGTTTTCAATATCTTTTTTGACAGCAATCGACTGGGAATTTATTTAGAGGGTGAGCCAAATGACTTTAAATACATTGAGGTGTATGGATGCATGCAATTCATTGAAAGTCTGTGGTCAATGACTACTTTGGCTATCCCCAAGATCTCGCTGACTATCTCAAGTTTGTCGGCTTTTGGTGAAATATCGCCAAATAAAGTGTCAGAAGGAAATCTTTCAAATTGAACTCAGCTTGGCGATATTGAAATATTTGGCTAGAAATCGCTAAACCTTACTATTATTGATATTTTATCTCTTTCAAACAAATATAGAGGAAGTGCGTCAAAAATATTTTTGACCTAATGGACGTGCAAGGAAGTCATGTGTTGGACACATCAGATTTTTTTCTTGCGGGCTTCTGTGTGTTTGTGGGATTCAAAATTTCTGTCGTGTAACTGCATTTTTTATATTTGGCCATTTTTGTCTCTGACTAAATTGCTAAGATGTTCCAAAATTCTTGTTTACAGTATTTTATCAGGGTCAAAACATTAATCAAGTTTTCCCAGTTAACTTTTAGAATGGTCTTGGAGGATTTAGTTTTGGATATTTATGATGTTACAAATCAAACATTTATGCATTAGCCATGGTAAAAAAAAAAGACTATCTGATTCATTGGTAATAGATAATGGCATTCTCAAACCCAAAATAGCTCTCTTAAATTCAGATCAAGTTTTTCTCAGCTTTTGAGTTCAAAATGGCACCCCTCCGAAGATGGTGCCCCTTGCTTATCTTGCTTACTGTGCCGGGGTGACCTAGTATACAATCTGTCCGTTTGGTAATTAACCTTTTACATGCCAATGATCCTTTTTTGGAACATCATGTTTAATATTTAAAAAAAAAAAAAAATAAACTGTCATATCTGTCAGTTTGAAAAAAATACTGCTTATTATTGAAAGTGTGATTGATTTTTTTTGATGTACAGTGAAATCCCTCTATAACGATATTTTGGGGGGTCAAAATACCGTAATTTCGGGTAGATAAGCCGCGGCTTATATGTATTTAAAAGTTTAAAATAAGCGCATGCGGCGTATCTGCCGGGGCGGCGTATCTGAAGGATTTTTTTTTCTTCTTGGGAAGAAAACCAATGCCTTCTGGCTACGCCCGTGCTTAGCGACATTTCGGTCATTTGTTGCGCTTTTAGCAATGGGGCGTGTAATGCTTGTTTCCCTGCATTAATATTGCGCTGTAGCTTACTATTACTCATTTCCATTTCAATGACGTAATCAAAATTCTAGCTTTATTCGAGTGTTCTTTCAGAAATAGCTCCTACCAGAGTATTTGCTTAGACAAAAAAATCGGTGATGTGCTAGAACGGGATTCAGGCACTGCAAAATCAAAAATAATGTCATTCCGATAACCATAGGAATCAGATGTCCGCAGAATAAACGAACACGGCCATTTTGTTAAAGAAACATCTACCCTCATTTGGTAAACATGACCAATGCTCGATACATTATCATACACTGTGCTGAAGGAAACTTTAATGAAACGCTGCCTTTCTTAATTCACAAATGTATTACAGCCAATATAGAAGTTTCAAAAGTAAAAGAGAAGAAGAAAGGGGGACGGACGCACTTTCGATTTCTTTTTAATCATCCTCTACCTCTTAGTCAAGAGCGGTAAAAGCATTTAAGCTTTGAAAATTATGTTTGTTTTTTAAATGATTACTGTAAAAGCTAGATTATCTGGTAAGCAAGTAATGGAAAATTTTTAATTTCCCCTCATTCTTAACAACAACAAAAAAAAAGTATTTCGTGTCCCTACTGCAAAGATCTACTAAATGATTTATGCGTATCTTGGCTCACAGCTGTCCAAATTTACAACCAGAAAAATGAAAATGATAGAAATTACCAACAATCAGACTCTATCAATATTGCAGCACTCAGAGGCCGTGTTCCCGCATAAATTCGGACAGTGTGTTTAAAAAAAAAAAAAAAAAAAAAAAAAAAAAAAGCGCTCAAAGCTTAGTACAAACGCATTTATTAAAACAAGGAACTCCATTTTACAGAAACACTACAGTTAACAGCTGTGCGGAATGCGATTACCGGAAGAAGA
This sequence comes from Cheiracanthium punctorium, assembly GCA_038373885.1. Taxonomy (NCBI): domain Eukaryota; kingdom Metazoa; phylum Arthropoda; class Arachnida; order Araneae; family Cheiracanthiidae; genus Cheiracanthium; species Cheiracanthium punctorium. The sequence goes on from JAWZYV010001476.1 coordinate 108,967, forward strand.
GGAGAAAAAACAACAAACAGAGAGAAAGAGACTGCTTTAGCATGCATGACCTTTAGACCTTAGCTCATGGCTGGGAGTAGAACACATAAATTGAGAGTGGTACCACTGACAGAAGCTTGAAGAGGTAGGGGAAGGGGGGGGGGGGCTGGGAAAATACTTTCACTTTCAATGATACACGATTAGTTTTTAAATAAATCTTCTGTTTAGAGCAGTAAAGCGCTACAAATTGGTGTTTTTTTTTTTTTTTTTTTTTTTTTTTTCAATAATACATCCTGTAACATAGTAAACATTGCAGTGTAGTTATTATTCAGTATTCGAAAACATTTCAAATCTTCTCTCCGCATTTCTTGGCGAAAGGCCCTTTTTCTTTATGCAAGTTCAGCTATCATAGATTTTCACATATTCATATATCGAAGATTTCTCGATAGTCAGGCCAGAAGTTTTGGGACTTGGGGGGGGGGGGGGGAAATGATATATGTCCCACAGTACCTAGGCTCGGAGTTTTGGGGGCTTTGTAAGCCCGTAAAACTATTTTCCCAATAATAGTTATAATAAATTCATTGAGAACTTTTTATCTCAATATATTTTAACTCTGAAAATTCATATCACACCGAAAAAGTTCCCGAAGAATATCTTTAATTCCATCACCCAACAAGTTTATGAGAGGGTTGCACCTCCTTCTCCCAAAAATGAAAGCTATAATTGTCCACAGTACCAGTGCCGTCTCAAGGTACCGGCAACTCGGGCAGCTGCCCGGGTTCGCCATGCGTTTAGAGGGCGCTTTTAAAGCTCGATCTTAGGGGAGGGAACTGTTTTTTTTTCTTTTTTATAGAAAGTTCTTTTTATACAAGGTTGGATTGGCCCACCTGCCCATGGTCAGTTGAGTCCCCTTTGTAGTTTCTTCATATTCTTCGCCATCTTTGTCGTTTTTATATTTATTACTCTTTAATAACTATGTTGAAAATAAATGCTATCATTTGTGATTGCTATGTTTTCTGGTAAAGTGCCGCGGCGCTAACGAAAATACGGTACATATAAGAAAATATTAGCGCCGTTCCGCGGCGTATACGGCAGGGCGGCTTATCTGATAAATATTTAATTTTTAAAGACTGTATTGAAGGAGGGCGGCGTATACGCCAGGGCGGCTTATCTACCCGAAATTACGGTAATATACCGTTGTAAAGAGAATTATCGTTATTGAGAGAATCGATATTGGAACGAAAAGATTTTTGATTTTTGTTCTTCATATATCCCATACCCTGCGGTATCACCAGAAAGTGTTCTGTTTTCATTCAGCACACCCTCGTAAGTAATATAATAATAAATGAAAGGAGAAAAACATGTTTATAGATTTCAATAATTTTCACAACTCTCACAAATTTTAGTTAAATACCCTTGCCGCCTCGCCAGGGATTCTAGCGACGATATAAATATTTATAGCATATTTGAATAACAAATATATAATGTCTAAATAAATAATACCTTAATGCTGCAAAAGCGTTTTTTAAAATGTATTAGATATTAATTGAAAATACATACCCATTAATTTATTTTTATTTATTTTGAATTCTGTGTAAAGAAATAAGAAACTGGCAACAGTCGACTGTGAAAGTCCGTATTTTCTGCAAACCTCAGCTTGCTTCATGCCTTTATCAAAATCTTTTATGATGTTGAATTTCACTTCGATAGATATTTCTTTTCTTTTAGCCATTTGCTTTCGATTTTCACTAAACAAACTTCAAAGTAAACAAAACTCATAAATAATTTAAAATGTCTTCGTGTAATAATCGACCTCGATAGGATTTATGGGAGGTTAAAATTCTTACTCAAGTTCATACAAAAGAACGTATTGTTTTCTATATCAGTTCCAGTGAAAGGAATCCTTGACCATTTTTTAAAGAGGAGGATAGGAATCAAAGATGTGTCATCCAGGAAATGACAACTGTCCTTCCACAGGGTTCATACGCCCTCAGGGTAACCTGGAAAACAGGGAAAACCAGGGTTTCGGACCCGGGTGGTTTTTTTCTTTTAAAACCCACTTAAAAAACCCCAATAAAACCCACACAGAAGTGGTTTTTTTGGGTTTTATTAAAAATTATAAAAAATTTTCCTTTCTTTTATTTAAATCATTTGTTATTTGAAACTAAATACATATAATATTACCTACATAACTTAGTGCATTATATTAGATAAATATAAATATGCCAGTTTAATTTTTTTTATAATTATTTTTCCAATTTTTTTATAATTATTTTTCCAACTTCAACTTCAACAAGGTATTATTTTTAAAAGAATAATAACCATTTTAAAAAATACCTTGAGCCAATTCTATCTGCAATATTTGTTTTGAAATGAACAGGTGTAGAATGCAGGCAGGGATAACTTAGTAATTTATCTCTTTAATGAATGAGTTTTTAAATATGAATAAAATATGTAATTATCAGTATAGTAACCAAAAAAAAAAAAAAAAAAAAAAAAAAAAAAAAAAAAAATACTTTCCCAGATAAGAGAAAAATGGGACATGTCTCTCTCTTACAGCTTGCAAGCATGCATCTCAAGAATGAATTCAGGTTCAGGAAACCATCCTGTATTCTATTAGTTGCTGCATTACTTTAGTACTGAGAAATATAAATCTGATTCATTGCACATTGTTTATGGGGATTTAATATCAGACATATTAATTCTAGATTTTTTAAAGTAAAAAGGAATATATATATTCAAAGAAAAATGAATAACTATAAAGAAAATTATTAAATAAATAGTAGTTTTGCAGTAAGTTGGCCTGCAAAGGCTTTACTGACTTATATTCTAACTAGAAAATATAACTATGACTTAAAAAACATAAAGGTAAAAAAAAATTAAAAAGTTAAATTTAAAAGTAATAGAAAACAGCCAATCAAAAACAACATTTTTCTATGTGAACAATAATATACTTTTATCTATGGTCATAAAACAAATTAGGAGCCCTTTATAAACATCAGCAGAAAGGTAGTACTGCATTAAAGTTGAAGTTATTTTTACATTTTAATTAATTAATTAATTATTATTTTGTAATGAAAGTTTTCTTTTACACTAAAACTGTTCTGTTTTGAAATAAAACCATAAAATTTAAATCCAAAATGTGTTATACTATAAAAAAATCTTAATAAAACCCCAAAAAATACTCAATAAAACCCCCAAAAAACCCCAATAAAACCCACCCGGGTTGGGTTTTTTAAAACCCTGGGGAAAACTCAGGGAAATCTCATGGGGGAAATGTAATTTTGCTTTAAAAACCTGGAAAATCTAGCTTCAACCCTGGAATTTTAAGAAAATTTACTCCCTCTTTATTTTTATGGCTTTCACTCTATTCAATGGCCAACTACTTCGCTAATGAAACACTCATGCAATTGGAAATGGATTATACAAGATTAATCATCACTTAAGACTGTTTAGGACGAATAGCACACTTGCTTCTCATTTTGTGTCTGCTGTTCTGAGCATTTGTGATTGCTCCCATTTCTCATCATCATACTGTGCACAAAGTTAGATTGTGTAATACTATTATCATGTGTATACAAACTTTGTTGATATTTGCTAGAATACAATGTAGAATGTGTGTTCCTATAATGTTAAATATTTCATTGCTTATGCATAGGATTGGTGGTTTTTACTTTGTTCTAAAGAATATGGAAATTTTTACCAATAGCCTTGTGTCTCTCAATAGTATAAAAAACATATCTTGAAACTATCAATGTGCGAAGTGTCCCAAAAATCCTTTTTACTTCCTTGTACGTAGTATAAGGAAGTAATGTGATCCCGAAAAATTTTGGGGGCCAAATTTCGACAAAAAAACCGATTTTGACTACCTCTAAATTGAATTTTAAAAATTTTTTCGATGCATCTCATCATAGGCTATCATGCACGATCATATTAATGCGTCTGCAACTCATTTTGACCAGCGGCGAGTCTATTGTGGCCAGTTTTTCCATGCCGTACGTACGTACGTATGTATGTAACTCGCATATCTCAAAAACTATTGGTCGTAGAATGTCGAAACTTCATATTTTGGATATTTGTAACATCTAGTTGTGCACCTCCCCTTTTGGTTCCATTCGAATGGATAGTTTATGTACAGGACCGCCCAAAAGATTCGAAATACTTTACGCTCTATGGGCCGAAATTCATTAAACTCGCCTAACTCAAAAGCTATTAGGCGTAGAATGTCGAAACTTTATATTTAGGAACGTTGTAACATCTAGTTGTGCACCTCTCCTTTCGGTTCCATTCGACTGGATAGTTTATCTACAGAACCGCCCAAAAGATTCGAAATACATTACGCTCTATGAGCCGAAATTCATCAAAGTGTTTTTTAGAGGTATTGGGCTATTTCAAACGACACAGAAGTGATATATGCTGTAAAGAGTTAGAAAATGAATTTCTCCATTATTGTCTTTATCATTTTGTGTCTTTATCATTTATAGTTCAGCTGCAGGAACAGTCAAAAGATTTCCAATACATTACGGTCAATGGCAATTTTAGGGGCATTCATCCATTTCAAGCACAATGCCGTCCTACCACATAAGTTAGGTAATGGTCCGACCACGGTCACGTGACTCCCTCAAGAACTATCCAAAAGTCGCCAAGCTTGGCGACTTTTGGTGTACGTGTGTGCATATTTAACTCTCAAATCTCAAAAAATATTATGAAATTTCATATATAAGATTGTTGTAACATCTAGTTGTGCATCTCGATTTTTGGTTCCAATCTACTGGAGAGTTTATTTACTGAACCACCGAAAAGAATTTCAGTACTTTAATGTTTCTGGACATCTTCAATATAATACAACTGTAGACGGTCATTGTTTGGTATATGCTCAAAATCTCGCCGTCTGTCCTCGGCCTTGGCGAGTTTTGGCGAAATATCGCCAAATTTGGCGATATTCAGTTATTTGGTCCATGCCCAAAGTATCGCCATTTGTTATCGTTCTTGACGAGTTTCGCCGAAATATCGCCAAATTTGGTGCCAAAAATTATTTCGTATTTTGTATAACTGTAAAACTTTAACCCGTAGAATTTTGAACTTTTGTATTTAGAGCTATTGTAATATCTAACTGGTTACAATATCTTTTTTGACAGCAATCGACTGAGAATTTATTTACAGGGTTTGCCAAATGACTTTAAATACACTGAGGTGTATGAATGCATTCAATTCATTGAAAGCCTGTGGTCAATGACTACTTTGGCTATCCCCAAAATCTCTCAGACTATCTCAAGTTTGTCGGCTTTTGGTGAAATATCGCCAAATAAAGTGTCAGAAGGAAATCTTTCAAATTGAACTCAGCTTGGCGATATCGAAATATTTGGCTAGAAATCGCTAAATCTTACTATTATTGATATTTTATCTCTTTCAAACAAATAAGTTTAGAGGAAGTGCGTCGAAAATATTTTTGTTCTAATAGACGTGCAAGGAAGTCATATGTTGGACACATCAGATTTTTTACTTCTGTAAAGCTGTTGCATAATTTCTGATATTTTATAGGTGAAATTGAATTTAAAACCATGTTTGATATAAATGTAATCCATTATTTATGGGATAATTGAGGGGCTGTATAATTTTGATTACCATAGTGCTATCATATTTTCATTACCTTAGAATGGGGCATGTAAATAAAAAGTATTTAGTCTTTATATTATGTTTATTTTTTTTGCGATAACCTGGAAATTCTTGAAAAATCACCTGGAGAAAACTCAGGGAATTTCATTTTGAAAAATGAGTATGAACCCTGTTCCACCTTACGAGAAATGCACTTTCTCATTACCATAGTGTTACATCAGCAAAACGAAACAAAGACGTTCTTGGCAGAGGCGTGGTCCAACCCGTTCCAACCACATTTTACCTCGACTTTCTTTGTGTAGCTTTCAATGTGTGTGCATGAGTTGGGCTTCTGATGCATTGTAGAAGAAAAAAATATATCGTAGTAGAGAGAATTATTGTGATGTAAGGGATAATTATTACCATCGTTGTAGAGAGAATTATCGTTTTAAAGGGTATTGTAATACAGAGAACTGTTTTACATTAATCTAAAGGGAATTCAGCCAGGGCTATGAAAAAATATCGTAATAGAGAGAATTATCGTTATAGAGGATATCGTTGTAGCGAGATTCTACTGTATTAAGTATTTTCCAAATGTAAAAATTTCAGCCCAGAAAAATTTCTAAAAATTGCCTTTTTTTGCAATTTTTGCAGTACACAACGAAAATTTTTTTTTCTAAAATTTCTGAAAATTCACCTACTGTATTTCCAATGGATGAATTCGAAGAAATAAAAAAAAATTCAAAATATATCAAGGTATCTTTTCTCAATCTTGCATAAAAGTGCTATGTTCCAAAAAAGTAATATTGGCATGTAACGATATACGAAATCAGGGATGTCTCATGTATGTGTTGCGTGTGTTCCTTTATTAGATTTTGATACATTCAGTGCTTATATCTGCTGAACATAAGTCTGTCAAAGGCATAACCGATATTTTATTTATTTTTGAAGGGTGAAGGACTAGAGGGTAAGGGGGTAGGGGGAAGTTGTCATATCTTTTACCCCCTTGCCAGAAGGAGGTGGATAGTTAGTGTTGCATTCAGTGGCGCACCCAGGATTTCAGTTTAGGGGGGGCTGGGCTACGAATACTGCTGAACTCGGTTATAGTGACCTCAATTATAGTTATAGTTCTCTTATAACGTCAAAATATTCTGTGCCAGTCGACTTGCCCGTAGAACACAACCCCACGAGCAATGTAACTCTATTTAGAATCAAATAATTATATGATCTTTTCAGTGATGTTGTAACCATGTTTAACCCTGTTTCATGTTCTATGTAAGTTTTTATTTAAAAAATAACATCTTTTTTTGGTAAAAATTATTTTAGAAATAATTTGAAGACAATTTTAAAAAAGAAAACATTTAACTCATTAGTGACAATTTTCAATACTTTTCACTTCTAATTTCCCACCTTTAGGGGGGGCTTCAGCCCCCATAGCCCCCTCCGTGGGTGCGCCTATGGTTGCATTCCTCTGATTTGAGCTCAGATAGCTACTTGCTTCTTCTGTTAGTAATGAATGTGTGCTTCACAAGGGTTTGTTGTTTATTTTTAAGTCCTTTTTATGTAAAGGCAACTCGTGGAGGAAGTGACATCAAATCATGTGCTTGATTTTCTTTCTATGCTCTGCAATTTTCGAGGCCATTTCAGTAAGAACTTGATAGATGTTTGTAGAAACAATGTAGATGGTGCAGTCGAAGAAGTTTCTAACTATAGACAATGTTGATTTTCTAAAAAGTTCCATGTCGGATGATTGAAATAAGTCATAGAAATTTGTCAATTACCTCTTGATGAAAACAGGTGCATTACTGATGAAGAAATAAATTATAATAGTTTTGAGCCGATTACACCTGGAGATGTGTGGGCAATAGAATTTTAGAAGAGAAATTAATTTAAATTTCTTTCAGATGGAGACTAATATCAACATTACCCTGTGTTCATCAATGGAAATCTGCAAAAAATTCGGATGCACATGATGTTTTTACATAAGGGCATTTTTAGTATGCCAAAAAAAAAAAAAAAAAAAAAAAAAGTTTAAAAATCCACCGATCACTTTACTTGTGTAAAATAATTCTCTTTAAATTATTTAAACAATCTTGTATTTTAGATAAATTTAAACTTGATTTTAACATTCATTCCAATTGACAACATTCAAACATTCATTCCAACAGATACATTAGTCATTAGTCATTTCCAATACATTAGTCAATGGCAATTTTAGGGACATTCATGCATTTCAAGCACAGTCCTACCATATCGATAGGTAATGGTCCAACCACGGTCATGTGCCTCCCTCAAGAATTACACCAAAAGTCACCAAGCTTGGCGACTTTCAGTGTACGTGTGTATATATTTAACTCTCATATCTCAAAAATTCGTCGTAGAATGTTGAAATTTCTTGTAAAAGATTGTTGTAGCATCTAGTTGTGCATCACGATTTTTGATTACTGTCTACTGTAGAGTTTTTTTAAAGGACCAGCCAAAAAAATTTCAATACATTAATGTCTGTGGACATCTTCAATATATTACATCTGTAGTCAGCCATTGTTTAGTCCATGCTCAAAATCTCACCATTTGTCGTCAACCTCCGCGAGTTTAACCTAAATATCATCAAATTTGGCAATAGTCAGTCATTTGGTCCATGCCCAAAATCTCGTCATTTGTTGCCAACCTTGGAGAGTTTTGCCGAAATATTGCCAAACTTGGCAGCAAAAATTATTTTGTGTAACTAAAAAACTTCTACCCCTAGAATTTTAAAATTTTGTATTTATAACTATTGTAACATCAAACTGTGCACCTCTTTTTTTTATTGCAATCAATTGGGTAATTTATTTACAGGGTTAGCCAAATGATTTTAAATACATTAAGGTGTATGGATATATATTCAATTCATTGAAAGTCTGTGGTCAATTACTACTTTGTCTATCCCTAAAATCTTGCAAACTATGTGTCAAGCTTGTCAGCTTTTGTGAAATATCGCCAATTTAAGTGTCAGAGGGAAATCTTTCAAATTGAACCCAGCTTGGCAATATAGGAAATATTTGACTAGAAATGGCTAAACCTTACTATTATGCAGTATTTTATCTCTTGCAAACAAAATAAGTTTAGATGAAGTGGACTGAAAATATTTTTGATTTAATAGGCATACAAGGAAGTTCTGTGTTGTCCACATCAGATTTTTTTACATTCATTTATCAACTGTAATTTGCAAAGAAACCTATGTAAATACATATTTGGGATTGTGTCATCTGTATGTTCATCTATTAGTCTTTAAGATTAATTTATGACCCACAAGCTGAAAGAGGTTGTGTATAATACTATTATTGTTACTGCATTTGATTAACATTTCAGTAAAGTGTTATTTCCGAAATCTTGACTTTTAAATTGTAAAGTAAGTCAGTCTATAATCAGTAAATTTAGCTTTGCTTCCAAAATCATCCACTTGGGACAGAGTTATTTTATTTGCATATCAAAAAAAATATTTTATTTACAAATTTATACTATTAAAAACTACAAATTTACCAATTGTCAATACATTTTATGTACAGTTGTTAAACTTACTTAAAAAAATCTAATTGTTTAATTTTTCGAAAAAAATCATGGTTTTTTTATACCCTGCTTAAAAGAAAACACTTCTTAATGTGAACTTGATACCACACATTTAAATTTTTGTGGCCCAAAAGCTGAAAGAGGTTGTCCCTAGTACTATTAATGTTATTGCTTATGTGATTAACATTTCTGTAAAGTTTTATTTCTGAATTTTTCACTTTTAAATTAGTACAGTAAGTCAGTAGTATATAATAAGTCAGTTTTGCTATGCTTCTAAAATCATCCTCTTGGGGAAGAATTATTTTATTTGCATCACAGAAATATTTCATTTTCGAATTTTTATTCTATTAACAACTAGATATTTACCAGTTGTCTATACTCTTTATATGAAGCAGTTAAACTTATTTTTAAAAACTCTGATTTAAATTTAAAAAAATCTGTTTGGATTTTTTTTTTTTTTAATAATTTTTTTACACCCTGCTAAACCATATAAAAATTCTTAAGCTTCAAGAAAGCTTTGGAGTACTGGAAAAGCAAGAGAGCTGGTATTAAAATTCAAAATTACTTTTCAACTAAAAACAAGTTTTTTTTAATCAAAATTTGCTTCTAAAGTTTCATATTACTTTGGCCAAAACAAGTTGATGCAGCTTGTAACTAGCTGTTAACAAAATTGACCAAATACATCATATTTCAGATTCTTTTTGTTTTAACAGTTAAATTTTCATTTTAAAAAATCTTCCTGTTTTTTCCAGGAAATTTTTTTAATCCCGATTTTTCTGTTTTAGGGCAAGAAATTTGGTAGCATGATAAGTATGTGGAAAGAAAGATGAAAAGGCCATCACATGTATAAAGAAGTTTTAGATGGAAACTGTGCAAGCCAAAAATGTGAGATATAGTGAGTGACTAAGTTGATATGGCAGAAGGGATGAGGAAGAGAAATGTAACAAAGTCATCCTGTTAAAATATGAAGTGGAAGAGTTAAGGTTTGCACTTTTATTTATTTATTTACTTATTAGGATTAGATTTTGTGAGCAAATCATTTGTTGAGGATTTTTAAGTGGTTATATATCGAATTACTGGACCCATAAATATTTTTTGAGATTAAAAACGAAACACTAGTTGAGGACTTTTTTAGTTGTATTGTTGTGAATTTGACCTTTTTCTGTTTTATTATTGTTACTTAAGTGCAGTTTTAATTTGTTTATGAAAGTTATTACTGTTTACTTCGTTAATCATGCAAAGTGCTCACCTTCATCATGAAGAGAAATAACCAAGCTCCATTGGGATGTGCATTAGTAATTACTGAATTATAAAAATTAGGTTTAATTAAAACCTGCCAAAGTGGCCTACTAAACTTCAAAATAATGCAAATGAATTGCTACAGCTATGTGTAAATACAGTTGTATGAAATTAATGAAATGATACAGCAGCTCTCACCTGAGCATTCTGCAGTATACAATGCAATCCTGCTGACAAACTACGCCAGTAAAGTTTTCCCATGCTAAGTTTCTTGCTAATCTTCAAATTATATTAGAACATCATACAAAATATAAATATCTTGAAAATCTAATAATAAAAATAAATAAATAAAAATGAAATTCTGTTTGTTTGTGGATTTGATTAGTATACAAATCCACAAAAATGGACCTATCAGCCTGAAATTTTGCACAGATATGTAAAATAATATAGAATAAATGATAGTTAAATATAGAATAAAATGGACCTATCAGCCTGAAATTTTGCACAGATATGTAAAATAATATAGAATAAATGATAGTCCACTTTAAAACTTTGAAAGTCCACCCTTTCCTGGAATTTAAGAGATTTTTTATGTTCTCCATGCAGAAAGCTTTCCGTAATTGTAATCCCTGTAGTGAAAAAAGTGGAAAATACGCAGCGTGGTTGCCATGTGTGGCGATTTTGCCGAATAAAATGTTCAAATTCTTAAAGTAAAAATAAAAGAATAATAATGATTTCTTTTGTTTATATTTGTAAGATTAATTTTTTTTAATTATAATATCGTGTGCATGGGAAATCGGAGCAGGAATGAAATTTTTTATACGCAAAACAATAAGAATTGAAGATTTCTGAGGCTAATATGTAAAATTTTTTAGTTTGGCGAAAAATAAAATGGCTGAAATACCAATTTTAAGAAAGTGAGTTCTAGCGGTTTGCACAGTTTTCGGCTTGGCGCAATTTACTGAGAGCTTAAGGAAATAGATTTTTGAAAACAAGTGCAAAGGTTTTATTAGAATACAGCTTTAAATTTTAATGATCCGTGCAGAAATAATGCAGTTTTTAAGGGATTTCAAGCGATCTAACTTCAGAATTCTCACCAATTGAGTACATTGATTTAACTTGGGGGAATTCTGCCAAATTTCAGAAAATTGAAATCTTTGCATTTAGTACATTGGAGTCATGATGAATAAAACACGTGAAACCCTACTATAGTAGTTGAGAATTTAAAAAATGCGGCTGTATTAAGGGATTCCACTTTTCACATAAATGCGTGCTTTACCTTTTGGCGGTCGAACCATTTCCCATATTGATTGCTGCTAAGTCAATGCTTCGAATGATTCCCTGAAAAAACTCTTGCAAAATGGCGTATGCTGGCACTTTGGCGGGGCTTAGATTTGAAACTGGATTTTACTTGAGACTGGTATATACGTATAATAAGAATGGTTATAGATAAAAATGAATGTTGGTATGTGTGTAGGAGGTTGAAAAACTTCAGCTCCGTTTGACCGATCACCATGAAATTTGGTTCACCTAAGTCTTTTATATCATGGAGAAGGTTTTTATGCTATCCGTTTTCAGGGGCGGATCCAGAGAAATCATCTGGGGGGGGGCTCCGTTTTTCATTAGGATGATACATTAATTTCCCAATACTTTTTCTCCCAATGTTTAATTAGACATGTTACATCACAATTAAATAAGTATGTTGTCTGCTCCAAGAACCGCAGAAATAATGCAGTTTTTAAGGGATTTCAAGCGATCTAACTTCAGAATTCTCGCCAATTGAGTACATTGATTTAACTTGGGGGAAATCCGCCAAATTTCAGAAAATTGAAATCTTTGCATTTAGTACATCGAGGTAACGATGAATAAAACATGTTATAGTTGATAATTTAAAAAATGCGGCTGTATTAAGGGATTCCACTTTTCAAATGAATGCCTGGCGGACGAACCATTTCCCATTTTGATTGCTGCTAAGGCAATGCTTCGAATTATTCCCTGAAAAAACTCTTGCAAAATGGCTTATGTTGGCACTTCCGCGAGGCTTAGATTTGAAACTGGATTTTATTTGAGACTGGTATATATAACACTGGTTATAGATAAAAATGAATGTTGGTATGTGTGTATGAGGTTGAAAAACTCCAGCACCGTTTGACCAATCACCATGAAATTTGGTTCACCTAAGTCTTTTATCATGGAGAAGGTTTTTATGCTATCCGTTTTCCTCTAACTTTTCTATTCCGTTTAGCCTTTTGCTATGCGAATATCGTCCAACCGATTTTGATGAAATTTGGTACACGCGGATATTAGAACACGGAGAATATTTTCCACTATCAATTTTGCTGTAACTTGCCGCTAAATGGCGATGCAATCAGGGCGCGAAATTAGCGGTCGTTAGTCGTATTTTGCAACTGTAAGTTTGGTTTTGACGACCGAGATTTAAGAACAAGTCGTCATTTTTGACGCCTAACATTTTGCCTGACACAGGCGACTAAAAAGCGACTATTTTGGCATCGTCCGACTCCGGCGACTTTTTGAACAAAAATACCGCGAAAAATGAATATTTTAGGAATTGTGGGAACTTTTTTACAGTCTAGACGATTATTTATGAAACTGTGCTGAAAAAATATAAATGTAAATTTCCGTGAAAAAAACTTTTGCTTTCGTAAGCACCGCTCCGTGGCAGATAGAGAACGATCCTCTGCAGACAGTCTTCTGTGGTTGAAAAACGCGCGGAAAACCACTTTCTTGTCTTCCGCGGATGTGTAATAATTTAAATCCCACTTTTTGTAATGTAAACAAATAGAGGAACTTAAAGAAATTTAGCCATAATTTTTTAACTCCATGTATATTAATGAAGTTGATCGGAGGAAACTACGAGCTCGCATTCACCATATTGGATTCTTTCTGCAAATGCGTGTTTTAGTGGTAGCTCGGCTCGTATGGCACGGCGGTGTGGGAAGATGTGATGATTATACTTGATATCAATATTGATGAACGCGCGAGATCCTTTTAAATAAGGCAGTGTAAAAGTTATTTGGATTAGTTAATATTCATTAAGTATAATTATTTACTGCGGGAGAGTACAGGTTTACGGTCCGGACGCCATCTTGGATTTTATTTGCACGGCGCGTTGCAGCGCCGCAATAACGGCTGATCAAGTAATTTAATTAAAAATTTAATTAAGTAATTTAATTAGTAATTTAATTAAGTAATTTAATTAAAAATAATTTTTAGTAAGATAAAATAGCTATGTAAAATAAATCCTTCTTAGTGACATAGAAAGCTTTCATAGACCCTCTCCCAACTTCAGTTCAACCCACTGAGAATACAAATACATATTTCCACAATTTTAACATGCACTACCTGTTTGCTTACAGTGGTGGTTGATCAGGTGACATTTTGAAGCTAGTACACGTATACTGCATAAGTTTATCTACCATAGGCATTGTAGTTATACAGCAACAATTTATAAAATACTTCTAAACTAAAACTAAAGACCATGTTCTTGTAAAATGTATCATAATATTTTATTCTGGATGCATAGGTGAAAAGCTATAAAAATTGATTTTATATTTACTTACTATTTATTACTATCTTAATTTTAATAGTCCTGATCTTCTTTAAAAAATACTGTACATAATCATTAAGCCTACCTGTGTATAGTTTATGCATATAAACAAAACAAAAGTTTTCGAAACTGCACCTGAACGAGACAGTTTGGCAACCAGGAAAAAAAAGTTAGTTGCCATTGACGCCTAGATTTTTGCTCCCAATTTCTCACCCTGGATGCAATGCATCAACTTCTATACCGTTCGACCGATCAGCATAAAATTTTTTATACTTACACATTTGAGCACGAAGAATATATTCTGTGTTCCTTTTGATGTTACTCACCACTAGATGGCACTGCAATGCATTATTATTTTAACTCGCCACTAGATGATGCTGCAGCAGGCCAAATTCTTGACCATTCAAACAGTCGTTATGAAAATCAATATACACAGCTATTTGAACAATGAGAATATTTTTGGCGTTATCGATTTTACTATAACTCACCACTTGACGGCACTGTAGCAAATCATTACTTTAATTGACCACTAGATGGCACTGCAGTGTATCACTTCTTTACTGTGCAATTGATCGCTATGAAAATAGGTATACATAGATATTTGAACACGGGGAAGAGTTTGACGCTATCCATTTTACTATAACTTACCACTAGATGTCACGTCAACACATTTTGGTGGAAGTCAGTCCGTACAGTTTGTTATCGTGGCGGTTCAGTGTGGCATAAATTCTATTTTTCAATAATAATCCAAATCAATCAGGTCTAATATAATTATGTACAATTTATTTACAAATTACTATGTATAGTTTACACGTTCAAAAATACAGATTCAATATCATGCCCTTTTTGGGCCCCCAAGCAGAAATCGGTCTGCTCCTCTGGCGAATCTGTTCGAAGTGTGAGTTGGGTTTTTCATGGTCACCCAGGGGGGAAAGAAGCGCGTAACGTCATAGCACAAGATGCGCTATATGGGAAGCAAATTGCATCAACATGAACTTCAGGACTGTCCAGCCAATCGTCATGAAATATCGTATTCATCGATATCTGAATGCGAAGAATATTTTCGCCGTATCTGTTTTGCTAAAACTCGCCACTAGATTGCGCTAAGCTGTATGGCCTTCTGCACTGTTCAAACAATTGCCTTGAAATTCGGTACGCATGATTATTGAACTCAATATAACACGATATCCATTTTGCTAATCTACATATTACAATAAATAGTAATCACCACAACAAGTCGTAATATCAAAAAGTCCATTAATTCCCATGCGAAGAACGGGTACTTCAGCTAGTGACAACATAAGATTGAATTTACACAACACACACATAGATTTAGAGGCAAGCCATTTACAAGGCAGTCAACACCAGTTAGGTCCTTTTATATAATAATCTTTAGAATATCCAAACAACCTTATTTCAATTTTTCATGTAAAAGGTATCACTCTTCTGTTTATTCCAGCACATGTTCTTTCAACAGCTTGCTCATCTATTAAAACTTTGTTAAAGCTGATGCATTTATAAAATTATCAAATCTTTACTATATCCAAATGTGCTACATCAGTAGAAATGCTACACCTCCTGATCTTTCCTCCCTTCCGGAAGTAATGAAGCAGTGTTTTAAACTAGTAAACACTGCTTCATTTCTTCTGGAAATTACAGTACATGCAGATTATTGTAAAAAGTTAAGAAATGACATCTGCAAGATGTGGTTGATACCAGGGCACGAAATTAGCGGCCGTTAGTCGTATTTTGCAACTGTAATTTTTGTTTTGATGACCGAGATTTAAGAACCAGTCGTCATTTTTGACGCCTAACATTTTGCCCAATATAAGGACACAGACGACTAAAAAGTGACTATTTTGGCATCGGCCGACTACGGCGACTTTTTAAACAAAAATACAGCGAAAAACGAATATTTTTCAAATTCCGGGGACTTTTTTATTGTCTAGACGACTATTTTTCAAAATGTGCTGAAAAAATATAAATGTAAATTTCCGTGAAAAAAAACTTTTGCTTTCGTAAGCACCGCCACATGGCAGAAAGAGAATGATCCTCTGCAGACAGTCTTCTGTGGTTGAAAAACGTGCGAAAGACCACTTTCTTGTCTTCCGCAGATGTGAAATAATTTAAATCGCACTTTTTGTAATGTAAACAAATAGAGAAACGTAAAGAAATTTAGCGATTTAACTCCATGAATATTAATAATGTTGATCCGAGGAAACTACGAGCTTGCGCTCGCCATATTGGATTCTTTCTGCAAATGTGTGTTTTAGCGGTAGCTCGGCTCGTATGGCACAGCGAATGTGTGGGAAGATGCGATGATAATACTTGATATCAGTATTTATGAACGTGCGAGATCCTTTTAAATAAGGCAGTGTAAAAGTTATTTGGATTAGTTAATATTCATTAATTAAATATATTATTTACCGCAGGAGAGTACAGCTTCTGGTCCGGACGCCATCTTAGATTTCATTTTCCGCGGCACGTTGCAGCTCCGCAATAACGACTGGCGTGACTTAAAACAGTACATGGATTGACTGCAATTAATTAATACAATTCCGTGAAAAAACGAAAGAAGATTTATTTATTTATTTGTGTATATGAGTGTGTGTGTGTGTTGTGACATTAGCAAAACCTCTGGATTTTGGAAAATTATAAATTTCGGACTTCAGGCCTAAATTACGATAATTCAAATTATTTGAATAAAAATGTTATTTGATAGGGTCAGGTGGGGTAAAATAACCATAATTTAGCTACTTTCAACTTTACTAAGCTTCACATCTAAAATGATACAACATATTTAAAAATTTTTTGACAAATATTTTACATTGGACTGTCTGACAGTAACTACAGATTTTTGTTTTTTTCTTTTACAAACATTAAATCTGTTTGATCATTAATTCTTTTTGGCTTGTTATTACAGGGTGCGTAGCGCCTTGAAAAGTGCTTAAAAGGTGCTTGATTTTAAAAATTGTTTTCAAGCACTCTTGAAAGTGCTTATTTTTTACGTAAATTCCCTTAAGGTGCTTGAATTTGCAAGGAAGTGCTTATTTTTTTCTGAGCTTCCGGCAGAAACCTTTTATAAACACTACGCCGCTAACGAAAACAACTTTTCCCTCCCATCCCATCGCTTATTCATCTTGAAACCGGAAGAGCATGCCTAAAAGCAGGTGCAGGTGGTTCCCTGTTGACCATGACAATAGTAAAGCTGACTCACACTTGCAGCCATAAGAGCCAGTCCAGGCCTGATTGTTCTTAAAATACTGAATATCAACCAAAACTAGACTGTTGCACCTGATGCGAGTTTAATCATTCTTCTCCCCCCGTCCCCCCCAAAAAAAGTTCATCTATAAGTTATTTATTTTGTGTTTTTTCGCCGTGCGGCTTTGCGCCTTGTGAAGGAGACTGAATAAACACTGCCTTATATGTGCTATTATTACGGTAGAAAGTCATAGAGTAACTGGCAAGCTCGGGAAACGCTGAGTACTTTTAAAATAAATCCCTATGTTATAAATATCAAAAGTAATAAATGATAGAAACATAGAGTTGTTGCACAACATTCAAAGCTTAAAACACACAATTTGCTGTGCTCACTACGTAATCAACAGCTGGCCATCCACGGGGGGAAAAAAAAATTGTTTACTTTTGACTAGAGCCTCCTCATCAGATCACTTCCGAACTTGTTGCGAATGCAAGAAGTTTTTTACGAGTTAATTTATTTCTAGAAATTCGCCTTTGTGAATATAAAAATTGATATGTTTTATATGAAATCGGACACTGATTAATTTGAAAATGAAAATCGTAAGCTTCGTAAAATAGTGGTAAATACTTAAAAGCATTATATGGGAAGGGGGATAAAAGGAGATATTTTTTCCATTTATCCACCCTCCCCCTCCCGAAATATATCCCAATGCGATGCTTCTACTTTTTCAGAGGTTGGGGGGGGAGGGAGATCGTGGATGCGGCGTTTCTTCCATAAATTATGGTAGTAATTTTGAAATTTACCTATTCATACTTGCCAATTTATGTGCTTTCAGTTTGAAGGTTGCACTTTTTCACTGATTTTTATGCGAAACTGCCGTTCTTTTACGCTTTTCCCACGTAGTTTTACGATTTTACGCGAAACTCCCGTTTTTTTTACATTTTCCACCGATTTTTACGATTTTACGCTAAACTTTTTAAATTTGGCATCTTAATAATAATTTCATAGAAACCAAACATGTGTAAAATACAGTTTGAATTGTTTATAATTTCAGGCTTGTTCCACTAAAAAATAAGGTGGCCACCCAAAAAAGTCAGGCCATTGCAAAAGAGCTTAGAGAAGCTGAAGGGGGAAACTGATTTTTAAAAAATTTTCTAGAGATAAACTGAGATAAAATAAATAAAATTAGTTGAGAGAGACAAACTTGAAAAAAAAAAAACGAATTTTAGTTGTTGCAGTTGAAAATTTAGCTGTTGAGACATACCAAGACAAAAAGGAATTTTAATTGAGACAAAAGGGGGTTTTGATTCAGACAAAAAGGGATTTTGATTGAGACGATGTTGAGGCAAACTGGGGTTTCAGCTGTAGCATCCCTGAAATAAGCTTAAATTGTTTTCATCTGTTGCAGGGGTATAGCGAGAGTGTTCAAGGGCGTAGCCAGGATTTTCATTAGGGGGGGGGGGGGCAGGACATGGAGTCTAACCGGAGAATGCCCGGTTTGTCATAATCAGACCCTATGACTAGCTCATTTTAGGGGGGGCAGCTGCCCCTCACTGGCTACGCCCATGAGAGTGTTGCTGATGGGGCTGCAGCCATCACCGAAATGAGTGAAAGTAGGATTTAGAGAAAATTACGTATTCGTGAATAATTTCAAAAGCTTTTTGCGATTCCTATGATAGTGTATTTGAAAGTTCCCCTTGATTTCAAGAATTTGAGGTTCAATTGAAGACCCAAGCCAAATTTATTTATTTTTCTATAGTGTGTTTTTCCAACTTCAAAGATTTTAAACTCAGTTTATGATTTTTAAAAATTTTCTTCCTTTTCTTACTCATTTTTATATGCAAACTTTTTTAAGCCAAAATTTGAAGGGGGGGGGGGGTTGCCAATCTCTAGTCCCCCCTTCCCTAAAAAAAAAAAAGAAATATACGTATATATATGTTATTGATTTTTATAAGCTCTACTGCATTCTAATTTTTAAGTTCTCAGCCACCCCCTGCAAAATATTCTTGGCTACGCTTATTGATCTGTTGCATGTATAATACTTAAAAAAAATTGATGATGACGTGCTTGATTTTCCTAAAAAGTGTGCTTATAAAGTGCTTAAAAGTGCTTGATTTTTAGAATGAAATTTGACTACTCACCCTGTATTATGATCATTTTACCCCATGCTGTGGGGTAAAATGATTATACATGAAAAAAATGAAACACACTCATAGAAAATGATATTATATGAATAAGATCATCTGGAAATAGATAACAAATATTTTATTAAACAGTTTTACATGGAATTTTAATTTAGCTATCAGAATTTATAATGTCCTCTACTATCGAAATTTGGCTCATCCAGTATTTGAATTATCTGTTCAGTTTGAACTTCCTCGACATTCATTTTCTGGCAATGTACATTTTTTCAAATAAAGATTTTGCAAAGTATTAAATTGTAAATAGCCCCTTTTCTGCAGACAAGATTGGTCCAAAAATGCTTAATAAAACTTTTACCACAGCACTTAAGAGCCAGCAGATATTTTGTCCGAAAGAGGCATTACGGTATGCCATTTTGAACTCTTCTTTCAACTCTTTTTAAATAAGAATTCGGATTTTTCTTCATAAAATTTCAAGAATAGCATACTTTCTTTACTTCATGGTCTTCAATTTCATGCTTTTCTTCAAGATGTGCAGCAAACATATCCTCTGTTAGCATTTATTTATAAATTTATGATTCCAAAATCGTAATTTTGGTCTTATTTCCAGGTAAAAATAAAAGTAGAATAATGGAATCTATTTATTTATTCATGTTATTACTGTTAATACCTCATAAAATATATTACAGATGAAAAAAAGAAATCTAAAATGATACATGTGTTCTTTAAGTGCAAGCCTAGCAGTATGATCGTTTTACCCCACTTTCTTTGAACTACTCCAAAATAAAAAATAATACGAATACAAATTATTTTGATATAGGAATGTATTCCTCCAGAATGACAGTAGGCTTTGTATCATCAAAATTTCAAGAACTTTAAATCACAAAAATGCTACAGCAAAGTAAATTTTAACCTTGTATAGATAGTCAAACATGAAACTCTAAGTGTTGCCATTACATACTAAAAGAATATTAATAAATCAAATAAATCAGTTTAAAAATATTGCTTGTAATATGAATGAGCTAAACAAAAATCAGTATGCCAATAAGCCAATGCATTTGACATTTATTGTCTGCTTTTTGTAGACTGTTCTTTTTACCCCACCTGTTCATTTTACCCCACCTAACCCTACTAAAATTATCTTTTTTAAATAAAACTCCTTTATGAGGTAATGTAAGTTTTAAAAAAACTTAAATTGAATTAGTTATTTGACAAAAAAACTTTTTATTTAAATATAAAAATTTTAATAATGAAGATACAGTTTGTATTAAAATATGTTTTAAGTAATTTAATTAAAAATAATTTTTAGTAAGATAAAATAGCTATGTAAAATAAATCCTTCTTAGTGACATTGAAACCTTTCATAGACCCTCTCCCAACATCAGTTCAACCCATTGAGAATACAAATACATATTTCCACAATTTTAACATATACTACCTGTTTGCTGACAGTGTGTTTTTTACAAAGTTTTTTAATTACTTTATCGTTTAACACCAGTATTTTGAGTGTTTTTTCAGTTAAAGACCATGTTCTTGTAAAATGTGTCATAATATTTTATTCTGGATGCATAGATGGAAAGCTATAAAAATTGATTTTATATTTACTTATTATTTATTACTATCTTAATTTTAATAGTCCTGATCTTTATTATTACTGCACGTAATCATTAAGCCTACCTGTTTATAATTTATGCATATAGACAAAACAAAGGTTTTCAAAACTGCACCTGAACGAGACAGTTTGGCAACTGGAAAAAAAAAAAGTTAGGTGCCATTGACGCCTAGATTTTTGCTCCCAATTTCTCACCCTGGTAGATACTCTGAACTAGTTTTAACTACTTTGTTTCAACTTAATTATGTTTTTAACTTAATTGTTTTGATTATTTTATTTTATTTAAGGTTGTATGAAGACAAATGTGCTTAAGATTCTGGATTTTGAAAAGAAGATGCTTATTGGTGCCTTCCTTTTAAATGAAATATGCTCTTATAGTTTAATTCTATTGTTGGATTTCTAATAAGAAGAGCTCTTTAGCTATCTTGTCATTTATTTTAAAACAAATGTCATTTATGTAAATATTTCCTTTTCTTTTGCTAGTATATAGAAATGAAATGTTATATGTTCAAATATTTTACCTTTTGAAGACTAATCCTTGCCTTTATGATATTTTTAAAAGTTTATTTCTTATTTTAAATACAACATTAATTATATTGCTCTTTTAAAATACTTTATGTTTAATTTGTGCATAACTGTAAACATTTGTTTGGTGGGTTTTAATTCTGTTTCTCATCAACAGATGAAATCTTTTTTCAAGTAGAAAACAAGAAACATCAGAGGATTTCACATCTTCAGTTATCGGCGAGTTCTGCTTCAGTGCTAAGTCACAAATTTAAATGTGTCCATTGTAGTTATTCAACTAATGTTGCTACTAATTTTAGAAATCATCAACGAACACACTCTGGTGACAAACCTTATAAATGCAACTGTTGTCAGCGTGCTTTTACCACAAAACAAAACTTGAAAAAACATCTTTTAATACATGAGTCTGTAACTCAAACTATGCCATCTGTGTATTCTACATCTAATAATGTTAATGTATAAAGCAACCAAACAACTTTTTTTTTCTTTCTTGTTCTTTCTTAAAAAAAAGGGGGGGGGGGAGTGCTAATTTATTAGTTTGGTTTGAGTTTTAGAAAATTTTATTGAAATGAAGAAATAAAATTATAAATCATGAAAAATAAACACCTGCAAATAGTTTCTTATTAATGTTACATATTTCTTTAGAATGTAGTCGATATTAATTATTTTTTTTTAAGTAGCCATACACATTAAAAGCATGTATTTTATTTAATTATGTATGTTTAAAAAATGGTTAATAAACAAATTTCTGTTTAACTACTTATTAATTTCTTGGTTTAAATTAAACTCAGTACGTTTATACCATGTTTGATAAGTAACCAAACTTTAAATTTAAATCACAAAAGACATAATGCATTCAATGTTTGCAGCAATACAAATTAGATCTTTATTGTTCCAATTTCACTTCAGTTTTTTTGCTAATCAAATGATAGGTGTTAAACTTACAAGCGAATTTTTACTGACTATGTTTAGTATATTTACTTAACGAAGGAGACAATGAATACAGAATTAATGAAGATGTTGCACTAATTCAAGCAGCCAAGACACAATATTCTGAAGAATAAAGTTAAGGTATATGAATGCATTAGTTAATGTCAGATGTTAACTAATGTATGTAAAGCAATTATTTTTTACTCTCTCTCAGCCCCCTCCCCCTTTTGGGGAAGGGGGTATTTTAGCTACTTGACTTGATGCAACATCATCATGTTTCTGTTATATAAGCATCAAAGATGCTTATGTCACAAAAAAAAAAAAAAGTGTGTAATTGCTATCATTTAAAAAAAAAAAGTGTGTAATTGCCATCTAATCAACAAATGACAGTGTATTTGATAAGTTTCATTAAATTAGGTTTGTTTTTCAAGATAATTATTGTAGACTGCAGCCTGTACATATGCAGCACCTTTCTGCACTGTTTATTGAACTTGTCATTTAGACCCTTCACTTTTGAATATATAGGATTTATGAAATTCTCATGATGAACTTACAAAAATTTATGAAAACTACCTAAAAACAAATAAAACTTATTCATGTGTAAAAAGCATTTGCTGCCATCTTATATTTCATTGTGTGACTTTAATGATAAATTTAACTGTTTGCATTTAAGAAGTATTTGAGATTACAGGTGGAGATCTCTAGAATTGCTTGTATTTATTTTTTGTGCCTAATTTGGAATTAATGAAATTAAAAAGCTTTTTACTTTGTTGTAAGATCAGGCATGAGTGCTCTCTGAAGTATTGTTTGATTTGCAGATCAGTGAATTTTTTTTATATTTTATTGCATTTAGTAAATTTTTTGCAGAAAAAATTTGATTATGCTACAGCATACCAGTTTTGATATCTTTTCCATACCTCTTGTAAATATTTTTATGATATTAGATATATTTATAAAATTTATTACCATAAAAAACTGTAGTACTTTTAATAGCAGAATCACCTTCATACTAAGCAGCACATAGCTCATGCTGCATCTACTACAATTATATCTACTATGAAGTATGTCTTAGTGTTTTTTTTTTTTTTTTTTTTTTTTTTCTATTTAGACCTCCAATACGATAAGTATACGATAGTAAGAGTAAAAATTGATTCCTTCTCCAGAATAGTAATTTTCTTCCCTCTTAGAAAAAAAAGTTAGAAAAATCTTTACTGAAAAAAGAAGGTTCAGATGTGAATGGGAATGATGCAAAAAAATTGGAATAAAAGTTGAAAGAAAGAGTATTTCGACAATTAATATATACATATGTATATGTGTTAAGTTTATTTCTTGTTTACTTACATAAACATGCTTGTACCTTTTATTTTGCTTTTCAGATGTTATGCTTTAATATATTTATTTCAAAACTGGTATCCCCCTTCCCCCCAAACTTATGCAATTAATTATATAAATTATTTGTTTAGCATTTATACTTAGTAAAAGCTACTAAATTAAATGTTAAAAGTTGAATTTATTAAATATTAGAAATATGTATGTGTAGTTTTGATATGTATTTGATTTTTTTTTCTGGACATTTCACAGTCCAATGTCCAGTTTTTTTTTTTTTTTTTTTTTTTTTTAACATTAATTTTTATTTTGCATATTATTTTTTGTCTCATTTTTCCATTCATGTCCGATTCCTCCCTCTTTCCCCCCCCCCTCCTGTTTTGACACCTTTATTGAAGTACAACATGAATGGTACACATTTTATTTTGAGTAAGTTTGAACTGCACATACAGTGTATGTATGCTTTATTTAATTTTCTATGATGTGATAATTGAGATTTTTATTATGAGTGTCACATATGTTAGTCTCATGGAAGGAAGTGATTGAAGTTTCATCTGAATTTACATTATTCTGCTAAACAAAATTTCACTTTTAATTAAAAAACAAACAAACCATTTATTATCAATTATTACAATGTGCATGTTTTATGTGGTGTATGATCTGTCAATGTTTATAATTCTTATTACCATATTTTAATTTTTATTAAAATCTGCAGTAAAAGTTGCCTTAAGCAACCTTTTACTAAGCAAAAATTTGTACTCACTAGAAATATGGAGTATGCTTTTTTTAAAAAGGGTGTATGAAGTATTCTTGTCCTGCTGTAGTGTTTGCTTAATCCCTTGGGTATGGATTTATTCAAAGAAATTCTTTCGTTTGGAATGGATATCATGGGCAGATATAGCCACAAAGTGGCAACCCTGTCTGGAAAAAATGTCCTCCTACAACTGTTACAAATCTCTTGCCATGAACAAGAATGTATATGTTTAATTTTGACCTAGTTTAAATGGCGAAACATACTCATCATTCATTACTTGGGCAAAGCAAGTGTGTGACGCAATGTAGTCGTCATCCGTTACTTAAGCAAAGCAAGTACACAATGCAATGTAGTTGTCAAATGTACCCATGGGGTTAATCACATATTTTTTTTCAAAAATAGTCCATGAGGATTCTTTTAAGACTTCCTTGTATTTCTTGGTTTATTGAAAAAATTTTAATTCTGTACACAACTCACTTTAGTGGAATTATGTTTGGGTTCACTTATAAACATGTTTAAAACAGTTTTTATTTCATTTGTTATTTTTAATATATATAAATGTGTATATATATATATATATATATATATATATATATATCCATGCTGTTTTTTTTCTTATAGCTATGGTCGTACCCCCAGGTTACGTAAAGCGACTTCTTTTGTCAGGTAACCTGCAGAAACCTAGCTATTTTTGTTTTTTCTTTAAATTGAAATGTGAGTATGGTGGTACTTGATAATGGAGTACTCCATTTCAATTTTCCCACTCCATCTCCACTTCATTGCTTGGGATCGAACAGTTAGGCTTAAGTCCACGTGATCTCACTCGGCTTGTCTTCCCACTTCTCTCTAGCTTTAACAGCTCTATTTTTTACAATATTTCTTGCCTCTGGATTATCAATTTTTATTTCATGTTTTCAGTTTTTCAGTACTTTTTTGTTATGTGCTACTACTTAATGTTTTACTTGGGATTCCATATTACGTAAGTTTAACTATTTTATGTTATATATATATATATATATATATATAATATATATATATATATATATATATATATATATATATATATATATATGTGTGTGTGTGTGTGTGCAGAAATTAATTTCCTATTATGTTCTGTGTGAATGATGTTTATTCTTAATTTTTGACACCTCATTAGGATGGTTCAACAATATATATGAGGGGGAGTCAGAAAATAAGTTTCCCCTGTTGACTGTGGTCAGAGTTGTGTATGGAAGTCAAAAAATAGAATGAGACATTAAAGATAAGATATTATTTGTCCACATAAGTACCAAGTTATTCCACATAAGACTTTATTTTTCCACATAAGTACCAAGTACATTGAGACTCCTGTCATACCGCTTGATAAGCTTCAAAAAGCCCTCCAGATAAAACTTGAGGCTTTTGCATGCAGAAGAGGTGTTTAATGGCCTGTTTGACTTCAGCATTGCTTCTAAAGTGCCTTCCGCTGCAATTCTTCAAAGCCGGAAACAGATGGAAGTTATTGGCGTGAAATCGGGACTGTATGGCGGATGGTGTAGTTTCCCGCCACCCAGTGTTGTCTTGCATTGCCATCCAACATCAGAATGCCAGATCTGAGAAGGCCAGGCCACTTTTTCTGAATCTTCTCTTTCAATTTGGACTGTGTGTCTCAATACCACATAGCATTGATGGTTCCAACCTCCAAAAAGTCCAGCAACGAAACACCTTGGGCATCCCAATAAACTGTGAGGAGCACTTTACCTCCAGGGGGAGTTATTTGGAACTTCTTTCGGACAGGTGATGATTAATATTTCCACTCCATAGATGGTGCCTTCATTTCTGTCATGAAATGGTGGACCACGTTTCATCCCCCAACACAGTCCGAAACAAAAAGTCATTGCCATATATCTTCATGGTAATGCATGAGTTGTTCCAGGCTGACTGTCATGTGTTATTCTTTGTGTGTCAGGGTCATTTGCCAGGGCACCCATCGTGCTAACACTTTCCTGTATCAAAGAATGTTGTGGATGATCTTGTGACTCTCTCATGTTCGATTCAAAGTTCTTCCACTGTGCCATCGATGGTGATACACTGGTTTGCTTTAATCATGTCGTCCACCTTACTCACATTTGCATCTGTAGTGGCCGTGTGCATTCGTCCAGTTCTCGGTATGCTGGTCTTGAAATGCTGTCTCATCTTGCTGGTCTCTAAATAAATATCTTTAATTCATATTGTAATTTAGTCATGCATTCAGCATTGTGAATTGGTCCTGGTGCTTGCCAGTGTATTTCTGCTGGCTTCATCTTTAACTGTGTTGGAATTAATTAGAATTCTTGTTTTGGTTTAGTGTTGCTGTTCTTTATGTAAATAATTATCAGGAACAATGTTACATAATATAAAATAATTTAGAAATAATAAAAATATACGTATATAATTCAACAAACTAAATTTTAACAAAAACTGTCAAAAATTAAAAATACTTTTGCACACTAAATTAGTTGATGCATTTTCTATAATCCTACTAATGCTAAACTAGCAGTACCCGTGCGAATAATTCTCACTAAATAAGTGTTATGTCAGTTTGCAAAATTACAAAAATTATATTTAATTTATTCTTTATAAGCTGGTCATATTCTTGTGTAACAAAATCAATCGCAAATCGCAACAAACAAAACTGTTGCACCTATCTAGCGAGCGGTTCTACATTCACAAGCAATTTCACTTGCAAAGCGTAACACACAAATCCTGCAATGGCGTCATATTTCATATGCACGTTGGTCTTGCACTAACTGCGAATTTCACTGGTAAACTAATGCTAAATGTACAAAAACCACTACTTCGTAACTGCTAGAATATCACCTCTTCACACAAATTTTTTTTGCAAATCGCAATACTCAACAGCTATGACGTGTCTCTTCATTACGAAGAAAAACAATAATGGTTGCTAGAAATGGTGCGTTATCGCCATCATTTGGCATTGGTAACCTTCTGCATTCCACCCATTAATTTACAAAAACAAAAGCAATAACCAATTTTTTAGTTGTTGATGCTGGTAGAGCAAGCAATTCTCTATAAAATGATATAAAATTTATGTGGAGTAATTGTAAGGATGTTTCTGAAAAGGGAGGCAAACATCTTAACCTTAGCGTATTAATATATATGATTGAGGAGTCATTGAGCACCCTCTTAGAATTTGAGTAAAAAACTAAAACCTTTCCAGCATTATACTACAGATGAGTCTACACAATATAGGGGTGTCCTTGACCCTACCCAAAAATAATTTTTTGAACTACACTCCTATATCATTACACCCTACACTTCATATATCATTATGCTTTTTAAAGATTCAAAATTTTCTAATGCTTTTTCTTGTCACCTTCATTTGATTTACATTCTGATTAATGTAATACTTTGAGTTTGGCTGTATTAAATTTAGAACATTTTTTAAGAGTACTTTAAATATGCAATATTTAAGATCTACTTCTTGTATATCTATTTAACTATAGAGATTATTTTATTGCATTTAATTTTCCATCTTGTAGGCTACCTGAAAAGATTCATCTGTTCAGTTTGTGATGTATGGTTTTCTTCTGAAGTTACTTTATTCAAGCACAGATTGTGGCATCATAAAAAGAACTCTTCCCTTTTCAGATTTAATTGTGCTTTTTGTCCATATTCTACAAATGAGTAGAGTCATTTCAAGTCTCATGCCTCTGTTCATGATCCTCAACGTCCATATATTTGTACTACTTGTAATAACAGATTTAAAAGTGTAGGAGCTTTGAAGTCTCATAGTCTCATACACACTGGAGAAGATCTTGCATTATTCAATGGATAGTTGAAGTGTTTGATTATTGCATACCTGCCAACTTTTACGGATTATCCGTAAAATACACGGATTTTAGTGTTAATTTACTGATGTACGGATATGATGAGTCATTTTACGGATTGTTTGGCGATTTTCGAAGTTCTCAATTTTTTTCAGTGTAATCTTTTTCCATCCGTCCAGAGAATATATACTTTCCCTTAAACACTCGTTTATTTAAATGTCCAATGCCGTAAGAATAAAAATTGATTCCTATTTTGATTTTAAATGTAATATTTTAGCTCCCACCTCCTCTCTCGAAGAAACCAACAAAAAAAAAAAAAAAAAAGCAGCATTGAATTGGGCAGGTTCAGATTTTCAGTTCAATCCTTTTCCATCCCTCTTGAGAGTAAATATTTTTCCTTTAGTACTCTCTCATTTAAAGCTCCAATTCCGTAAGAATAAAAAGTTATTCCTATTTTAAATTTTTAACCCCCCCCCCCCCCTAGGAAATCAGTGAGGAAGGGGGGGGGAAACTTCACTAAGTAGAGCAGGTTCAGTTGTGAATGAAAATGATATTAAAAATTAAATTAAAGAGCATTTTTACAATAAATAAACTTAGTTTTGACAAGTAGTAACAAGAGCACTAGTCATTAACAAAAAATGAACTTAGTTTTACTGATGTGAGGTGGAAAATTACTGAAATGAGCACAAGATTTTACTGGTGTTAATTTTCCTAGGTTGGCAGGTATGTTATTGTTATAGTAATGGTATTAAGACTTAAAAGTAGTCCAGTAATAAAAATCAAAATCATTGGATAACTAATTAGAATATTGCTGAAAGGTTGCTGATGAAATGAATTTAATTAAGTATAAAATGTGAAATTTTATGAGAGAAAGGTAGATTTAAAATTATTACTAGTTAACTTTGAAATTTGCTGTGCTTGTTTGTTAGTCTGTTTGTCTCTTTTTGCTTTGTGTCTTTCTTGCAAATCTATTATTCTCAAGGTGAAGTGTCTATAAAGCAGGCATATATATATAGGTGTTATTTATTTTTGACAGTAAAAATTGACAGTTTCAATTGATTGCCAGGAATTATTAAAATTTTTAAATCATCATCAAGGTGAAGTACCTCTAAACGAAGCATATCTTTCTTAATTTTTGACAGTTAAAAATTGTCAGTTAGCTATTGCAATCTTTTTGTCTGTGTAGTAATTGAACCACTTTTTAAAGTCATTGTATGTAGCATCCTATCATACAATTACTTCTCTCACCAAGTGGCTATGTACTGAAAGTCTTAAAGCTATAATGTTATGTTCATACCTATGTTTATAATTATAGAATGATTTGTTTGATTATATTTGAATAATAGTGTTTTGAAAAAATAAATGTCTGCATATATACTTTCAAGAATATATTAAGTTATTTTCATTTCACCATCGTGTCCTTTTTTGTGAAATAGTAGATTATATGGCTAATTTCAAACATGAAGTGAAAATATTAATGTGCCTTAATTAAGTCATCTTACTATATAGTTATGCTGATCTCTGACTCACTGATTCATTCTGTAACCATTTTGGGCTACCACTTCTCAGTGGCATAGCCAGAAAATTTTCATGGGGGGTACGACTACTGCAACTCACATATATGCATAGATGTGTGTGATAAGGGAGTGAAGAATGTACATTTTGTATGGCAAAAAATTCCTCGGGGGGGGGGGGGGGGTAAGGATCCCCCTAACTCCCCCTTGGCTACGCCCCTGCCACTTCTATATAAATATTTTACTGCTGTTACTTCAAGAAGATGAAAAAGTGTAATAACATCTGCACCATTTATACAATCTGGTTGAAATTTTTCATAATTTATGTATGAAAATATAAAAAACAATGTATGCTACTTTGAAAATCTGAAAATCTATAATTTTTAAGTGATTTTTTGCTATTTTCAGCTCCGTTTTATTTCAGAGAGTAAAAAAAGTGAATCATTTGAATGACAAAATGAGCTGTTGCAATCAATATGACATCATATTCATTACGGTCATCAGACTTTGAAAGGAAAGTGTGATTCCAGTTTAGTTAGTTTAAAATAGTTTACCAGATTACATAGTTTATTTATTTTTTCATAAATAAATCATCTGTATGGCTATAAGAATGGTGTGCAAAAGAAAGGGTGGGTGATGGCAAGAATCGAACTGAGGATGTTAGCGCATCAGTGAAATGCAGAACATTTCAGCTGTACTATGAAAACAGGTTTTTGCTTAAGTTAATTTGTACAGATCATGTCGCAGATCTATGCAACATCTCAGAGAGAGTCAAAAGCAAAAAGTAGAAATATTATTAAAAGAGTGATTAATTAAAACATAAGGAATGAAAATATTCAAAAAGAATGTATTGGAATTGTTATGTATGTATGAAAAGTGTATTAAATTTATGAAATTATGAAAGTATGAAATTATGGACTGTTATAGAGCACTGAGTCTTTTCCTTTCCTCTTTAAATATTTTTGGTCAATTGATTGCACCAATTCAGAGCAGATTTATAATAATTTGGA
Organism: Cheiracanthium punctorium; assembly: GCA_038373885.1. Taxonomy (NCBI): domain Eukaryota; kingdom Metazoa; phylum Arthropoda; class Arachnida; order Araneae; family Cheiracanthiidae; genus Cheiracanthium; species Cheiracanthium punctorium. Next base: position 139,717 of record JAWZYV010001476.1, read on the forward strand.
ATACTGTGATGAAAATTGAGTATTAATTGAACCAAAAAATTAAGGGCCTACTTATTCTTAAAAAATATAACTCTCGGACCGTGCTCTCAGCTTTCACGACCACAATATTGGAATGCTAGAGAGGGCATTTCATTTAGAACTAGCCCATGGGAAACTCAGATTCTAAAGACAGTAATGACACGAAATAAAACATTTTTAACCGGAGAAAAGCCGACTGTAAAGGCAAAAAGAACGGCTTTGGTTAGAGATTTTAGCGACTATAGGTGTAATAAGTGAAATAAAGACCTAGTGCAAATGCACCTTAAGGGATAATTTTGTCTTAAATTCATGGGTCCCATTCATTCACAAGATGAGGAACCCTTGCTGAATTTTCATGGTATTTTTTTAATAACACAATAAGAAATCCACACTTACAAGTTTAACGCAGAGACATAAAAGTGGGTTTTCAAGTTTTGAATTTAAACTTGTCCTTACCAACTTCTTTTTTCTTTTTTTAAATATGCTCTAGGTCTTAATAGATCATATGCTTATCTGATTTGTATGTACTTGTATAATTTAATTTTTCAATTGGAGTTTTTGGTTCAATTGTAATTTTTTTTGGTTTATAATTTATGATGAGTAATTATAAATTTCTCGCATTCTTTAAAAATAAATAAATAAATATCTGATTTGGATTGTCTATTAAATCAAAAATATTTTTGACGCTCTTCATCTAAACTAATTTTGTTTGAAAGAGATAAAATACTGCAGTAATACTCAAGAGCGGTTCTAGAGTTGCAGTCTGGGAGGGGTAATGATATTTTATAATTTTAAATAAACTCAGTGTCTCAGAGAAGGATTGACTACTGGGGGGGGGGCACATTGGAAAGGGGACCCTTCTGACTGCACAATACACTTCATATATATAAACTAGCTGAAGCAGCCATTCTTCGCACGGAATGATATTGTCAAAACCAACAAATACAAATGAAAATAGTCTCGCAGTGGTCTGGGCGCTAAACTCCGTTCCCATAAGAACGCAAGAACACGGCAAGTGAAGCAGCATACGGCTTGGCCAGTTCTGGGAGGGTCATCTCCCTCTCAGCTCGTCCGCTGTGGAACCGTGTATGCTAATGGGAGCTGGTGCAAATAAATCCGTCGTGGCTCCAATGTCCTCCAAGTTGTTAAACTATACCTCTGGGGGTGCCGATTTCAGGTGGTGGTTGGTCCCTCATCTGGAATCGGTTCAAAATTAAGGTTAATTTATCGGTTCAATGGCACCCCTCTTTTCATGGATAGTATCGTCTATCCATGGACACAACAACAACAACAAATGGAAATAAGTAAATAAATATCAAACAAATTTTGGTTATATATTTTATCGCCTACAAAAACTGCTTTAGAATATTCTTCAGGCATAGTCTAACTATACTTGAATTTTTTAAATACTGTTTGGAATGTGCATCATATTCCCCACGTATTTGTCCTCTTGCTCTTCAAAATTGAAATCTATGTTAAAATCGCCTAATCCCCGCCATGCATATTCTAACTATACTTCCCCTTTCTTTACTCCAATATAGCCACCAATATTTCCATTAAATAAACAATAAGGTTAGGCAATTTCTCGACGAAGATGGTTCTAACGGGTTTGGTTGAAACGTGCGTATCCTCTTACCTGTAACATCTTATGTGTGTTTTTTACAAAGTTTTTTATTTACTTTACTTTAAAGATGGTTCTGTTCTGTTCTGTTGTGTTGTGTTATTACTGCCGATTGGCAACACGTTGGCTCTAGGCCGAATGGCGAGGTGCCCTCCGTGGGGGTCTTTCTAAGGGGTCCTAACCTGTATTTATGCTAAGTTCCAGAGGAAACCACGGAAAATTCCGAACGGTTAAGTCGGCAGACGTGACCTGGTTTTGAACTAGGCATCTTCGGTCCCTCAGCGCAGCGCGTTATGCGCTTGCACTGGTGGGACACTCGACAAAGATGGAAGATATCGCTTCGAAGACTTATTTCTTTTATGCCAGTTTTCATGATACATCATAAAAATGGCACACCCTTGGGAATTTTTCTTGTTTAATCTGGCAACCCTTGAAACTTTATTCGCCCTTTCACTAGGTAGACATAAATCTTTGTTATGAAATTAACAGCACCCAAGAGCTAAACATTACGTAAAAAACACCTTTTTTGTTGTCAACTTACCCTTTATAGTGGTCGATTTTTTTTTTTAATTGAAAAAGATTTATTATGAATTTGTTTTCGTTACATTTTAATGCAAGATTTTTATGGCTATCTTCATTTTCCTTCGATATATGAAGACAAATATGAAAATAATGTTTTAGCCCCTCACAAGAGTTTGAACTCTTAATTCTAAATAACTCCCTGGGAACATGACTGTTATGCATTCGTGTTAGCAACATTTTAAAGCAAGAATTTTGTGGCTATCTCTTTTTTTCTTTGAGATATAATGGAAAATTTGTAAACACCATTTTGACCCCCTTATCCCGGTTATGATGCGATTTCTAAAAAAACCTGAAAATTTTAAGGCATTTGTGTTCACTATATTTTTAAGCAAGAATTTCAGGCTATCTCTTCTTCCTCTGAAATATGAAGGGAAATGTGAAAAGAACGTCAAAGAACGTTTTGGCCCCTTACACCCACTTGGGTGCGAATTCTAGAACACCCTGAAACTGATTTTTAGGGATTCTTGTTCGCTACATTCTAAAGGAAGAATTTTATGACTATCTGTATTTCCCTTTGAGATATGATGGCAAATTCGAAAATAACGTTTTGGCCCCTTATCCCCCTTTTCATGCGCATTCTAAAGAACCCAGAAAGCGAAAAGCATTTGTATTCCCTATACCTTTAAGCAAGAATTTTAAAGCTATCTCTTTTTTTTCCTCTCATATATCAAGAGAAATGTGAAAAGAACGTTTTGGACCCTTACCACCGTTTGGATACGAATTTAAAAAAACCCTGAGAACAATTTTTAGGTGTTGCTATTAGTTGCATTTTAAAACACTATTTTTACGGCCATGTTTTTTTCCTTTGAGATATGAAAGGAAATGCAAAATAACGTTTCGGCCCCTTATGCCTGTTTGGGTGAGAATTCTAAAAAACCCTGAAAACATCTTTTAGGTATCTGTGTTAGTTATATTTTAAAGCAAGAATTTTACGGTTGTCTCTTTTTTCCACTGCGATATGAAGGGAAACACGAAAAGAATGTTAAAGAACGTTTCGGCCCCTACGCCCGTTTGGGTGCGAACTCTAAAGAACCCATTAACCCTCTGAGCGTCCTGGAAATGGGCAAATAATGTAAAGTTGTTTTTACGGTAAAATATTCATGTCGCTTTAAAATAATACAAATAATAAAATTTTGATAGGAAAATTTGTAATTATTAAAAAACAAGTTCCTAAATTACATGCAAGCTTCAATATCGGAACATATTTTATGATACCTGACTGTTATAAATAATTTAAGTTATAGATTCATTGCAGTGAAAACTGGAATGAAGGTGACAGGATTTTACGTCTCAGCCGCTTGGAGGGTTAAACAACTTTGAGGTATTTGTGTTGTTACATTTTAAAGCAAGAATTGTATGGATATCTCTTTTTAACACTGAGTTATGAAGGGAAACGTGAAAAGAACGTTTTGGGCCGCCATTCCGTCTGGGTTCGAATTTTTAAAAATCTCTTCTTAACCCTTTAACGCGCAGTGTTCCCGCTGTGGGAACACCAAACTCTGACGTTTTGACTGTTGCCAGTCACGAAGAATAGATTTGATTTCTATAAAAATAGTTGCGGTTGCATAGCTCCACGAAATTCCTTTACTTTTTAGCACGTCATTTCCCGTAACAAAAATGGTCACGATTCTTTTTAACAGCACTGACATCTGCTGAAAATGGAAGAATGCGAGAACAGCTGGATAGATTGCCCAATGCTGAAAAGAGGGCAGCCGTTGCCATCGCTCGACTTAAATACCAGCAAGATGGCGGACGATCGAAACGTTCATTGCATGCAACAGATCTAGAGACCCATTTTTGACGACAGCTGGCTGTGCCCGTCAGCTGTCCTTGCATCTTGGCCCCCCCCCCCCCCCCCTTCCTCTATTGATCAAAATTATTGTTATATTTGAAGAGTTCCTATGTTTGCCATGTAGATAGTGTTATTTGTTTATTTCACCCCAGTGAATAACCCATGCAGAATTATTTTTTACTTTTGCTTTCAAAATCCTGGGAAGGGTAATTACCCCCATAACCCCCCCCCCCCATAAAACCGCCAATGGTAATACTAAGGTTTAGTGATTTCTAGCCAGATATTTCCGATATTGCCAAGCTGGGTACAATTTGTAGAATTTCCTTCTGAATCTTAATTTGGCGACATTTCACCAAAAGCCAACACGATTGAGATACTTCGCAAGATTTTAGGGATAGTTAAAGTAGTAATTGAATGTTTCATACTCCTTAATTTATTTAAAGTCATTTGGATGACCCTGTAAATAAATTACCCAGTCGATTACAATCAAAAAAGAGATGCACAGTTAGATGTTACACTAGTTCTAAATACAAAATTTCAAAATTCTGTGGTGGAAAGTTTTAGAGAAATGGGAAATACAAAATAATTTTTGGTGCCAAATTTGGCAATATTTTCGCAAAACTCGTTAAGGTTGATGACAAATGGTGAGATTTTGGGCATGGACCAAACAGTGACTGACTATAGCCGTAATATATTGAAGATGTCCATAGACATTAATGTATTAAAATTCTTTTGGATGGTCCAGTAAATAAACTCTCCAGTAGATTGGAACCAAAAATTGATATGCACAACTAGGTGCTACAAAAATCTTATAGATGAAATTTCAACATTCTGCAACTAGTAGTTTTTGAGATATGAGAGTTAAATATATACACATGTACAGTGTACATTGTACACTGAAGGTCGCCAAGCTTGGTGACTTTTGGTGTACATTTTTGAGGGAGGCACGTGGCCATGATCAGACCATTACCTAACTATATGGTAGGACGGTATTGCTTTTGAAATGGATGAATGTCCTTAAAACTGCCATTGACTGTAATGCGTTGGAAATCTTTTGAGTGTGCCTGTAGCAGAACTACAAATGATAAAGACACTATTTTTGATGGGGAAATTTATTTTGTAACCCTTAACAACATATATCACTTCTGAGTCGTTTGAAATAGCCTAATACCTCTAAAATACGCTTTAATGAATTTCTGCTCGTAGAGCATAATTATTTAAAATCTTTTGGGTGGCCCTGTAGATAAACTATCCAGTTGATTGGTACAAATATAGGAGGTGCACAACTAGATGTTGCAACAATCCTATATAAGGTTTCAACATTCTACGACCAATAGTTTTTGAGATATGCAAGTTACATGCATATGTATGTACAGACAGCATAGAAAAACTGGTCAAAATAGACTCCCGGTTGGTCAAAATGGGATGTACATGCATTTATATGAATGTGCATGCTAGCTTACGATGAGATGTGTCACAAAAATTTTTATAAGTAACTTTAGAGTTAGTCTAAATCAGCTTTTTCGTCAAAATCTGGCTCCCGAAATTTTTCGCTATCACATTACTTCCTTATACTCTGTACAAGCAAGTAAAAAATCAAATTTATTGAGCTCATAGACAGCACATTATATATGATTGTCTATCTATGTGTGCTCATACTATCGTTAATACTTTGTAATTTTTATTAGAATTTTTTTCCCAATTTTGTCAGCTGAGAAGTTTTAAAATTGCATGTTTGTTCTAGATTATTGGGTATGCAGGGATGTTAATTCTGCGCCGATTGCGCCCAGCTGCGCCGAAACACAAATTCTTGCGCCGAACTGCGCTTTTAGCCGATTTTTGCGCCGGTCTATGCCGAATACGTCATTGACTCTTTCAGGGTGCGCCGAAACACAAATAAACCGCCGAACTGCGCTTTTAGCCGATTTTTGCGCCGGTCTGCGCCGAATACGTCATTTTGACTCTTTGTTAAAGTTTTGCCACGCTCATTTATCTTTTAAAGCGTGTATGAAAAGCTAGTTAGCAGTAAAGCAAGATTCAAACTGCGTACGAAAGCTGCATTCCGAAGCCATTCTACCCGCCCCGGATCGGACCAGTCGGGCTTTGTTAGTCACCTCAATCAGGGCCGGCCAGATAGGCAAACAAGTAATCATCGCAACGGGCACCGTTTTTTGTTTATGAAGGGGCACGATTTGCTATTTGGAGATGAAACATTATGGACCAATTCGTTTTTCAACACGTACACATGCAATTGTTGAATTTAATATTGTATTCAAGAAAATCATACTTTTTTGATATTGTTTTTTTTTTTTTTTTTTTTTTTTTTTTTTTTAATTGATATTGTACCTTTTTGAGATTTGATATTTTTTGTTTACAGTTGCTTTGTATATTGTGTTCAAGTATTATAGATGAATATGTAAATATTAGATGAGGTTAAATTACTGATACAAAAGCATATGCTATTAAAAGTACACACATTTAATTATTCTAACCATCAAATTTATTTTGTTTTCGATACTGCTTACCAATTACGTGTTGTTGTATAAGAGGTATAATATTTAGGTTTTCAAAAATCACCATTTAATACTATTTGTGATTTGTAATAGAACCAAAGAATGAGATAGAAGCTTTTGTTTTAAAATTTAGTTTTCATTTTATTTGTGCTCTCTTTTTCGAAAGGAAGATTCCCTAAATGATTCTGAAAAAGAAAAAAAAAAGGGACAGGGCTTGGCAACCTGTGGCTCGCAAGCCGCATACAAATCATACTCATGGTTCTTTAGTAGGAAAAAAGTGACTTAACCACAGAAAGGTTGCTGACTCCTGATATGTATTGTTTTTACCAAGTTGCTGATAGCATAGCCTGTATACACTCTTTTTTTTTCCACAGCTTTTCTAAAGTGCTTTCAAATAGTGTTTTGCTTTTAGCAAAAGGTGTTTGCTTGCAAACTTTGCTTTTCTTGTATGCATTTATTGTGTTCCTAAATCTTCAATTTTATGCTCCAAAATCATGTTAATTCTGATCTCTAATCTTAGTTTTCCTCTCGGAAACTATTTTTTTGTGCTCCCGAGGTGCTCCCAAATGGAATTTTTCTGCTCCCGAGGTGCTCCCAAATGAAATTTTTTCTGCTCCCGGTGTGCTCCTAAATCGAGTGTTGGAGTTAACATCCCTGGGTATGTAATCTAGACAGGCAGTTGTTTCCCCTTACGTGCTTTAATTTCTGCTTGTCCTTCCTTTTCACACTGATAAAATTCTGTTCAGAATTGCTCGTAGTATGTTAATATCAGTATTTATTCCATTTTTTGCTTAACATTTAATTTGTATTTTTGAAGTTTTTCTTTTATAAATATTGAATTTTCTGCAGGTAAAATGGCTGGATTCACTTGCAACTATTGTTATAAATGGTTTACATCTCAAGTTACTTTGTCTAAACATAGAATGTGGCATCATAAAGAAAGCTTTGGATTTTTTAAATACAATTGCACTTCATGTCCATATTCTACAAATACTGTTACCAACTTCAAAAAACATTCTGCTGTGCATAGACTTGATCGTCCTTATGTTTGTGATACCTGTGGAAATAGATTTTCGACACTTGGCAGTCTTAGTGTCCATGTTGTCATTCATTCTGGAGAAAACAATCAAATCTTTTCATCTAACTAATGTGCTATCTGCAATGTTGGAATTTGATTTATGAAATGTCAGTACTTTTAGAAAAATTATTGAAGTGTTCTTTCACATTTGTTAAAATTTCATATTCTGCATTTTTTTTATGAACAAAATACTTATGCTTTGAGGTTTCACATATATTCATAAACATGAAAAAAAATTGTTTATTGTATCTATTAAGGATAAGTGGGCAGTGTAAATTGAAAAAAAAATATTAACTCTTAATGAAATAAGACTCCATTAAGAAAAAATTGCTCTCCCCCCCCTTTTTTTTACAGAAAGTTACACTTCATTAATTTGTATACTGCCCCAGTACAAAATAATTCCCAGTTAGTAAAGTGATCCCCATACACTTATGAAAAGATATACCAAATTTGAGCCTTTCATCATACAGTGTCGCAGAGATATCTTAAAGAAGGATGATAAGGGACTATGCATGATTTTGAATGTAAACATTTATTGTTAGTGTGGGGAAATTTTTTTTTTTTTTCGTAATTTCTGTACAACCCTGGAATTGTGATCACTCGACATGATTTTTTCCCCTTCGAGAACCATGGAAAAGCAGTTTTAAGTCAGCGTTATATTTATCTTCATATCTCTGGCACTTTTAAAGTTTAAATCTCAAATTTTGTATGTCATCTCATGAGTGTATGGGGCACATTTTATTAATTGGTAATTGTTTTGTGTGGGGACCGTATACAAATTTAAGAAGTATAACTTTTTAAAAATTAATGACAGGATTTTTTTCTTAATGGAGTCTTATTTCTGACCTTATCTTGAACATTTTTTCAATTGATACTTCCTACTTATCTCTAATAGATAAAGAATTAAAGCCTGTTACTACCTTTTTTGGGACACCCTGTATAATTATAAGAGACCATGTAAATTACAGCACAAAATTAAAAAAAGTGGCTCTGTATTTTTTTTTTTAACAGTACTTATTTTTATTGGTCATGTTTAGCAGCTTTCTATGTTTATTTCTGAAACTTTAGCTCATTTTGTTAACTAACTTTAATTTTCTACAGGTCATCAATCTGGATTTATGTGCAAGTATTGTTGTAAATGCTTTTCATCACAAGTGACTTTGTCCAAGCATACAATGTGGCATCATAAAGAAACTTTAGGGATCAAATTCAAATATAATTGCAATTCTTGTCCATATTCTACAAATAATATTACAAATTTAAAAAATCATTTTGCTGTTCATAAACGAGACCGTTTGTATGTTTGTGATACCTGTGGCAACAGATTTATTACTCTTGGAAGTCTTAGTGTACATATTCTCATTCATACTGGTGAAAATGTTAAATTGTTTGCTTAAATAGCTTACTAGAATTTCATGTTTTACTTGAAGTATCATCCAGTAATACCATGTTAAAAATAAGAATTTGGATCTGTAAAAGACTATGATTTAAAAAAATATTTTTTGGTCTAAAAAACTAAGAACGTAAGTTTAAATTTCCCCAGAAGAGAACATTATTTTGAGTACAGTAATACCCCAAACTTGCACGATAAGTGGGACTGAGTGATAACTGCATAAATGGAATTAGTGTAAGTCAGGGTGTAATTTCACACATTGTATGTGCATACAAGTTCTTTTAATTGGGACCAGATACTAAAGAAAGAAAAAAAAAATTGAGAAAAATATTTAATAAAATTGTAGATAATACACATAGTATTGTTAGAATTATATCATTAAAATCATAAACCAAAATTCTTTTGGAAGTAAACAATAGATGATGAGATTTGAAAACTGCTTAACTCCAGCTTCACATAAGTTGAGATATTACTGTATTATACCCATAAATGCACAAATCCCAAAACAATGGTAATGTTAAATTGTTGCCATGTTTATTTTTTATGATATGAGAGCACTAAAATTGCTATTGAGTGAAGACACAAGATAGTTAGAAACTTCTAGATTTTTTTAAAAAAATATAGTTCTTTTTTTGGGGGGAGCGAGGGATTCTACTTTCCCCAGAGTTTGAAGTTGAGTAATTTGAACATTTCAGCCTCAAAAATAGAACACTCACTATTTTTATTCATTCTTAGCTCAAAAGTGAATTCTAAAATTTTCAAGTTGAAAAAATTCATCGTGCTATTATTTAAAAGATGCTAAAAATGGAAATTACGTTATGAAAAAAAGATATTTCCTTGCATGTTTAGAAATTTTGGTTGATTAGTACTTTTTTTTTCTTTACAGCAGATAATATGGGGTTGTTCGGAAGATAATTTCATTTTTTTTATATATAAAAATGAAAGACTGTTTTTTTATAGCAAAAAAGTATTTTATTGAATTATGTACTGTCTATTCTTGTCCAGTATCTTTTGCTATCTTTCTGGCAGCAACATGATTCCTTGCTCATAAAATGTTTGGTTCTTGCTGGTAAAAAACTGATCCAAGTGATTTTTGACTTTTTCATTTGAAGTAAAGGGTTTACCATCTAAAAAATTTTTGTATAGACTGGAATAAGTAATAATCAGGAGGTACCAGATCTGGAGAAAATGGTGGGAGTAGCAGTACTACACCTTTTCTATTGATCAATACTGGTCTCTTCTGTTTAAATGAATCATTCAGTTTGTCCAGCTGGTGACAGTATACTTCAGAATTGACCATTGTGTAGTCCTGTAAAATCTCTAAATAAATAAATAAAAAAAAATTCTTTTGAAATCCCACCATACAGATAGCGTAATCTTTTTTTTTTTTAAATATGAATATTGGCTTTCAAAGTGCTTTGAGCCGGTTCGTCTTTTTACTCCATGATCTCTTTTGTGTAACATTGTTGTAGACAACCACAGGCACACCTGTTATCCCCATATGTCTTCAGGCATGCCATTGCGGCTAAAAAAGATAGTTTTTTAATAAATACTTAGTATACGAAGCACAGTTAAACTCGATTTCAACGATACTGAAAAGATCAGATAATTATTTGACTGTAACAAGTTACATTGCTTGTGTGCATGTTGTTCTATGGGCAAGTCAAGTGACAGAATATTATGACCTTATAAGAAAGTTACAACTATAATCGAGATCACTATAACAGAATTCAGCAGAATTTGTAGCCCAGCCCTCCTAAATTAAAATCCTGGGTTCGCCACTGTAAACAACCCATGTCTCATCCAAACTGAAGATGTGCTTCAAAAATGGATCATTTTCTTGTCGTTTTAGGAGCAAATCACAGATGTCAATGCAATGACACTCCTTTCTGTTAGAACATGAGGAACACATATGTCGAGTTTTGAGATTAAACCCAGGCCTTTCAAATTATCATAAATGGTCGAATTCGATAAATTTAATCTCTCAGCAATTTCACAGGTTATTTGCTAGTTTGTATCAATTAATGCCTTTATTGTGCTTTCATCAACTTTAAGTGGCATTCCAGAACATGCTGCATATTCAGTATCAAAATTACCGGATAGAAATTTTGGAAATCAGTTCAGCACTGGGGTTCTTTCACTACATCTTTTTTTCCTTTCTTGAATAGAATTTTTACTTTTCAGTAGTAAAAAACTAAAATATGCCAAAAATGCTTCTTTTCACATTCCATATTTGAAAGGGTATGAACCAAAAACTACTGCATGGAATCAAACTTTTTCACAAGCAATTATTGCTAGTTCGCTGTCAAAATATATAATGCTTATTTGGCTTAAATGTGAAATTGGCTGTCAAAAAGTACAATGATGTCCTCTGTTGGGAAAAAAAGAAATTACTTTCCAAACAACCCAGTAAAATTACAGTTAAATGAATAATTTTGCTTGACATGGCTTTTAAATACTCAGAATTTTTGTACACAGCTTGTAAATTTACAATTTTTATAAAATTACATAATCATTGTATATACCCATCTTATTTAAATATGAGTAAATATTAGCTACTTTCTATAGTGGAATGATAAATGGCTGTCACTATTCTCGTTCAGCTTATGTTTTCTCATGTGTAAGAATGAGAAGCAAGATTTTTTATCATGTATGAAAGTATCAATTTTTAAAATGTTAACAATAAATACCAGGCAGGTCAGATCTTGGTAAATGCTTGTGATGTGCTTAGTTAAAGGCATGTTTGATAGCTCCAAAGCTAAATCAAAGTGAATGGGTACAGCTATATAATGTGTTAATTTTAAGACTTGAAAAAAAATAGAAATAAAAAAAGTTCTAAATGCTTTTTTTTAATGGTACCAGTGAACAAAAAATTTATATGTGCTGAACGTTTTTTGTTATGTTTCTTAAGCAATAATAATGTATGTTTCTTAAGCAAAAATAAAATTTGTTGTAAACTTAAAGATGTAAGATATTTATTAAATATATGCATGTGTGTCAGTACGCTGTTTTCAAAAAATATCTAAAAAATGCTATACTGAAACTTCCCATCAGATAATTTGATCAAAATTATTACAGTAGAGAGCCAGAAATCTGCAAAGCTTGTGCGGATTTTAGGATTTTGCGGATTTCGGGTCATAAAATTCATCATAATCAATAATCATTACATTTCTGATTTTAAAAAAGTAGAATACAATTACAATGAAATAAAAACAGTCTCAAAAGTATTTCACTTATATTTTCACATTAAATACAAAAGCATAGGAGAAAAAAGAAAATATTACATGAAGATTAGCAAAGCAAATGGTTTCAAAATTTCCTTTTTCTAATTTTGAAAGCATGTTCTATGGTGATTTGTTTTAAAATATCATTTTTCCCTACTTTCAGTTTCTTTCTTTCTTTCCTTTATTTATTTTTGCAAATTGTATATTATCTTAATTCTTGTTTTGTTACAGAACTTTGCTGTTCTAAAAATTTAAGCTATTCTTCTCCTAACTTTAAACTTTTATCAAATGGATTTTATTATTATTATTACCCAAGTTTTCTTCATCAGAATCATATTATTATTATTATTATTACCCAAGTTTTCATCATCAGAATCATATTTATCTGGATTCAAGATACTTTTAAACAATTTCATCACTGGCGGATGACTTCGAATTTAATTATTTACATCAGAGAAGGTGTGCGGATTTCGGACATTTGCAGATTTTAGGTCGGCGGTTTTTTGGCTCTCGACTGTATTTTATAATGGTAAATTTCAATCTTTAATAAATGATATTTTTTGTTTTTTATTGGAGAAAAAGAAAGTTTATGCATAAAAAAATACAGTGCTTTTTAGTCTATTAATATCTCTTTGAATGTAAAGTTTAAGAAATATTTTATATTTTTTAATGCTATACTGAAACTTCCCATCATATAATTTGATCAAAATAATTATTTTATAATGGTAAATTTCAATCTTTAATAAATCATATTTTTTATGTTTTTTATTGGAGAAAAAGAAAGTTTATGCATAAAAAAAAATGCCGTGCTTTTTAGTCTATTAATATCTCTTTGAATGTAAAGTTTAAGAAATATTTTATATTTTTTAATGCTGGGATTATGATTTTGCAGTGCTGATGTACTATTTAAGAAAAATGATATGAGTATATTGGAAACTATAGTTAAGTCACAGTTCTGTTTCACATTGTCAAGATAACTGCTTTTAAATAATTATAGTATTGTGACATCATCTGGTTAAAAGGATATGGAACAAAAATGTTTTTAATTTAGGACAACATGGAATTTTACAAAAAAAAAAAAAAAAAAAAAAAAAAAAAAGCAGACAACACTCACTTTCAAAAACAAAACATTTTAGCTTTTGAGAATAAACTTTGGTTCTAATAATGGTGAGATAGAGATATATTTAAAGGGAGAGACATAAATGTAGCAAGGATGAGACATTATGTAAATTGAAATTATCCCTATTGAAAGTTATTCTGTTGCCATCCAGAAATAGTGACAATTCTATAACAATTTTCCTTGGAGATTTTTATAAGATAGTAGGTATAAAATTACTTGTAATTTGTGTGCTCTTTGTGTTATATCACTTCAGTTTCTAATTAAGTTGTTTACAATGAAAATCTGCTACCTTTAAAAGGATTTTAAAACTTAAATATGAAAGCAATTATATTTATTTGATAAAATTATCAGAACTTCTTGAATTTTTTAAAAAAGTTTTAGAGCCCCCATTTTTAGTATTAGGGCAGCCGTTGCTGAGTGTGTGGAGGGAGAAAGTCTCTCCCGGAGAGCGTTAAAACTGCACTGTAGCTTTTAGGTCATAAAATAACTCATTAGAGAAACAATCTGTGTACAGAAGAGTAGTCCATAACAATAAATTATTTCCTGCTGTAAATGATTCTTTACAGTGCTTTATAAATGCTGTAAGTAATTAATAAACACCACTTGTTTGTTTTTTTTCATATTTTCAAAACGCATGCATCCAGATATACTAAAAAGAATTGGAAAAAATTGATTCATTGACTTGGTACCCATCCTGCAGTCGTTAAATGTACCTGAATACTTCACATGGTGGGAAATATACTTGAAAATATTGCTTTTCCGGTCAGCCTCAAAAAATCTTGCCTAACAGAACATGGCCAAATTGATGACAGTTCTGCTTTAGAGCAATTTTAGGTGGAGAAAGGGGTGGGATCTGCTGATACAAAATTACCCTGAAAAGGAATTAAAAAACGAAAGAAGAACATGCCTAGTTGTTTGCTTTTACCAATGATTTTTCCCCTCTAATCAAATCCACTCCTCCATTTTCATTATTATAGCTCCTTTATTTTGCGATTACAAAACTTGATTTTTTTGGTGTTTTTTGTTAAAATAAAGCATAAAGACGGTCTTACACAGTTTTTCTAAAAGTGTAAATTTCATTAAGTAAAAAAATTTTGGTATTTTACGATACAAATCCCCTGACACTTGAATTTTCAACGCATGAGTAAAGAAGTAAAACCATTAAGAGAGACAGCTTCAATATACTTATTCATAAATTAGGTACCAACTTTACACCTTCTCACTGAATTTTATGATTTTATGCAAAACTTCTGTTTTTTATGATTTTTAATGAATTTTGAAGATCTTTTTATTTTAATAAAAAATCTTCAAGAAGATCTTTTCTGTTTTAAAATTAAAATCTCTTAAAATTTATTATTAATGAGATTTTTCCATGAAATTTTGTGGTTTTGTTTATTTTAAGATTACTGAATTCCCAAGCCCATTAAAAAAAAAAAAAAAAAATGACTGTTCATTCAAATTTAAATTATTTTTCTACCTCTTTTAAAAATATAAAATAGTAAAGAAAAATTTCCATTGAAGATCTCAGGTTCAAATGTGAATGAAAATGATAGTAATGATAATGAAATTGAAATGAAGATGTTTTGATTAGGGGGGAAAAAAAAAATCTGAAAGCAAATGACTTGGCATGTTCATGTTTTTTAATTCCTTTTCAGGTATAATTTTACAATACTTTTCATGTGTTACAAAATTGCATTTTTTCTTCCCTAACATGTTTAAAATCATATAAATTTTGTGTCCAGTACGATTTTTTATTATTATTAATGAAAATAACTATTTTCATTAATTTTTTTTAAAGAAATATATATTAAGTGCATGTTATGTAAATTTTAATATTTTATACTTTTTAAACTATATGTAAATTTTAATATTTTATACTTTAAACTATATGCAAATTGGCAAAACTTAAGTCTCTCATGTGTCTATTTCATGGAAAATATTAAAATACTGTTTGTATGCTATTTAGTAAAATTCATTTAAAATGTCATTCACATGTTATTTAGCAGAGATCATCAAAAATGATGCCTGCCAAATAGATGTATATTGAACTGACAATAGTTCAATAGGTCATTTGTTTGTTATTTTAAACCTTGGGAATTTTCAAAAGTTGGCAAGTGTGTATCTTCAAAACTTGAGAAAAGTATATCAGTGACTTACCTTCCTTAACCCATTCGGGACGAGTTTTTTTTTTTTTTTTAAACAACAAGATAATTTTGGTTGTATAAACTACGAGTAGGCTACCCTAGAATGCCAAAATTAAGATGCTATATTTTAAAGAAAATTTTAAACACTGATTTAGGACCGGGACATATATATATATCCCAGTAGTCTTCAATGAGTAATTTTGTAAAGAAAACTAATGATTTTCTAGTCATAAAAATTTAATTATGAATGGTATGGTATGAAACAATCATTGCACAATGGAACATTACACATTGTGCACATTATTTTAGTGCGCGATTCCTTCTTTTGTTGTGCACAGTTACGGACCGCCGCCGAGTTTTTGTTGTTACTGGCAGATGGTCACCAACACTGAGGAAGCTTTGTGATGTTTTGGATGGGCGTCCAGTTCCTCTACGGCATTGATACTGTGCATTGAACTTATCTGATGCCATCAAGTCTGCAAGAGGTACAATGAAATCAAGAAGTGGGGTTTTTTTATGTTTGAGTTCGCAGTATGCAATCCTTTGAGTTGACCACTGCGCTCATCAATAGGCTAAAAAATACTTTTTTCCACCACTTGTAAGATTTTTGATCTAATTCGTAGACATTTGCCATTTGGTCTGCAAGGTCTACACTTCCCATGATTTTGTTGTAGAATTAGTATGCCACAGGGCACTCAAATTCTTCTTTCCCATCGTTCATGGTGTGTTTTACTTTTGCATATTTAGCTTTGTGGCTATTACTTAGCATCATCATTTCCTTTGAATCAAGCCACCTTGCACACATTGTTCCATTTTTAGTTACAAGAAATTCAGCTTCACCCCTTTTGCTTAGTTTTGTTGCAAAATTAGGAACATCTTTTTAAATCGCATCGCTGTTAAACTTTTATCCCTCTTTTCACTGGTTTCATCTGCATATGGGTGATTCCGTTCTAACTGTGATACTTTGTCCTGTATTGCTTGTTCTCACTGGTCATTAATTAATAATCTCTTAATGAAATTTTTGTGTTAGATACCCATCAACATATTGCATCATTTTGTTTAGTGAAAACTTACAATATATCACCTAAATGTTAGTACCGTGTCATGTCCATTTCTAGAATTTACCTATAAATTGTTAATTCCTTTTGTCGCAATAAATGATTTAAACTAATTACCTCATAAATTCTAATGTATATGATCAAAGTAAAAACATTTTATACACTTTTTTGTTAATGTATTAAATTAACATTGGATTCCGGTTCAATAACTTTTGTCTTTAAATTTTAACGAATATTTGAATTTGTACGACTCGAGCGCCATCAACCTTGAGATTTATGAAATGTCTAGTGAACCATGTTGAAAGTACGTCATCTGAGTAATAGTAATATTTACAAACATTGAGTTGATGAAATAGTGCAAAGAGTTTGCGTCATTTTAGAACTCAATTTTCAAAAAGGTATGTCATAAATTTTCTTGTCAGTACTGTGGTATTCTTTAACTTTATCAACTACTGATTTTTTCTATCCAAAATAGAAAATTTTTGTACTTAATACTATCCTAAATTACACAGTAAATGGATATTATCAAATTCATAACCAAACAATTACAGTTGTTATTTTAAATGAAAATGTCAGTACTGTGTCTGTCAGTACCATGTGAAAAAATAATTAATTAGTAATAAAATCATTTTAATTAATAATTGTAATTTTTTTAATGCACATGGCTCCAATACTTCGTACTAGAAAACTTCCTAATCCTAATGACAATAAAAGTGGCAGAATTCAAGAATCGTCTTCAAAAAAAAAAAAAAAAAAAAAAAGGAAAATGTAAAAATAAAATTAGTGCCGAAATAAAACAACATAGTTTGGAACCAAAACGTATTGCTGAAAAATTAAGGAGAGAAAAAATACGGAAGGATCCAGAGGCTACGAATACTATTGTCAGAAAGAAAGAGCAAGAAATGAAAAAATGGTAAAAGGAAGGAAAACTTAAATCTATTCAAGAATTATCAGAACGAGAAAAGCGAGCTCGTCGCAAGCAACAAAATTTATGGAAAAAAAATTCACGGACTCGACAAAAAGAAAAGATTGAGTTGACAACAAAGCAAAATGATATAAAGAATAACGTCGATTCCAAGCAAGCTCGGGTAGGAAAGAAACGAATACAAAAAAATCTACGTAAATGTTTTAGAGGCAACAAAAATTATTGGATGATAATAAAAATCTGTGAATGAAAGTTAATAGCTTACATAAAAAATTACAACGTTTAAATAAAGAAATCGCACTCAACATTGCATAAATATAAAGTTGATAAAATGTTAAACGGTCAAAATGTAAATCCTCAAGTTCTTAAAACATTATTATTTCATGAAGCCATGGTACGGCAACTCAAATCATCTTATCAAGACTCAAAAAGTTCAAAGTAACTATATTAAAGTTTAAGTAACAAAGTTTAAGTAACTATAAACCAAAGTTTAAGTAACTATTAGAGCAATAAGTGGAAAAATTGTAAAAAAAATATCGACAACTATCTGCCATTGGAAAAATGTTGTCCCTATTATTTCTTCAAGAGTTCATCGGAGTAATAAACCACTGGAGTATGTAAAAAATGCAAAAAGCAATCACAAATTTATTCAAGATCGAGTTAAAAGTTTTTGTGATGAAAATAGTAAGATAATTCCTGATAAAAAAAGCTTCTATAAAAATGAATGGTAAACAAGTAACAAAGCGTTATATGAATGCTTCGATTAAAAATTTAGATTCTAAATTTTGTTCCCAAAGTGCGTACCGTGTTAAATACTCAACCTTCGCAAAATTGCGCCCAAAGTATTGTATTGAACCAAAAGTTACTAATTGAAATACGTGTGCGTGCTTCACACATGAAAATTTCTCTTTGTTAATACAAGCTTTTCACAGTCATAAGTTATTGACAGAAAAGACGTCGTATAAAATTTTGAGTAGTTTCCTATGTGACAGTAATTCTGAACTATGTCTATCAAGAACGTGTGAGACATGCAAGTTAAAAAAATTAGAATTTAATCTGAAAGATACTAATCCTATTCATGAAATATCTTACATGAAATGGAAGAGTCTCCAGAACAAAGAATTAATGAAAAAAACAAAAAACAATAACTGTTAAAATTACTGAAAAAAACCATTTCATGTACGATAGGGCAAGCAATTAACCATTTTAAACATGAGCCAGATTTGTTTATAGCCCATGAATACAGAATTACTCATCAAAACAACTCGAAAAAAAGTTACTTGGGCTCTACAAAGCAATGAGTTAGGACTCCTCATTGACTTCTGTGAAAATTATTCTTGTAAGTACGAAACGGAAGTTCAGTCAGTACACTTTGGCACTAGTAGAGTACAATGTACTTTACACACTGGCATGGTCTACTCTTCAACATCTTCTCAAGGTTTTGCTACTTTGTCAAAATCGCTCAGACATGATCCTTCTGCTATTATTGTTCACATGAAAAAAATACTTGACGTTTATCTAGCATCAAATCCAAGATAAAGGAGTTTAAAAGTGCTATAATATAATTGAGGAATAAATTTAATAATTTTTCTAAAGAATGTCTACCAAATTTATTTTATGTCAGTACCGTGGATAAATGAGTCAGTACCGTGGAACGACAAATTTGAAATTTGTTTCTCGTTCTTGGCGCTTTGAAGTTGTAGTACATTCCTCTCAGGCTTTCATTTTTACAATAAAGTAGATGAATAATATGCGTAAAAAAATTTAAAGTTTAATTTTAAAATCCTAACATTTTTGATCAAAAGAATCACAGTTGGAACAGAATCACCCATATTTGTTTGAGGGATGAACGTCCCTTGAATTTCGCCATTGATTCATCAATAGATTGATATGAACTTTCGCTTTGGTATTGTTTGAAGGTTTTTCATGCACAAAAAAACCTCGTCAATGTAATATGTTTTACTTGTATTTTCTGGCTTTTCTGATTCAGCAAAATATAGTTTCGACAACAACATTTTACTATCGTTGCTTGAAATAGCATTTTTTATTGCTAAGTTTCCCAAAGAAGAATTAGATGACCAATAATGAGAGAATTTCGGCACTTTATTGTAAGACATGACAAGCATTTATCCACGGATCATAATTTGAGAGGGGGTCTGTAGTGTGAATTGTTTGTCCCAACTTTTCGAGTCATTTGTTTTTGCATTGAGAGATCCAAATCATTAGTCCAAGTCATTACTAAGACTTTTTGGAAATATCTTGCGAAGCACATCCAATTCAATAGCTGAATGATTTTAGGGGATGACTCTGCTTTCATTGTCATTCGAGGTTGGAAAGTTGAATCTTCATGAAACCATAAGATTGGTCTGCAGCCTGACGCATTAGCTGATGGTATCTCATCAACTAATGAAAGTGATGCCATATCAGTATCACTCAAAGCATCACTGTTCTTTGTATTTTGGGAAATGGTATAATGCTCGATATGCATTTCATACATGTCTGAATCGGATGAGTATTGCTAATTGTGTGCTGGATCTTGAAAATCGGGATCGTCTATTTCATCATCCAAATCAATATCTTCGTCATCTGACTCTTCTAAAATTTTTTTGATTTCTTCATTAGTAAATCCCCGTTGTCGAGTCATTTTAGATTGAATTAATTTGTGCCTAAATTAAAAATAATAAACAACTATTTCAGAAGTAACCGTAAAATATATAATATCAAGAGTAATGATCACATAGGACTGTTGGGACAATGTGTTCCCACTATCTAAAACGAGAGGGACACATATGTCCCGATAATAAAAACGGAAGTAAAACTTTGCCACTTACCAGTTTATTAGACCTAATCCGCTTTGTGAGTAACTTATCTGGCCTTAGATTTATGGATCAATCAAAATTTAATCGAAAATAGGCAGTATTTACCAAAACTAAACTATTTGTGTTTGTACAGTTTGGAATGAGGCTGCTACGATACTTCAAAAATGCAGGAATTGCATTATGTACGGTATTGCCATCTATGTTCTGTGAATGAAACTACCTTCAAAAGTATTGGCAGGACTGGTGAGAAAGTCTCCCATTAGACAGAGAAATGTTTCTGTCCCAAAGGATTTTTAAAAAAATTTGCTTGAGACGTATGTGTCCCGTTAGGTGCAAAAGGGTTAAAGTTTAAATTAGTTGTATACAAGTGTAATGTTTTTTTTTTTTTCGTTCATTCCCTTTTAAATTCTGTGTTTTGATTATTTTCCACATTTTCTTTTTAAAAACAATTACTCTGATTCCACTTATAAAATTATAATTATCGCTGATCTCGGTGTTTCATAGCTAATAACGTAACTTCAATATTTTTGCATCTTTTTAGTAAATGAATATTTACCCTTAAGTATTTATTTATGTAGCTAAAATCACTTTATCTACACAAATGCATTTTTTGAATTTTTTAAATAAATTTCTCAATTTTTTTAATGCATCTGAAACTTTCTATATGCAAACTTATAAGCTATTGCATCACATTGATTCTCTAATTTTGAAAGGATATTGATTTGGATTAGACTATTTTACATGACTAAAAGACAAAAAGAAAGAAAGAAAAAAAATGACTGATTTAATTTTAATTTTTTTTTTTTAAATGCAGTTTTTAATATTTGGTTGTAAATTAAAATAAGATATGTTTGGTAATTCAACCCAAAAGCTTGAGTGCTCAAACTTTTACTACATCACATACATTGTAATTGAATTAATTTAAAATAAATTTTAATCAAGATGCTTTTTATATAAAACTTTTAAAATTTTAATATTGTTGGCAATTAATAATTTTTTCAAGTATTATATATCATAATCTTTGGGTAATACTTTATATCATGCTATTTTGTTTTAATGAATAACTCCTGCAACTTATTATTATTATTATACAAAAAAAATTAATAATATATATTAATAGTGTTAAGTTTAAAAGCATAGTTTTCCCTCACTCTATCAGCATGATGTATTTTTGATATTAGGGTTTCGTATTTGTTATGGTCAAGAAATCAAGCTTACTTTATTTGGTAGACAGCCTGAAAAAATTTCTCTCGTTAATTTTCAAAATGCTACACTTCTTAAATATGTGTATGATACCCGTATGAAACAATTCCCAATCAGTAAAATATGCACCATACTCTAATGTGGTGACACACAAAATTTGAGAACTTCACCTTAAAAAGTGTCAGAGATATGAAGATAAATATCATGTTGGCTTAAACCACTTTTTAGTGGCTCTAGAATGGAAAAATTCACGTCAAGTGATCGCATTTCAGGGTCGTGCAGAAATTACTAAAGAAAATCTTTTTTCTCACTCGATCAATAAACGTTTACATTCAAAATCATGTATAGTCCCTGATCATCCTTCTTTAAAGACTTCTGCGACGTTGCATGATGAAAAGCTCAAATTTGGTACATCTTACCTCATCAGTGTATGGGCACATTTTACTAATTGGGAATGTTTCTGTACAGGAGATTGTATGCAAATTTAAAAATTTTAACGTTTTTTTCTTAACAGAGTCTTATTTCTGACCTTATTTTGAACATTTTTTCAACTGACACTGCCTACTTATCTCTAATAGATAAAGAATTAAAGCCCGTTACCACCTTTTTTGGACACCCTGTATATTTTTTACAAACACCTGGAATTATTTCCATGAAGAGTGGCCCTTTATTAAGTGAAAACCCTTCTCTAATGGAAATTCCTCACTATGTAAACTTGCATCCTTTTGGTTTACCATTTTTAATGTACCTTCTTTCAATATACCCCCAACATTAGCTAAAAAGAGTTTGTTCTCTTGTGAATCTGTTCAGAAGAATATTGTATTAGGTATCGTTAAAAAATAATGATTTGCTTAAAGTTTTGTATGAATACCAGTGCATTTTGAACTCCTCAATACTTAAAGCTTATATAAATAAATTTTTAGTTCACAAGTCTCACACAGTTTAAAAATATAACATTTTTATCACTTCAGTACAAAAGACAGAAATCTTCATAAAATCGGGATTTTACAGTAATTGAGAGGAAATTTTGAACTTAGCTAATCAGTTAAACAATGCTAAAATGGTTATTTGCCTTTTCCATTTTAGTGGGATTATTTAGGATTTAAAAGCTTACACAAACAAATTATGTAAATCTTGCACAGATTTTACGAAACATTCTTATCATTCTGGCACAATTTTTTGAAAGCCTCTTTGGTACAAATGTGAATCATTTTTAATCTAATGTTAATCTCCACTTCTCGAAAAAAATGTATGTTTTTACTTTTTTGATACAATTAAAAATATATATATATATTTTTAATAAAAATAAAATGAAAAATATTTTCAACTAATACCTATAGTTTGTTTGATCCTAAGCTAGTTAATACTTTCTTTGTTTTATTTGAAATTTTTAACAACAATGGTTACTCTGGTTGACCATCAGCATTATCTGAAGCTGTTTGTCTGACAAGAAGTGGTTATTTCTTTCAAATTATTTCTTCAAAAAAGATTTTGAATTGACTGTTTGGATTTTTCTTAAAATTCAAATTACTGATTTTGTGATGGTATATCTCATAATATATGCAGCCACTGTACATGACCCAGTAAATAGACATTTTCATAAAAGCATATACTAAAAACATTTGCATTTCACCATCAATAAATCAAATACAACTATTCAGTTATATAAAGTAATAATTGGATAACATAAGGAGAGAGACTCATAGGTTC
Organism: Cheiracanthium punctorium; assembly: GCA_038373885.1. NCBI lineage: Eukaryota > Metazoa > Arthropoda > Arachnida > Araneae > Cheiracanthiidae > Cheiracanthium > Cheiracanthium punctorium. The sequence continues at coordinate 162,917 of JAWZYV010001476.1, forward strand.
TAGTCTTGAGACTGAAAAATTTCTTCCACACACTTTCTCCTTTGAAAAACTTATTTTGTATGAAACTAATTTTATGTAACTAAAAATTTGTTAATAAAATATTTTTATATTGCTGTCTACATTAAATACATAGTTCTCTAGCAAATTATCAGAAATTAAAGATTCTTACTTCTATCTCTTTTTATTGTTTTACAAAAATAAAATTAATGTTGCTTGTTTAAAAATTTAGATATAAACGAAAAATTAAATTGGTAAATAAATAAAATCTGGTGTATTTAGAATGTGAAATAACATAAAACATAAGCAATTGAAATTGACTAAGGCTATAATTAAACTGCACTTGTTAATATTATTCCTTCATTTTCCAATTTTGGTTGTTTGCTGTTATAAATCTAAATGGAAAGATTTCACTTTTTAATTTCACTTTTAGGTACATTCATGGGTAGCTGTTGTAATTTATGCCCAAAGTGGTTTGCTTCCTCAAAGACATTATCAAGACATAAAATGTGGCATCATAAATCTTCAAGCCAGCAGTATAGGTTCAACTGCAATAAGTGTCCCTATTCGTCTGATAAAAAGACTAACTTTGATGTTCATTTAGCTGTACATAGATCTGACAGATCCCATTGGTGTCCTTATTGTACCAATGGTTTTACTTCCGCAAGTAGTTTAAACAAGCATATTATAATACATACTGGTGAAAAAGATCATTCGTTCTGTTTTGGTTTGAAATAAAGTTTTAAGCATACTTAAAACTCCATTATTTTGTTTGTTATATTTAAGTTATTCTGTTTGTTCACTAAACTGAATTTTTTTGAGATAATTTGTAAAGAACACTTCTGTGTGCATTTCTAGTTCATTAATTTTTTTTTCTGCAACAGTTTAAAAATGTGTTTTTAAATGATTTATATTAACTTTCACCTTCTTAAATCTTGATTCGAAAGAAAGTATATTTACTTGACTATGAGTATAATGATTGTAAAGGTCAATATTAATAAATGCTTCATTCATACTCATGACTACTATCATTAACTTTAATATTTCATATGGGTCTATTCATTTAAGGAAAAAATGTGTATAGCTTATTTTTGTAGTAAAAATTCCTTAATATTTTTCTCTATATCTAAAATCTGAATAAATATAAATGAGAAATTGTTGATTTTACCACCTCTCCAGTTTATCAGTTTGATCACTACTATGTTTTAATGAGAGGAGAGAGAGAGAGGGGAGGGGAGAGCTTCTCCTTGGAAATAATTATCTTCCAATCTGAAAATTATTAAAGCTTTTATCTAAATATAAATTTTGTTAAAATTGTTAACCTTAAAAAACTTTCCAAAATGGTCCTTTTAGGGTCCTAATCTTGGTGTCTAAAAACATATCTTTTTATAATTATTTTTGCATTATTCATCACATGTTTTGTAGCTACTAACTTAATTGCTTGCTTTAGTACACATTTGGAATTTGTGAAGGTTAATTATCACTAGAATATAGTATTCCTATGGAATACAAACTCATGGGAAACTGTCCATTCTGTACGTTAACAACTATCTTATTTGTTTCCATCATCTGTGGTAGCTTAATGATGTAGTTAGACTGTTTAATGTAAGTTTCTCTGAAATGTGTATTCATAACTATGTCTCATTAAGTTTACACCTATTAGTATTTAAAAAAAACAAACTTTTTCCTGTTAAAATGTCACTGTTCAGACAACACTATTTTTATTTTACATAGCTGTTTAATATGCTTTATTGTATCACTTCTAAATGCCCATCTTAAACTTGTCGAAGTTCCTTTTCATTGTTTTAATTTTGTCTACTTATTTATTTTTAGGTATTCATTATGGATTTACTTGTAATGTGTGTGACAAATGGTTTACTTCAAGAATTACATACACTAAGCACATTATATGGCATCATAAAGAAAAATGTCCCAAATTTAAGTATAATTGCCATTTATGTCCGTATGCATCGAATAATTTGACTAATTTTAGGAAACATTCTGCTGTTCATTCTTCAGATCGTACTTTTGAATGTGGTATTTGCTTTAATAGATTTTCTTCACAATCAAGTTTGAGTCAGCATTTAATAATTCATTTAGGAGAAAGCAAACAATCACTCAATTTGTTTTATAAAAATTGTCAATAATTTATATTTGGATTTTTATAAGTACTTAAAATAATTTTGTTTGTTTATGTATATATATTTTATCATAATCAAAACTTGAGTTGATCCTGATTAAACAAGATTATTTAAGTTTTGCTATATGTATATATTTCCTAATTTTACAATTATTCCTTTCAAGTATTTGCTGTTATTGGCTTTATGCTGATACTTTTTTTTTTATATGCATATGAAGTGCTTGAAGCTGTTTCTAACTGCTTTCATAAGTGCATATTTGATCCAGGAGTCTTCTTAAATTTATAGGTCTCAGGAACTTGTAAAATTAATTATTAAATTGGTTACCTTTGAACTTTTAAACATTTCATTGTTGTTTGTTCAATATTCCCTGATCATTGGAAATAATAATGCTAAAAAAAATAGGGGAGGGTGGGGGTTCTTGCTGAATTTTCTGCATTCTTCATAAAATGATGAAATCACTTACCAATTTAACACTGGAACATAAAAATGAGTCTTCAAATATGTCTAAAAGAAAAAAAGAGGAGTACCAAGCTAAAAGAGGAGTAAATTTGCTAAGTTTATTAAAATAAACAGAAGCTATAGTGATAAAATCTTGTGAATTTCATATAAATGAATATGCATTGGCAGTTTCTTAAATTTTTTTGTAAGCTGAAAAGAATTCTAACATGTAAAAAGCAAAACATAAAAAAATGATTTTTTTCTTTTCACCCTTTCTATATGCTGTGACAAGCAAATCAGTTATTCGAAGACATTTTGTCAAGATAACAGGTATTTTCATGATTGAGTGTTCATAGGTAGCATACTTAAGAAAAAAAAAAAGTGGTGGTGGTGGTGGGGGGGGGGGGGGGAGAGTGAAAAGGAACTCGATGTTTAAAGCACTGATTAAATAAAATCTAACATTTTTAGAATGATTAATAGTTTTAATTTGATAGTTCAAAAAAATTATGCAAACTTTCATATGATGTGAAATTGAAATGACTATTGCTTATTCTGTTAGTATTTGGTAGTTTTTCAGTTTATTTACGTAAGATTTTCAGTACTTTTATTCTTTTTGTTTTTCAGATTATTTTTATTAAACTATGCAAAAATTAACTGAGGGGGGGGGGGATCAGTTGTCTTTTCCTTTTAATTTTGTCTGCAGTTGTGTATCAGAAAATATTTTATTAGTTTTTTTTTTTACTCTTTTTCATGTAGTAGTATTCATTCCTTTGTCTTATTAATTTACTATTTTTTTACTGAAGAAGTATGTTTTAGAAGCTGCTTACAAATTTCAATTGTATAAATTTGTTTCTGTAATAGCTGAATTATAATTGTTCAATTTTCTTAAATAAATGTGTGGATTGACTTGGGTGAAAGTTGTTTGTTTGATTTTATGTTTTAGTTTGTACATTTTTTGTATAAAAAGAGAGAATAATAAAGAAGGAAAAATCTGATTTGATTTATTTGCTTTGTGAAAATTATTCAATCAAAATTACTATTTTTAACTGCATGTTTATTTAGATCCACATGTTTAGGAACTTTTATACAAAATATGAAGATGGTATCTTTGTGCTAATGCTTCCTGAATTATCTTGAAGCAAAGTAGCTGTTTAAACTATTACATGTGTATTAGCTCTATTCTGTCTATAAGCAAACGCAAAATTTGTTATCGCTAATGTGCTTCTATTATTTTTACATCTTCATGCTTTTATTACATTGCTAGTTTAAAAAATCTTGTCTAAAAAATCATTAACATTAATGTTGGTTTTAACCAAACAGTTTCAATCTTTCCATGGTTTCCAAATTTTGTTCAATCATTTCCCAATAAATCGTTTATGACATCAATGTGATCAGTCTGTGCTGAAATTTCAGATTCCATCTATAAAATAGGCTGAAGTATTTTTCTTGATTAATTCCACACCCCTTCAAAGGGCAAAGACAAATTATTTTCCTTTACAATGTGGTCCTCTTTCACTTGATGAATTTGTTCAAGTTGAAAGATATAATGAAATAATAATATTCAGGCTAACATTTTAGAAAAAATGATGAGATTCGAAATGGTTTTGGACATATTAGCTTCAACATTTTCCATTGTTACCACTCTGACTGGAAATAATAAGACATTTAAGAAAATTGTATCCAATGTCATTTTTCTGTTTCTCTTTGCTTTTGATCTTAATACAAACATCATACATACATTTTGATCTTAATACAGTTTTACAATTTGTGTCAGTAAATATTAATAGTCATTGCCATGCTCTATGGGTCCCCTTTTCAATTCAGAAATGAACAATTCAGTAAGAAGATATTAATTCTGAATCTTTCTCTTCCATCATATTGATGTCCTTCACCTTTGCCATAGTCATATTTAATGTTTTTTTTTTATTGATCATATTGAAACCACTTTCATGGTTTTTAATTTTGGTAGTTTTCAGGTCCCAGTAATAATAATTCAAAATAATCAAACTCTGTGTCAACTGTTGCTGCTGAATTCTATAGCTACTATTTTTAGTAGCATCCCAGTGGCAGAATTTTGTCATGCTGTTTGAGACAAGCTGCAGAAATACAGAAAATTTTCTGCAGCACAATATATATTTGTGTGCATGTACACCCAAAGATGTGGGTGCATTTAAACATTTTTAATTGAAAATTACAACTGTGTGAAAGTGGTTTTTAGCACATTTTTCAACTCTTGAAGACAATTTGTCTGCAGAGGATCATTCTGTTTCTGCGACAATGTTGCCCTGTTTCTGCCACGGGGAGTAGCATAATGAAAGAGCTAGCGCCTCCTACAACTACCAATTGAATTCACACGATGATCTATATGCAGTAACATTTTCTGTTTGCAGTTTTTAACACATGTTCAAACTAGCTTCTCCCTGTAGTAGCAGCTATAGATACATCATTGCCCACCTCAAGATGTGCGATTTCACTTCAGAACTATGTAAAGACTATAGATTCTTTTTTTTTCCAGAGCCATCAAGAAAGTGGATTAAATTATTAGGGTAACTAACGAGTTATAGGATTTTTTAATATCAATGAGAAACAAATAAAAAATTACAGCTACACCAGTTGCTCATTTTTTCACCTTTCAGTTTTTCTTCCTTGTACAAAGTATAAGGAAGTAATGTGATTGCGCAAAATTTCAGTAGCCAGATTTCGACAAAAAAAAAAAAAAAAAAAAAAAAAAAAAAAAAAAAAAAAAATTTGACCACCTCTAAATTTACTTTTAAGAGTTTTTGTAGTGCATCTCATCATACGCATGTTTGCATATACAACCAATTTTGATTGACCGCAAGTCCATTTTGACAAGTTTTTTCCCGACTTCTGTCTGTATGTATGTATGTAACTTGCATATCTTAATAACTATTGCTCGTAGAATGTTGAACATTCTATTTAGGATTGTTGTAGCACCTAGTTGTGCACCTCCCCTTTTGGTTCCAATCGACTGGATAGTTATGCACAGGGTCACCCAAATGATTTTAAATACATTACGTTCTATGGACAGAAATTCATTAAATCGTATTTTAGTACTATTAGGCTATTCCAAACGACTCAGAAGTGATATATGTTGTTAAGAGTTACAAAATGAATTTCTCCATGAAAAAAAGTGTCTTTATCATTTATAGTTCTGTTACAGGAAGACTCAAAAGATTTCCAATACATTACGGTCAATGGCAGTTTTAGAGACATTCATCCATTTCAAGCACAATACTGTCCTACCATATAATTTGGTAATGATCTGACCACGGTCACGTGCCTCCCTCAAAAATTATGCCAAAAGTCGCCAAGCTTGGCAACTTTTGATGTACTTGTTTATGTGTTTAACTCTCATATCTCAAAAACTATTAGTTGTAGAATGTTCAAATTTCATGTATAAGATTGTTGTAACATCTATTTGTGTATCTTGATTTTTGGTTCCAATCTACTGGAGAGTTTATTTACAGGACGACCCAAAAGAATTTCAATACATTAATGTCAAGAACATCTTCAATATGTCACGTCTGTAGTCAGTCATTGTTTGGTCCATGCCGAAAACCTCACCATTTATCATGGACCTTGGCGAGTTTTTGTCAAAATATTGCCACATTTGGCACGAAAAATAATTTTGTATTTCGCATGACTCTATAAAACTTTTAACAATAGAATGTTGAAATTTTGTATTCAGAACTATTATAACATTTAACTATGCATCACTTTTTGATTACAATCAACTGGGTAATTTATTTACAGGGTCACCCAAATGACTTATATAAGTTAAAGTGTATGGATACATTCAATTCATTGAAAGTTTGTAGTCAGTTACTACCAAAATCTCGCAAACTATCTCAAGCTTGTCAGCTGGATAAATATCGCCCATTTAAGTGTGAAAAACAAATCTTTCAAATTGATCCCAGTTAGCAATATCGGAAATATTTGGCTAGAAATTGCTAAACCTTAGTATTATTGCAGTTTTTTATCTTTTTCAAGCAAAATAAGTTTAGATGAAGTGTGCCGAAAATATTTTTTATTTAATAAACGTCCAAGTTTGCCGTGTTGTCCACATCAGAGTTTTAATTTAAAGAAAAGGAGTTAACACAACTTTTAGAATTTTGCTATTTCAGGTTGAAAACTTTCACTCTAAACCATGTGCCATCTATCTGGCACAATTAGAAATGCTTTAGAAATGCTGTTTTGTTAATAACCAGGGTAAAATATTTTTTGTTGTGCAATAACAGAAAAGGGCAGAAAAACGTTTACTCTCCAAGAAAGTTATGCCATTTATTTAAAATCAGATAGAATTGGGTCACCAAATACTGAGTTATTTTTCTCAACTGTGTTTCAGAAACCAGCTATACTGTTAACCTGTTATGAAATTCAACTTATATCCCCCCTCTTTTTAATTTATTATGACCTGCAATTCATCATACTTATATTAATAAAGACATTTCTACCAGATACAGTTTTCAAGCCCCTTTTTGCTCATCCATCTGCTAGATTTAGTGATATATAAAGTATTTAGTTTTTTGCTCTGTAATCATGTTAACTTTCAAAATGTATTAAAGTAACTGGAAATGTAAGTTAAGTTTGTTTCTTGTTTTTAAATAAAACTGGATTTTAATTTATGCAGTCAACCTCATTTAAGGCAAAAAACATTTTAACGTGAAATATCTCTCAAGATAAAGTGAAACTGTTCCCCAATAATTAACTTTTTCACTGGTAACACAATTTTCCTTTAATATGGAAAGATTTTTGCTACCTTTCGACTTGGTTTTAATGAGATTTGATGTACAAAGTTTTAATTTACTACTGTTTTTCATTTGAGCAGAATTTTCAATTTTAGCTTCCAGAATAATTAATCTCTGCTTTAGTATATTAAATTAAGTTCACAATAGGATTTTTACTAGGCTTTTATTTATTTTTTAACATCTTTTTCTATAGTGTCTAATTTTATTAAATTAAAATGGAATAATTACAATATGGTGTTATTAGCAGGTGTGCTTTTGTGTTTTAAAAAAAAAAAAAATTCTTTTTCTTTTTAAATATAGATTTAACTTGACTATAGTGGTGTGGAAATAGTGGGGAAAAAGTTTTACTTGGTGAATGTGTTTGTGATCATACTTTGATTTTAAATTTTACTGAATTACTGAAATGACTATGTACGAGGGGCATCCAGAAAGTAAGTTTCCAACTCTTTGAAAAAAAAAAAAAAAAAAAAAAAAAAAAAAGAACGAACTTGCACTTTCAGTAACATATTTATTGGCAACAAGTACAACAATGTTTCAGCTATTTTTCAATTTACCCACCACCACAATTGAGACACTTGTCGTATCATGGGATCAACTTTTGTATCCCTCTGTCGTAGAACTCTGCCATCTGTGAATGGAACCAGCGTGTGACAGACGTCTTCAGATCTTTGCCAAAATGCTCACCGGAGGACAGGAATTTCTTGAGGTGCAAGAAAATCTCTGGGAGCAACAGAGCTGTAGGGTGGATGATCAAACAACTCCCAGTCGTGTTCCGTCAAAACAGCTGCTGTGCGTCGAGCTGTATGTGGACGAGCATTGTCATGGAGGAGCACAACACCTGCAGTAAGCATTTCATGCCTCTTGTTTTGAATGACACGCCGCAATTTCCAGTGTTTCACAGTAACGGTCACAAAACCGACCGAACTTCGCAGGCGGCAGGAGAAGGAATAAGAGCTTCCATTTCGGACCACTGCTACCATGCTACTGGCACGAGGCAGGACCTGTCTGACCAGCATATGATTGCTACATCATAGATCTGTTATGCATGCATAATTGGCATGGCTAATTATGTTTACTTTAGAGGGGAAAACATTGGGAAACTTACTTTCTGGATGCGCTTCGTAATATGTGTGTATTGATGCACTTTGTGGTATTCTTTCAAAATATGTAGTTATTATTACAGCTCAACATAGCTAATATTATGATTTTATAGTTTTTTAAATTTATTTTAGAAATTGTATCAAAAAAGTAAATAGATTATGATTGTTTCTTTAAATTTATTCATCTAAAATAAATTTTCATGAACCCTCCCTTCTGCAACATTTTGATTTGTTAACCCATTTGAAGTAGTGACTATGATTAGGCTTGACAACTTATGCTCAAGAAATTTATGGGACTTTTCCGATTAAAATTCGGTATGTGGTTAAAAAAAGTAAAATCCAGCTTGCTAATTAGAGGAAGGTGAGAAACACAATTAAAACCAGTCTTAATTTTTATATTTTAAATAGTTTTCTTGAATATTATATTTTACTTAAGATAACGCATAATTATACATGCAACATCATTAAAAGTTGAAACAATTATTCAAGCTAATAAAAAATTAACATTGATTATTATGGAGTCTTCTGTTTCTTTTCTTTGTAATCAGAACAAATAGTATTATCATTTGCACTTAAATTAAATAAACTTTTTAATCTTTTCACAAACAAGAATAAAATCTTTTAACTTTGGCATTTAAAAAATAATTAAAACAATCTGTGAATAAGCATCAATATTATACCTTTATTAGAGAAACCTAATCTTAAATCACATCTTCGATTATGATAATTTTTTGTTTGGGAACAAACACAAAAAAAAAAAAAAGGGAAAAAAAACAGGGTTCATACACCTCCTGGAAATCCTTAAAAACTCCTGGATTTCGATTTAAAACATTAAGGGCCCTGGAAAACTCCTGGATTTTACTAATTTTTCTGTAGACTCCTGAAATTTTAGTATTGACTCCTGGAAATATTGTTTATTTTAGTTTTCTTTCTAGAATTTAAAGTGAAAAAAAAAATTTCGTAAGTGCGATCTGCCGAAATTTTTTTGTGACTCGTGTTTAAAGTGTAATAATGAGTAATAAAGTGTTTATTGACGTTCCTGACAAGGATGTAATCACTTCAGTGGGCTGAAAGCTTACCGCAAAAAGGTCCAATGATGCTGCGATTCGCTGTAGACATTCGTCCCTGCTCTCCTCATATCCAATAATTTCGTTCCTGAACTAAGCCCGTTGGCATTCTCAAACTCTTTTATCGCTAACTGCTAACTGTTATGTCACTGCAAAAGTATCTCGTGATTGGTGTATGAGCTGTATGCTCTTATCTCTTCTATGGTACACGGGGTACATGTTTACAAAGCTCGCTGTTTGCGGCGGTGTGTTGGAAATAATCTGTACGCATGTGACAGTAGTAAAATTTTAAACCGTCCTGAGATTTTCATCCTTTTCAATTTGCCTAAAGATGCCGGGTGGAAAATGCGTTTTCAATGATGCTTGGTTAGAAAAGGTATTTATGTATACTCCTGGAAAAATTATATTTTCTCCTGGAAAACTCCTTAAAAACTCCTGGAATTCATACTGTGAAAAAGTGTGGGAACCCTGAAAAAAGTCATTTCTGTTGAGATCATGTATACTTAGAAAAGAAGTTTAATAAAATGTATAGAATATCTCTTCTTCTGAGATCATTATTATTTAATCAAGTTATTAAATGACCTATTGTATTTAGACCTATTCTAATTATTTTTTAAAAGAATACTTTTCGTGGGAATTGGCATATGTAGGATTTTTTAAATTCTTTTATCACAAATTATAAAAATCCTTGCAATTGTATTCAGAATTTATTTTTGTTTGTAACTCAGCCTTAGCATGATCTGCGCATTACCCTATTCTTAGATGTTGGCATTGTAACAAAGTAAGAATACCCTCCCTGCAGCTGCATTTGAGTTCAGAATTTAAAAAAAAAAAAAGTCTGCATTAGCCAAAAATAATTTTATGCCATAATTCGTAAAGTTTTTTTGTTTTTTTTTTTTTTCTTTCTGAGTTTGATTTTGCTCCCTCCTCAGTCATTTTATTAAAATTTTCTTTTATAATTCAACACTCACTATAGAATTTTCCATGTCCAGTCACCAAATTTTCACAGCAAGTTGATATTTCATGATAAGTGAGTATTATTTGCAAGGCTCTGCATGTTTAATGCCAGGTGGTTATTGTCAGTAAAGTCAAAGTGGTCTTCTAGATATTCCAGAGCATTTTTATATTGTGCAAGAAGAATCAGCTTGATTGACTGTTTTTCATTTCCTTCAAAACTGTTCATAATATTTGTTCAGTTGAGACTAAAGAAGTCATTGCTCATACTTTGAAAGCTCCCACAGGGATGTAATAAACTAAAAGCTCCCTGTTAATACCTGAACCAGCTCTTTGGCTTGTTTCATTTTTTGACCCACCTCTTAAAAATTATTAGCCAGGTTTCATATGGGTATTGAGAATATTGTTTGCAGTAAAATTTTTAGACACTTGTGTTCTGTTAATTTTTGCTTTGGGGATAAATACATAATTTCAGTTCAAAAATTTTAAAGTGTCTTTTATATGCTATTCCAGTTTTACTAATTTTTTTCACTATATTTTTCTGTAATAATTTATTTGTAGGTTGTTTCTCTGGATTCACATGTTATAAATGTGAAAAGTGGTTTTCATCTAAGCATACTTTAACTAAGCATAGAATTTGGCACCATAAAGAAACATGTCCGAAGTATAAATTTAATTGCTGCTTCTGCCCATATGGATCTGATAATAGTGCCAATTTGAGAAGACATGCTGTTGTTCATAGTTCTGATCGTGGTTTTGAGTGCAGTGTTTGTAGTAATCGATTTTCTACTCAAGCAAATTTGAATCAACATGTCATCATTCATTTTGGAGAAAATAAAGAATCATATATGTTTACAACTACTTGAAAAAAAAAAAAATATCAAGGAACAAAGAAAACAAAATTTCATTATATGTTGACTTATTACCATTAAAACTAATGATATCTATGTATAAAGTAATTAAAAAACTTTGTAAAAAACACACATAAGAAGTACACACATAACACACTTCTTATGTGTGTTTTTTACAAAGTTTTTTAATTACTTTATCGTTTAACACCAGTATTTTGAGTGTTTTTTCAGATATCTATGTATGTTTGAATTAAATTAGCTTATCTATAATTTGTGTTTTTTTTTTCCTTTCCCATACCAAAAATATTCTACTCCCTAAAAACTTATGTCTCAGTGGTAATCTTTTTGTTGTATTTTAAAAATATGAATTGTATATTACTTATCTCTGCAATGTTATTTATACTTCTTTTATAGTTTGTTTTCTCTCACTTTAAGATAAAGAAAGAGAAGTCTTACTTTATGCATTTTTACTGCATCAGCTTATGTTACTTTGGCATAAATATTGCCAGTATGTTCTTTAAATTTTCTACTTTTTTACTTGGTGTAATTAAAATATTCAAAAATTTTGTTTATTTAGTTGACTGTTTTGATTGCTCATTTTAGAATAGTATCAGATAAAATTTCTAATTTCTTTTAGGATAAATTAAACTTCAAAATCTTAGACGGATATGCATGTAAATTGTTATACTGAATTCTTAATAGTTTATGATTAAGCTTGGAAAAGTTTCACACTTTGATAAATTTGTGTATTCAAGAATTAATGTACAAATGAAACCAAGTTTCAGCAAACAAATAGTTTACAAAGCATTTTTCCCTCCTATAATGGTTTAGTGATATGTTTCTTATTGGTGAATTGCAGTGTGTGACATTATAAAAACTTCCTTTAAAATAATTTATTTTACACATTTATGTATTTCTGTATTAATAAAGAGATTTGCATGTTTCTCTTTTTCTTGGAATAAAAATTTTTGAAATGTCTACCTGTTCCAAGCATTAAGGAAGATAAAATGATATTAAGAAAAAAAAATTGATATAAAAAAAAGCTCATGTGGTGGATCACTCAAAATTAGCTTGAGTGAATAAAATGAAATTTGGTAACAAAGCAGATTATGATTCAATTAAACATGGGTGAAATTTTCAAATTTTTGAAAAAAAAAAAAAAAAAAAAAAAGTTTTTCTGTAGATTTCTACCTGTGCATCAAATGAAAACATCCCAAGTAAATGAAATAAAATTATGGTAATCTGATTGGTAAACTAGTGCAAACAATAAATAATTTTTTTCAAACTTTTAAATGAGTTTTGAGATTTTTCAAAAGTCTAACTTTTTGTTCAAACATCACATTAAAACAGTTGCAGTAACTGAAATGAAATTTGATATTATTGAGGAATGATAAAAAAAATTTTAAAATAAATTTTCATGTGTACTTGTAAAATTGTGCATGGCCATTTTGTCCTTTTGCCAACCACACTACACTCTTTTCATTTATTTGTTTACAGCAGAATTACCTCAGACACTATGTTCTTGTGTCATTGGTTCAAATTTTTATTTTGTGTTTTTTATAAGTACTGCACACACAATGCATTTCACAGGAGAATTCTCTTCTATATAGTGAACTTGGAATCATGGTAGGCTTTTACTCCAGGATTAAGTGTTGAATTTTCATATTTTAAAACAAATGTTTTGATTTTTCACAAATTTTTAATTTTGACCATGTATAAAGGGAATTTGACGTATTATTTAGTGGAAATTGAAGATTTCATAAAACACGATCTAATGTAGCATTTTATATGGAACAATGCAAATTTCCCTATTTAAATATATGACACTGTTCCTAGCCTAAATTTAACTTTGCAAAAAAATTGTTTTGAAACTTTGTACTTTGGACTAACCCCCTATGAGGAAGTAACAATTACATAAGCACTTACTTTTCTTACTGAATCCGAGTGTGCTAAGTAAATCATCATAATACTTTAGCTTTTGAGTGATTTAATCTTCTGGAAACCTTGTGTTTTTCTTAAACCCCCGCCAGACTAGCGTTTGAGTGTATAGTTCTGTGGACTGGGAGACGAAAGTTGCCTGGTTCAAAACCGCGTTCGCCTAACTAATCGTTTGGACTTTTCTCATGGTTTCCCTCGAAACTTTGCGTAAATGCATGTTACAGTCCCTCAGAAAGACCCTCACAAAGGACACTCCACCCATAGATCCCTCATATAGATAATTGCCTGTAATCCCACAACACATCTTCTGAAATCCCTATAAGTGTTTGTGCTTTTTATGTCTAAAATTATTGTAAAATGTATAAATCGCCCTGCAGAAAGTGCTAGATACCTCATCTTTTTATATAGTAGGCATATTCCATGCAACATCCTGTAAAAAACATACTGAAAAAATAAAGCACATAACCAGTCTTTGTGCAATTATATGATCATCTGTAATCGATTATAAGAAATGATATGGATTGTGATTACTAACAATTCAAAAAAATATTATGACTAGTGAAAGTTAATTTAGTAAAATAACAATAATCTTGATGCCAAAGAATTGAAATATCAGAAGAGTTCGATAATGCCATTTTATCATTGCATTTTTGTAAAATTTGTAAAATATTATTTTAGTCATCAATTACATTCGATTGTAATTGGCACGAAGTCTGGACACAATATATGCTACAAAGACTGTAATCCCTTGGGAACAGATTTATTCGAAGAAATTATTGCATTTGGAATGTATATCATAGCGTGATCTAGCTATGAAGTGGCTAAATTGCCAACCCTGACTGAAAGAAATGCTCTCCTACAACTTAAGAATCACTCTTGCCATAAACAAAAATGTGCATGTTTAATTTTATTAGAGTTTGACTAAGCATTCTTATCATCTGTTGACAGATATACCCAAGGTGTTAATTATTGTTACATTTAATATTGAATGCTATTTTAGACAAATATAATATTTTGTAAAATATTATTTATGATGTAGTTAATTTTTTTTTTTTACTGCGAAAACTTTTAATATATAAATTGGGGTAATCTTTAAGAGCTCAGAAAAACAATCACTAGAAATCTAAAATTGATTACTGAAGTGTAACTTTTAAAAAACAAATTCTTAACTGCAAAGAAAGTGAAAAGCAATGTCTGTTATTTTAATCCTGTAAATGTGTAAAAGCAATTAAAAACTACTAAATTTATTTGTTATAGAAAGTGTTAAAAAATTTCATTCCTGTTACAAAATTACTACTGTTCCATTTCAATTTTAGGTTCATTGTTGGGTTATCGTTGTAATGCTTGCCCAAAATGGTTTGCTTCTTTAAAGACTTTATCAAGACATAAAATGTGGCATCATAAATCACCTACTCAGCATTATCGATTCAACTGTAAACAGTGCCCTTACTCTTCTAATGAAAAGACAAATTTTGAAGTTCATTTAGTCGTACATAAACCTGATAGATCTCATTGGTGTCCATGTTGTGGCAATGGCTTTGTCTCATCTGGTAGTTTGAACAAGCATATTATAATACATACTGGTGAAGATGAACGTGCATACAGTTTTTCTAAAATTTAAGTCATTTTAGTCAAGTATTGTAATTTATGTTTGTTTTATATATGTATAAATTTTGTTGGGGAATTAGGAATCTTGAAATGTATGTTTCTTATTTATTAAAAACAACTTTTTTATTTATTTACAGTGTTTTGCACCAAACTTCTGCAAATATGATGAGTTGTTATTTTTTAAAAAACTATAGTAATATTTTCTGGTTCTAATGTATCAAGTGTCTAAATTTAAATAACTCATTCATTGTGATTTGTATTCAGGGTGCTTCAAAAACACTGGCCTAGGCTTTTACTTCTTGATTATAGAAATATGCAATAAATTACAAAGTTACTTAAAAAAGGTACAGAATTTTATGGGATCAGTTGAAATTTTCAGGGGATTAAATTGGAGTAAATCAGGGTGTCTACCATCATGCAAAGGTCACGAAAGTCACGGAAAAGTCAAGAAATGGGAAAAAGGTCACGGAAGTCAAGAAAAGGTCAAGAAATGAAGCACTAGGTCACGATTTGCGACTCAACTACGTTTTTTCCATTTCATTCAAATTCTTAGTTTCTAATTTTTTCTGCTACGTCAGTCAGAGAAATTATTTTATGTATCTTTTCTTAACTTCCTTAATTTGTATTTTGATTTCAAGAGTGATTTCCTGGGAGAAAGGAAGTTGATTTGTTTATCCTCTTATCAATGGTGTGTGTGTGGAGGGGGGCATCTGCTGAGTGTCCACTCTTCTCCCTCCCGACCTGAGGCGAGGATTAAAACTGTTCGCTGTAGCTTCTTCTTTTTTTTCTTTTTTTTTTGTTTAAGAAATATATATTAAGTGTGTTATGTAGATTTTATTATTTTATGCTATTTAAACTATGCAAACAGACAAAATTAAGTTTTTCACGTGTTTATTTCATAAGAAAACTTTAAAATACTGTTCGTTTACTATTTATAAAATTCATTTAAAATGTCATTTACATGTTATTAAGCAGAAATCATCAAAAATGATGTCTGCCAAATAGTTGTATAGTGAACTGACAATAGTTCAATATGTCAACTGCGTGTTGTTTTACACCTTGGGAATTTCAAAAGTTGGCAAGTATGTATCTTCAAACCTTGAGAAAAGTATATCAGTTATCCACCTTCCCTCCTCAAAAAAAGGTTAAAATTGTTGGATTTGAGAGTAATTTTTTTTATCCCTTCATTCCCTGTTAAATTCAGTGTTTTGATTATTTCCCACATTTTCTTTTTTAAAAACAATAACTTGGATTTCAATTATAATTATCACTGATCCCCATGTTTCATAGCTAATAACTTCAATTTCCCCAAAGTTTTATGATATATTATAGACTTCCATAAGTTCTGTGTTACCATAGATGTAAAAAGATTTGCAATGTACAAGCTACATTGCAAATCTTTTTACGGCGATCAATGATAAATCTTCTTTTTTTTAAATAGCAATTGGTCCAAGTTAACTGAAAGCAAACAGCTGATCAGTGAAAAAGTTGAAAAAAAATCGCTTTAAAAATGGGCAGGGAAAAGAAAACTCGAAGAATTTTTTAATCCATTGTTAAAATCAAAATCAGTTGTATATTGTTCTGAAAAATTTCCCCAGATGGCTAAAATTTCCTCCAATCGTAGATTGCCGGATAGAACATATTCTGCATCCCTGGCACGATGTATTTTTGATATTAGTTTGGCATTTGCTATGGTCAAGAAATCAAGCTTACTTTTTGTGGTAGACACCCTGTAAATGCAAAATTTAAATTTTTATATGGCCCCCTTGCACAAGTCTCTGTTAGTAACACAGCCCATACATTAAACATGTGATGTGTACAATTTCAACATTTCATCATAAGAATGCTCAGAGATATGAAAAGAAATACATATTGACTTAAATCACTTTACTACAAAGGATTTCAAAGAGGGAAAAAAAAGGTTCTTGCTTTTCAGGGGCTCTGGCTGTACACAAATTACGAAAGAGAATTTTGATTGCCTAAGTACATAACTTTTGATATTACTGCTATTATGTAATCCCTTATTTTGTTTAAACCTATCTCAGCCTATTTATGATGAAAGGCTAAAATTTCATACATTACATAATTAATGTATTGGGCACATTTTTACTAATTCGTTTACATTTTTTTCTCTCTCGTGAGTCATATAAAAATAAAATTTTTTAGTTTGTTAGATTTAATCTGAAAATTTTAACTGATGCCATGAAATTCTGCATGTTTCTTTTAGCAACTTTGTTATTTATTTTATATGTCTATAATCAACATATAAAGAATAGAAGGCTAGCTCAGTGTGTTTGAGACACCCTGTATAATTGTTGATTATTTTATTTACGTGATCTATTAAAAAAGAAAAATAATTAAACATGCATTTTGAAAAGCTAGTATAGTCTAAAATTTTTCAATCAGCATTAACCAGATTGGAACATATGTTGATCAAATATTTTATTTAAGACAGTAATTTTTTCATAAAGTCATACAGTATAAATAAATACTGGTGATTTTGAAAACTGATATTTTTTAATTATAATACACTGTATGTGATTACAAAATACTCTAAATGCTTTTTATACTAGTAACTGCTCATGCTGGGTTCATGATAATCCAGTTGGGAGAGACGTCCATCTTGCTGCTGAAAGATTGTGAGTTCGATCCTGGGACTAGCCAAAGACTGCCATGCTTGCTAGTGGCAACTAGGGCACATTAAATACATTGTGGTTGCAATGCCTCCTAGTTCCTGTACAGAACGATACCTCTGGGTGTGGCAAAACTAAGAAGCTCCGCTTATGATTGGTAGTGCTACTATCTATCGGCTCCTGAATGAGGTAGAAATGAACTGTCCGTGAGTCTGTGGTAGAAATTAACATCCTTGGTTGGTACTGCCAGTATCGATCTAATCTGGATTTGGGGTTGGTACAAAATGCTGTAAAGCAGAAGTGCCTAAGCCCCCATAATCCATGAGACAGGACAGACTGAGAACACGCATACTACATTCGTTTGAAATAAGTTCAGTAATTTGATCTGTTGAGATGGCCAGTATCAAGTTAGAACAAGTTGTGACTTGTCAGTTAGCTTCAAGAGCAGGAAGAGTAAAGTAGGGTTTACCATGTCTGTTGACAAACTTTGCTCTTATCCATGCGTTTTTGGCTGAAAAAGAAGGTTCCTGTCCATATCTTCCTTGCTTTTCAGATTTAGTACTATGGGACATCT
The DNA here is from genome assembly GCA_038373885.1 of Cheiracanthium punctorium. Lineage (NCBI taxonomy): Eukaryota > Metazoa > Arthropoda > Arachnida > Araneae > Cheiracanthiidae > Cheiracanthium > Cheiracanthium punctorium. The sequence continues at coordinate 180,987 of JAWZYV010001476.1, forward strand.
GACTTTCCATAAATCAAAAAGCTATGCTAAAAGGAAAATATTTTGACATTTCCAAACTTGAGAGGGCTATGTTGAATAGCAGCCTGCTGCAGGTGAAGGCTCTCTGAAAGAAATCTTTCAAAAATAATTCCAGTTATGGAATTATCTGTTTAAGTTGGCCTAATTATTCCAATTATGTAATTAATGATAGCATAAGTGCATCACCAGACAAGAAAAGTACTTTGAAAGAGATTAATTCAAATTTTGTGTAAGCCCATCACTTTATTTATAGCAAAACTATTCATTATTATTTTTTTAATTATTATTCACATAATTAATGCTTAAATTTAGGTTGTCCTGCTTAAAAGTCCTGCTTAGGTTGTCCTGCTTAAAAGGGTGATACTCATAAAACAGGACAAAATAAGATTAGTCAGACTTTTAGTAGATGTCCAATTTACCGTGTTTTTGTGGTAATTAATTTTTGTTTCAAAATCTTTCTAAAGTAAGATTTAAAATTGACTTGTAATATTTGGAGGAGTTTATTAATGAATTTAAATGTTAAATACTTGTCTGTTAAATGTTACAAATACTGTATGTGACATTAAAACTGTAATATAGTTTCAATAGCTCCTCCTTCACATTGTAAATTTTTATTTTTGTGTGTGAGAAGTATTTTCTTATCTATGAATATAAAGTGAAACCTGTGAAGACCACTTTTGTAAGTTTGACCATCTGTTTAAGCTGGCCTAATTGACCAAAAATGTAATGGTTTAATTACTTTAATAGTGAGTGAACCCTTAATAAATTAATCACCTGTCTAATTTATATGTTGATTATCCCAAAGCCTAGCTCAAAACCTTTGTAAGTTGACCACTACCAGAATTTTTTCTGTCTTTCTTCTAACAACTTTTCTTTTTTTTTCTTCTATTTCTCTAAAGTCTATAAAACTTGCCGACAAAGCAAGGTTAATGACCATTTCAGTCCAGATTCTTAATGTATCATTCATCCTTATTCCTTATGTAAGTATTTTTTTTTTGTAACTACATTAGTACATATGCAGTAGTAGGTGTGAGTGAAGTACAGAATTCTTAATGCATATATGCACTATGCAAAATGTATTAATACAGTAATAAATTGAGTTTCAGTATTTAATTAACTTCTTTCTGTTCATTTTTCTACTCTATGTAGTATTCATAATAATCATACATACTATGACAATATCCAATAATTAATATATAAAACAGTAATATGTACGTATAATTAATGTTTAATCCTAATAAGCAATATTATTAATATCTTTTGTCATTTTGATTTCATAATTTATATAATTTTGTACCATAGTGTATACAGTACATGCACTGTGTAATGTGCATGATCATAGATGATAAAATTCGAAAACCCAAAGTAAGTAGTCTCCCCTTGTTAAGTTGACCAGAAAAAATGTAGAGTCACTGGGTGGTCAACTTGGCAGGTTTCTCTGCATTAATTTTTAAATGATACTTTTGTGTGTGTGTGGGAGGGGGGGGATTCTCTAATATGTTAGTTTTCTTTCTTTCATTAAGCTCAAAATGCTTAGAAAGTTGGAACTGAATTATTTTATTGAATTTCAACCAGTATCAACTGAAACTCTGATTTAATTTTAACTAATGGCAATGAGGAAATTTTCAACAGTTGAACTTAAGCTGCCATGCCAATAAGTTAAAAATATAAGTCTATATTAATTTTATGCCGCATATTTTTTTTGTGTTTGTGTGTGATTTTTGTAACAATGATATGTGTTTTACAGGATTATTATATTTGTTTTAATTATAAATTCAGAAGCTGTCATTTTTTTTTTTAAATTTTTTTAATTATTATTGTAGTTTAGTTACAAAAACGATTAATCATATAGAGCTAGTGCACATGCTTGAACACAGAAGTGGGAAATAACAGTAAGAAATTGATCTAAGTATTTATTTGGTATTTTAAGAAGGAACAAAATTTGTGTGAAAAATAGGGGACATTTAAGGGAGAGAGGAAGGCGCACTTTTGCAGCTCTTTACAGTATATGTGGCAAAATAACAGGCAGACCAGATTGTCTGCTCAACTTTGCCTTGTAAGTGGAATTTTATTTTTAATTATGTTTTCCTCTTGTAAAATTTTTGCTGGTTAATTTACAATAACAAAATGGTTGGTAACTCACTTATATTTGTTTCAGTGTAAATGTTACATCTGGAGTGCCTTTTGCACTTCACGTGTAACATCTTGCCCATGCAAATCTTAGCTTTTTTTACACTTGCAGACAAAGCGTTCTTCTTTAGCATACAAAAATGTGTTTTTATTACCACAGTTTATGCATGTTAAATTTGTTAAGGTAGGACATTACCTTCAGGAATGGCCAACCTATTTTATTTAAAGCCTGTTACAGTCTCTGAAGTGTCCTACTGAACCCCAACTGCAGACTTGGGTCCGCCATAACAGCGGCTTCTACTAATTTTCACTACACAATTGTTTAATTACAATTGGCATAATACATCAAATAAATACGATATAATATATACAATTTTGTTTATTATTATAAATTATAATTACAATATAATATACAATTTTGTAAGATTAAATTGAAACAAAAACTGTTCTTTAATTGCTAAATTTACAGATGTGTTAATTATTACAAAATTTAATGATTTAATTACTCTAATATTTATATCTAAATTCTTACTTCATACCTTAAGCGTCTATCTTATTAATGTGGTTGTAATGTTATAACGAAATCTGCAGTAGGACACCAAATATTTCGTTATAACATTTTAACAAAATTATGAAGTTTTTTCTGGGTCCCTTGAATTTTACTAGAAAGAGAGTTGACTGTACTAAACTTGAGCTCAATTGAATTCACAAGTTAAGAGCTATCATGTGCACACACATACATACATACACCTCGGGAAAAAAATCTGATGTGTCCAACACATGACTTCCTTGCACGTCCATTAGATCAAAAATATTTTCGACGCACTTCCTCTAAATTTATTTGTTTGAAAGAGATAAAATATCAATAATAGTAAGGTTTAGCGATTTCTAGCCAAATAGTTCGATATCGCCAAGCTGAGTTCAATTTGAAAGATTTCCTTCTGACACTTTATTTGGTGATATTTCACCAAAAGCCGACAAACTTGAGATAGTTAGCGAGATTTTGGGGATAGCCAAAGTAGTCATTGACCACAGACTTTCAATGAATTGAATGCATCTATACACCTCAATGTATTCAAAGTCATTTGGCTCACCATGTAAATAAATTCTCAGTCGATTGCTGTCAAAAAAGATATTGAAAACATTTAGATATTACAATAGTTCTAAATACAAAGTTAAAAAATGTACGGGTTAAAGTTTTAGAGTTAAACAAAATAGGAAATAATTTTTGGCGCCAAATTTGGCGATATTTCGGCGAAACTCGTCAATGTCGACGACATTTGGCGAGATTTTAAGCATAAACCAAACAATGACAGATTATCACCAAATTTGGCGATATTTCGCCAAAACTCGCCAAGAACGATGACAAATGGCGATACTTTGGGCATGGACCAAATGACTGACTATCGCCAAATTTGGCGATATTTCGCCAAAACTCGCCAAGGTCGAGGACAGACGGCGAGATTTTGGGCATGTACCAAACAATGACTGTCTACAGTTGTATTATAATGAAGATGTCCATAGACATTATGGTACTGAAATTCTTTTCGGTGGTCCTGTAAATAAACTCTCCAGTTGATTGGAATCAAAAATCGAGATGCACAACTAGATGTTACAACATTCTTATATATGAAATTTCATAATAGTTTTTGAGATTTGAGAGTTAAATATGCACACACGTACACCAAAAGTCGCCAAGCTTGGCGACTTTTGGCATAGTTCTTGAGGGAGGCACGTGACCGTGGTCGGACCATTACCTAACTTATGTGGTAGGACGGTATTGTGCTTGAAATGGATGAATGCCCCTAAAATTGCTATTGACCGTAATGTATTGGAAATCTTTTGAGTGTTCCTGTAGCAGAACTATAAATGATAAAGACACTTTTTTTTAATGGAGAAATTCATTTTCTAACTCTTTACAGCATATATCACTTCTGAGTCGTTTGAAATAGCCCAATACCTCTAAAAAACGCTTTGATGAATTTCGGCCTGTAGAGCGTAATGTATTTCGAATGTTTTGGGCAGTCCTGTAGATAAACTATCCAGTCGAATGGAACCAAAAGGGGAGGTGCACAACTAGATGTTACAACTATCCAAAATATGAAGTTTCGACATTCTACGCCTAATAGCTTTTGAGTTAGGCGAGTTTAATGAATTTCGGCCCATAGAGCGTAATGTATTTCAAATCTTTTGGGCGGTCCTGTACATAAACTATCCATTCGATTGCCACCAAAAGGGGAGGTGCACAACTAGATCATAGAACAATCCTAAATATCAAATCTCAACATTCTACGACCAATAGTTTTTGAGATATGCGAGTTACATACATACGTACGTACGTACGTACGTACGTACAGACGGCATGGAAAAACTGGCCACAGTAGACTCGCCACTGGTCAAAATGAGTTGCAGACGCGTTAATATGATCGTGCATGCTAGCCTACGATGAGATGCATCGAAAAAAATTTTTAAATTAAATTTAGAGGTAGTCAAAATCGGTTTTTATGTCGAAATTTGGCCCCCAAAATTTTTCGGGATCACATTACTTCCTTATACTACGTACAAGGAAGTAAAAATAGCATATATGAATTCAGAAGACCCCAAAATATCAAGCAGAATTTTTTCATGATTACAGTACTTTCCTATCACGATACATGTTTAGAAAGAAAAACTTACTTCATATAAGCAACAGCAAAAGATGGTTATTCTGTAGATAATTTTTAACCAGTTGAGGTTATTTGTTAACTTAATGTTAAACTTAAGCAGAGTAAAAATCCATCTTTTGTTGTTGAATTAATCTTATTTGTAAGTTGTTAAATTTGACAAGATTGAAAACTGAAGTCATTCTTAAAGATCTTAGACTTTAATGAAAATATTTAATTATGAAACCGGTTGAACTTAGCAACTCAAAGATAACTTTCTGGTTCTTCAAAAGTACTCGGATTTTTTATGCTTAGTTCGCATTTTACTGTCTTTGCATGTCTATTTACTGATCTTTCAAATCGCCTGGAGAGCTGCATGTATATTTTACCCTTAGCAGTATCTTACTTAGCCCAAGAATTTTAGGTTGTGCCACTGGAAACTGCAAATGCCTGCAAATGTAGTTTAATTCGCACTTTTCGTTCTTAAGTGCTCTCATTAAGCTCTCAAAAATTGTCTCTGAAAGTAATATTTGTCTGGCCGAGAAACAAACCTTACAGTGAAAGTACCGTTTCACAAAGATGGTTCTTCAGATGGCTTTAAATTGAATTAGATTAAATTGTCAAAGGCTATTTTCATATTACACATACATATATATATAATTTAAAATTGCTGCAATAAAGTGTTATTAATGGATTTTTTAAAAAGATGTTTTTATTTACTGTATACTCGGATGTTGCTTAACAGTGCAGAATAACAGTATCTTTAATTTACTGTCAGAATATTTGCCATATAATTTTGTAAAACAGTATGCAACATTTGGTACTTACGTATTATCTTGGCAGTCTGCCAAGATGAGCAATTTTTTGCCAAGATAATTGCCGACAAATAAAATAATTCATGCTTAGAAATATGTTTGGCAACAGTTTGCGAGCATATTTGAAGCAAAAATCGTTTGGTGAAAATGACCACCCGGATAATACGTAAGTAACCAACATTTAATTTTCTTTTAGTTGTAAAATCTTAGCTTATTGCTTCTACTCTTTTGTCAGCTTCCTATTACAATTTTACTTTTCTTTTCTCATAGAGTTTGTGAAGTATTCAATGTTTGTAAAACAACATCAAGTTGCCAACATATGTGTCATATTTTGTGAAAAATATTAAATAAAAATTTAAAAAGAAAAGAGGATAAATTGATTTGTTTTTAAATTTTATATTCAAATGGGAAGTTGCTTGAATTCTTCTGACTCAACATAAATTTGTCATCACAAATTAAAGCAAAATCTCATAACATTTTTTAAAGACATTGTACTTTAAAATAACTTATGCACAGCACTTATTTTTTAATAATTTTTCAAATAAAGCCAAATTCTGTGGTGATGGTATGGGATTGATATCATTCATAAATGATTATCAGAATTTTTTTTAAAGATAAATGATGTACAAGCTTTTTTCAGTTATGTAAGTATACAAAACACACACACACACACACACACACAAAAAAAAAAAAAAAAAAAAAAAAAAAAATTATTCAACGAATTCCGGTCAAAATTTTTATGTTGAATTTGAACACTTTTGTGTGTAATTGTAAAGAAAAATAAAATGTGGCTCTTTGGGGGGCATTGTTAAATCTCCTATCTCTGTGAATGAATACTTTGTGCAGAATTTTCACTTTCACATGAGTTAGTTAACTCTTTAAATGCTGCACTGTGATCCAGGAATAAAAGATATAATTAGTTCATCAAAATTACATTAGAATACATCCATAATGACAAAACTACAAAATTTCCTTCCTTGATTTCTTGGATGTTCCATTTTCGAAACATTAGCATGTAACACTATCTTTCCTCTTCTTTTTTTGCTTCATGTAAACATCAAAACACTGTATGATAAATCTAAAATTTTGTGCAGTAATAAAGGTTTGCTTGATAATTTAATGTAAAATGACTAAAATTTGCAAAAATGTGTAAAAGAACAATAAAAACAATTTTATGCCTGCATACTCTTGACTAATAATACAGATAATGTAAATAGATGCAATTCTAAAAATGTAAAATACGTTATCAAGAAAGATTAGACTATTTTATTCTTTAGAGGGTGCTTAGGATTTCAACCAGTAATACAAAAATTTTAAAATGTACTGAAACACTAATTTCTTTTATCATTCCATAGCAGTATTTCTCGATGTCTATGATATGGTGGGAAGTGTACATGGAGCCCTTTGTTGTATTGAAAACACATGTTTGTAGTGTTTGTTTTTCATACTCAAACATTAGTTTTCTTTGTTATTATGGAGGGTAGTAAACAACAAAAATGAACATACAAAAAACTTAGATTTCTTGGTTTCTTTAAAAACATTGACAGATGTAAACAAAATAGTCACATGATTTTTTGTGAGCCTCCCTGATTGGTTGAATTTGGAGAGCGTGAGTTTTGCTGCAAAAAGTAGTTGGATAATTAAGTTATGCATCAAATAAAGATTTCAACTTTTTGGGGGAGGTCAGCCTCATTATGGTTCCAAATCACTGCGACAGTCCTCTTCACCTTAAAAAGATGAATACAGTGATAGAAATAGCTCTGTACCTTAAAAAGTGGATAATGTGACTTTTTGCATATACACCCTTCATTTTGAAAATTGATTAACTAGATTTTCATTGTAATGGATGATGTCTTTATTAACATAAAAACCTTGAAGATCTCCAAAAGGAAAATGAAAGTTTGTGACAGAGCTATCTGAAGAGACATTTTGTAGCAGGCTGAGGCCCACCCTGGGATGTAATGCCATTAAAGAAGAAGAAATTAAAATGATGCCTTAAGAATATCAAAGCTATAATTTTAGTAAAAAATTAACAGAATAATTGCAGGTTACTATGTTAATTAATAACACTATATTTTCTTTACATTTTTTTTTATGATGGTGATATGATTATGTCCCTGCCGATTTTTTCATGTTTGAAGAGGCATAGGTATTATGATCACCACATCATTAATTAAAAAAAACGTTTATTTTCTAATGCATGTGTTTTTTGCTAAAATTTTGTGATTTGCTTCTGTTTGTTTCATATACAAGTTCATACAGTTTTATAACTATTTAACACATGCATTCATACATTAAAAAAGAAGAAAAAGAAAAACTCAGCTACCTCGAAATTTTGAAAATCCCTGACTGTAGTTTTATAGGTCAACATCTTTGACCAGGTGTTCCTTTTTAATTCATTCTTATTGTTCAGTATCAATTATTTAAAAAGAAAAAAATTAAAGTTGTGCAGATTTATTATAGACCACACTTTTTTCCTTGTTCTTTTGAATGCTTATTTTTTCTTTAATTTTATATCATAATTTGGGGATCGCGCTGTCGATCGAAAACGCCACAAATTGCAGAAATAAAATTAGTTTGGCAAAAACATTGCCAATTGCTTTTCTTAAGGAAGTTCGGAAAAATCTAATTTGGCGAATGAATTGGTGAAATGTTAAAAAGAGCCATCGCAACCCGTGATAATTGTTTGTTTCAGAAGTTGAGTGGAAGAAAAAAGTTTTTGTAGTATTTTACTTTCTTGAGTATGGGTATTAAGATTTATTGAGCATTGTTCTCTTAAGCATTGTACAGTATTTAATAAAGAAAATCAGATAACTGTATCAGTTTTGTCTGTGGTAACTCTTATTAAAGTGTTTCACTAACTTAAAAATAAGATTAGTATACTTAATTTATTTTTTGTGGGGGGGGGGGACAATATTTTAATAATTATTCTTTATATTGTTAAGTCTATATTATAAATACTGTTAATGTGAACATTGTAATTTCATTTTCAGGTTTTTACCCATGTACTGTCTGTTCCAAATGGTTTTCATCCTATTCTACATTATACAAGCATAAAGTGTTACATCACAAGGATCTCCTACCATCTTTTAAATACTACTGTAAAAAATGTCCATATGCCACTGATAACAAGACTAATTTTAAAAACCATGATGATGTTCATATGCAGGATCGCCCTTATAAATGTGACATTTGTGGCAATGGATTCAAACGACTTAATAATTTAAGTCATCACATGAATATTCATAATGGTGATTTGTTATTGACCAAAAATAATAAATCTAATAATTAATAAACATTTATAATGATAAATATAACTATTTAATATTCTATAGCATTTTATAACTATGTTCTTTTTATTAATCTCCCCCCCCCCCTCCCCCGCTAAACAAAAGAAGTTGCTGCACAACATAGTAAATTCCATTTTAACAGTACAATGAAGTGCTTCTGTTAGAGCAAGTTTTCAGGTTTTTGATAATTGTTATCACGTTTTCATGAAAAATTTGTTTGTGAATGAATTTTTATTACTCTATAGTGTTGTGTAGTTAGTTTTATATGTATGTAAAACTAACTAACTACACACACAAATATGTATATATGAGTATTTATACGTTTATATAAAATATGAATTATCTGCACTGTCATGAGTTGCAATTTATTTTCCCAAAATATTTTGAGTAAGGTATTAATTAAGGTAAGATTTTATTTATCTTTAATTAATATCAATTTTTAATAGGGTATAATTAAACTCTCCCCCCCCCCCCTCCTAAGCTATTTAAAAAAAAGAAAAAAAAAAAAAAAAAAAAAAAAAAGGCCTATATGACTAATTGGAAAAACATAAAAAAACTCCTGTAAATATTCACAATTACTTCAGAAAAGCCTTATTAAGGGTTGGTTTCTCTGCAAAATTGAAATTTTCCTTCAGACAAAGGATATGTTTCGTAATCTGAATTTAATAAAAAGGCAATTCATATATCTCCTCCAGTTCTCCTGTCTATACATTGCAGTTCTTAAGAATTTCCAGCAGCTGTGAAGCCTGAGCATTTTAATAGCCAATAAATGCACTTTTTTGAAATCATGTAATTAACTTTACAAATCGTGTCACCCACGATCATAGCTATACCTTTCTCATAGGAAGGGTCTAGTTATGGTGAGGCAGAGGGTCCATTTTTATTATAAAATTTTGTTGACAGTAAAATTTACTATAAATATCTGATAAAAATTTCAGTAGTGCTAAAAATTTTAAAACTCTTTGTAGTATTTTGTGTTTGTTATGCATTAAATTTGTAGAATATCCAAAATTAACATAATTTTTAAAAATTTCAATATAGTTTTCAAAATTTATATAAAATTTTAAACTTTATCCTATACTATTTTGAGAAATAGATTTGGAAGATGAATATTCGGCTATAATTTCCATTTGTGCCTAGGCTAATGGGGTGTGCAGACCCCCACCCCCTTATATAAGTCCCTGATGTGACCCTAGGTAATAAAAGTATAGACACTAGAGAGCTGATTTTTTGTGATCTCTTGCTATAGAAACTTGTATTGCATCCTGCTAAATTAAAATGTTTGCCTGGTAGTTTTTGGTCAATAAGTTACAATATCCATACAGCAATGAGGATTAAGGTTGCCCTTTCACATCTCTGACTACTGTGAAACCATGGCCAGACTACAGTACCAATGAACAACAGCTGGCCAAGCCTACCTCTTCAGCTCAGAGCTCAAACAACAGGCCTCCTGTTACATACATTAAAATGTTTTCATCAAGTTCATTGGAAATTTTTTTCACAAAATGATTCTTATGTTAAAGAATCATTTGTTAGATTTTATGATTTCTATTTCAAATAAATCACAAGGCTGTAGTTTGAAGAAACGTAATCTGATTAACTGTCTTGGTTCATTTATTAAAGTAAACTAATTATATATATATATATATATATGTGTGTGTGTGTGTGTGCACGCGTGCGTGCGCCGTTGACTTCAAAATTCTTTAGATTCTGCCTAAGCTGTAATAAATGATTTTTTTTTTTAAAAAGTGATTTTTATGGAACTGGCAGAAAAACTTGTTCTTACTGACAGAGAACTAGAAGTGCACAACAAGAATTTTTGTATTTTTTTTTAATGAAAATTTCATAACTGACACAGTTTTGTCATTTGTTAAATTGCAGCTTGTGAAGTAGCATGCTAAAACATTTTGTAGCCCTGACATAACTAATTTATTTGTAGTACAAAAATCGCATGTTTTTTCATGTCACAGTAAAATGTATTATGTTCCATAATATAAACAAAATTGTTTACTTTTATAAGGACATAATCACTTTGTTCCTAAATGCAATAACTTAATTGCTTGGAATATTATTGAAACAGAAACGAAAATATCCAACCAATTGTGCAATATTCTCCCCACTCCCACCCCTCAAAAATCCATTAAATTTGTATATGAAACATGATTTCAGTTTTAAAAAGTAGGCATTAATATTTATATTAAAAATTCATCTTTGAATAAAATGTTTTTATGACCATATTGTATTTGGTACTTTAGTGCAAAATATTTTTTTGAAATTTTTATGAGTTGAAGATTTTTATTATAAGTTTTTTCTTATAGAATTGCACATGTGTCTAATGCTTGTGCATAGGTTAGGGAATGTTAAAATAAATTAATCTATAAATGTACATCTAAAAATTATTGATTTCTTTTTAAAATATTGTAGAACATTTTTTCTGGAATTCTACACTTCACTGCTGTTATTTAGTGAATTATTGGTTCTAATAAATATGTAAAAACAATTATGGAAATATGCACTTTATTCTGTGATAGTTATTTTGTAACAGATAAAATAAATTTGTGAAATCACATATATAGTTACTGCAGAATGTATTTAAAAACAAATGTATGTTTGAATGATTAAAATGGGAAACCTGTTTTTCTGTATTGAGTGGCTTTAAAATAAAGTTAGTTTATTTTTGCCAATTAATACATTTGCTGATTAGTAAATAAATATTTGATTTTGAAATTGTGTTCATTTTATGTGTTATTGTGTTAACCCTTAATATTAACTTAAATATTACAAAAACTGTTTCATATATATATTTTCCCACTTGTTTCTGGCATAAGTAACATATTTCTGTTTTACTTTCATTTTTATTCGGATCACACTCAAAATAATTGTTTTGTTGATTATTATTTTGCATGACCTGTTAATTTTGCCTTCTTTCATTTTTCTTTAGGTGTCCTTACAGGCTACTCATGCAATTCTTGTCAAAAATGGTTTGCATCGCAAATTACATTATCTAGGCATAAAATGTGGCATCATAAATCTCCCTCTGCCAAATACCGCTATAGTTGCTCATTGTGTCCTTATGCTACTAATGAAAAGACAAATTTTAATAATCATTTTACTGTACACAGAAATGACAGAACTCACCACTGCACTGTTTGTGGAAATGGATTTACAAGCTCTAGCTGTTTAAACAAACATATGATTATACACACTGGAGAAATTCACCCGGTTTTTAATGTTACTCATTTCTCAAAGCAAAAATGATGTTTGCTGTTCTGCTTTTTTTATTCTTTCTGTAATTTTTTGTACATTTTCTTATATAAAGACTGTCTTAGTTAACATGCATTTAACTATGAATTAAATGTTACTCTGAAAGAATTGCTTTATTTTATTTTCATTTATTTATTTTAATACAGATAAGTAAATAGTGTAGTTCATTGGCTTTTAAAATATAAAAATGGAGTTAAAAATTTAAAATAAGTGAAATATGCAAAATTAGTCGTTTAATAATTCAAAAGTTCACCAAAAATGCAGTACTGCTATGCACGATAATATTAGTATCATAATTTGCAAAAAATATCTAGGAAGGCTGTAACCCTCTGAGTATTTTGAAAGTGGTCGGATAACATAACTCTTTTTACAGCTTTAAAATTGTGAAAATGAAAAAAGTTTTGATTAGAAAATTAGTAATACCTTGTGTTTTACATTAAGTGGATTGCAGTGAAAACTGGAATTTTACATCTCAGTTGGTAGGAGGGTTAAAATGAAGGACACTCTACTACATATTTACCAAACTGAACACTGCTTAGTTGCTATGGATTCTGTCTCTGTGTTTTAGAACTATTTAACTGTACTGTAAATCAATATTTCTTAGGAAAAAAGTTTTTATTTATTTATGTAGAATATGTAGAAGAAAAAATCTGATGTGTCCAACACATGACTTCCTTGCACGTCCATTAGATCAAAAATATTTTCGACGCACTTCCTCTAAATTTATTTGTTTGAAAGAGATAAAATATCAATAATAGTAAGGTTTAGCAATTTCTAGCCAAATATTTCGATATCGCCAAGCTGAGTTCAATTTGAAAGATTTCCTTCTGACACTTTATTTGGCGATATTTCACCAAAAGCCGACAAACTTGAGATAGTCAGCGAGATTTTGGGGATAGCCAAAGTAGTCAGTGAGCACAGACCTTCAATGAATTGAATGCATCTATACACCTCAATGTATTCAAAGTCATTTGGCTCACCATGTAAATAAATTCTCAGTCGATTGCTGTCAAAAAAGATATTGAAAACAGTTAGATATTACAATAGTTCTAAATACAAAGTTAAAAAATCTACGGGTTAAAGTTTTAGAGTTATACAAAATAGGAAATAATTTTTGGCGCCAAATTTGGCGATATTTCGGCGAAACTCGTCAATGTCGACGACATTTGGCGAGATTTTAAGCATAAACCAAACAATGACAGATTATCGCCAAATTTGGCGATATTTCGCCAAAACTCGCCAAGAACGATGACAAATGGCGATACTTTGGGCATGGACGAAATGACTATCGCCAAATTTGGCGATATTTCGGCAAAACTCGCCAAGGTCGAGGACAGACGGCGAGATTTTGGGCATGTACCAAACAATGACTGTCTACAGTTGTATTATAATGAAGATGTCCATAGACATTAAGGTACTGAAATTCTTTTCGGTGGTCCTGTAAATAAACTCTCCAGTAGATTGGAACCAAAAATCGAGATGCACAACTAGATGTTACAACATTCTTATATATGAAATTTCATAATAGTTTTTGAGATTTGAGAGTTAAATATGCACACACGTACACCAAAAGTCGCCAAGCTTGGCGACTTTTGGCATAGTTCTTGAGGGAGGCACGTGACCGTGGTCGGACCATTACCTAACTTATGTGGTAGGACGGTATTGTGCTTGAAATGGATGAATGCCCCTAAAATTGCTCTTGACCGTAATGTATTGGAAATCTTTTGAGTGTTCCTGTAGCAGAACTATAAATGATAAAGACACTTTTTTTAATAGAGAAATTCATTTTCTAACTCTTTACAGCATATATCACTTCTGAGTCGTTTGAAATAGCCCAATACCTCTAAAAAACGCTTTGATGAATTTCCGCCCATAGAGCGTAATGTATTTCGAATCTTTTGGGTGGTCCTGTAGATAAACTATTCAGTCGAATGGAACCGAAAGGGGAGGTGCACAACTAAATGTTACAACAATCCTAAATATAAAGTTTCAACATTCAACGCCTAACAGTTTTTGAGATATGCGAGTTTATCGAATTTCGGCCCATTGAGTGTAATGTATTTCGAATGTTTTGGGCAGTCCTGTAGATAAACTATCCAGTCGAATGGAACCAAAAGGGGAGGTGCACAACTAGATGTTACAACTATCCAATATATGAAGTTTCGACATTCTACGCCTAATAGCTTTTGAGTTAGGCGAGTTTAATGAATTTCGGCCCATAGAGCGTAATGTATTTCGAATCTTTTGGGCGATCCTGTACATAAACTATCCATTCGATTGCCACCAAAAGGGGAGGTGCACAACTAGATCATAGAACAATCCTAAATATCAAATCTCAACATTCTACGACCAATAGTTTTTGAGATATGCGAGTTACACGTACGTACAGACGGCATGGAAAAACTGGCCACAGTAGACTCGCCACTGGTCAAAATGAGTTGCAGACGCGTTAATATGATCGTGCATGCTAGCCTACGATGAGATGCATCGAAAAAATTTTTAAAATTCAATTTAGAGGTAGTCAAAATCGGTTTTTATGTCGAAATTTGGCCCCCAAAATTTTTCGGGATCACATTACTTCCTTATACTACGTACAAGGAAGTAAAAACAATAAATTTCATTTTATTTGTTATTCAATATTGTTACATGGAGAAACTAAATCTTACTAAAAATCTGACTGTATGCAAGGACCTAGTTTTTAAACCTTTGGAATATTTTTATGCTAGGTGTTAAAAAAAATTCTTAAAGGCTCACACATACAAGCCTGGACTTAGAAAATCGAAATTTGTATTAATTCTTTGTTTTTGCATAGTAAAATGAAACGGGAATGTTTTGAGTAAATTTTTATCTAAAGTGTACATTTTAAGAGTATTATGTGTATTTGTAAAAAAAAAAAAAAAAAAAAAAAAAAGATTACTTTGTCAAAACACTGAAACTGAAGCAGAATCAACTCTGTATCTCTAAAATGTATGGATATTATTAATCACTTGTAATATGTTAGTCATTTTTTTTTTTTGCTTGATTTCCATTAAAAAGTTTAATTTATTTTTGTATTCATTGAGGTTCTCAACTTTTTTTTAGAAAATTAGCGTTTATTTTAAAACCTCTTTTTTTCTGAAGAAGAAAATTTGCTATTTTTCTAAGTTATGTGACCCCTCTTTCTTGCCTCTCCTTTCCCAGAGGAAAAAAAAAGAAGAAGCCAGAGTGAGTTTGTTGAAGCATCTGCTTTTATAATTAAATTTATGTTGCTTATACACATAACTAAACTTATTTTTTCTTTCAGAGATTACTTCAAGCAGTATATACTATTTTTTCCTCGTATGATAATTTTATTATTAAGCACCTTCTGATTGTCTTAAACTATAATCTCACTGGTGCTTCAAGTTTCACTTTGAAAGTTTAATATTTCATAAATTTAGTATGTTTACTGTGATTTAGATTATTTTATAGAACATTATTGGAATCTAACTTTATAGGAAATGACTTACTATTAGCTCTTTCATGAATTATATAATGTTTTTATTTTATTTTCCAGAGATAACATGTCCGACCTGCTTCTTGAAGTTTACATCTGAATTTACTTTAGCAAGACACAGAATGTGGCATCATAAGTTAGAATTAAAACCTTTCAAATATAATTGTGATAGATGCCCATATGCTAGCAACATAAAATCAAGTTTAAAAACTCATGAAGGAGTACATGAACCTGATCGGCAATTTAAGTGTTCCATTTGTAATAATGGATTTAAAGCTCTTAGTAGTTTAAATAATCATATGATCTTGCATACAGGGGAGCGACCCCTGACTGAAATGTGTCGCTTTAAAGTATAGTCTTTCATTTGGATATAAATATTGTGCAGTTTATTCTACTATTAGTATAATGCAATTTAGTAAATTACCCAAAAAATTGCCCCCACCCCCCATTTTTTTGTTGATGTGCCATAATGTGATGTAGCCAGAAATTTTTCGTGGGGGGGGGGGGGGTGTTACGACTTCTGCAACTCACATATATGTGTACGTGTGTGTGATAAGGGAGTAAGGAATATACATTTTGTATGGCAAAAAATTCCTCATGGCGGGTTGTGACTGCACTATCCTCCAACCCCTGGCTATGCCACTGGTGCCATATTTAGTTATAAATTATCTATGTACCTTAGATGTGCTGTAATTTTTTTTTTAAAGGAGGGGAGGGGTTGAAATGATACTTATTTTTTTTTTTTTTATGGGGATGTTTAAATTTAAAGTGTATGTGTTCGTATGTTATTCTGAAATTTATGAGATTTTAAGGGGAAAGGTATCTGCTTACACATATTTGGTTATTAAGGTACATTTTTCTATTCAGTAAATTGTGAAGAAAATTAGAAAATTTATGTGAATGAGTTGCATTTATTTGTTTATTTTTTTAATTTAATTCATTTTTTGCATTTTTTAAAAAATAACATCAAAAATATTTATTGTTGTTACTTGTATTCAATTTGTGTATAGTGTATGAGAAGTGCAAGTATATATGTGTGAGAAAACAAGAAAATACACAGTCCAGTCACATTTATTTGACCTCCACCTACTTTCGAAGTCAATGTGAAATAACCAATCACAGAAGGCAGATGGCAGAACATTGCAGTGGAGTGTACATAAAGGATTCCTGGGGCATCAGAAAGCATTTCAATCGTTGGTGTAATGCAGAAACGTAGCGATTTATCTGATGTCCAAAAGGGCATGCTTATTGGCTTTCTTTCCAAGGTTAGAAGCATTTCATAAACGGCTAATTTTGTGAACTGTCCGCGTGCCACTGTGGTAAAAGTATACCATGCATGGCAAAATGGCACTATCCAAAATCAGCGGATTGGCACATGTGGTGCACCATGAGCTATAGATGACAGAGGCAAGCGAAGGCTATGGAGATGCGTTCGGTCAAATAGACGTTTGACTGTTGAGCAACTGACTGCCCAGATGAACCAAGGGGCTACCAAGAGTGTATCCTCAACAACGGTTCAGCGAACATTGCTGCGCATGGGCCTCCGCAGCAGACGCCTGGTTAATGCACCTATGCTGACTACTGTTCATTGGTGACGAAGGCTCTAATTTACATGCCAGTTCCGCAACTGGACGTCCACAGAGTGGCGACAGGTGGCTTTTTCCGATGAATCACGTTTTATGCACTATCGTACAGATGAACGTTGGCATATACGGCATGAAATGTCTGAAAGCAAACACCGTGCAACAATTGCTGGGAGGATCCAGGCTGGAGGAGGGAGCATTATGGTTTGGGAAATGTTTTCCTGGCATTTACTGGGTGCACTCATCATTGGGGATGGCACGGTGGATCAGCATAAGTATGCATCTGTCCTTGCGGACTATGTCCACACCTACATGCGCATTATTGTTCCCCAGAATGATGGCATTTACCTGCAGGACAATGCGAGGTGTCATAGAGCTCGCAGTGTATCTGCATGGTTTGAAGAGCACTAGGATGAGTTTGCCGTACTCCCCTGGCCAGCAAACTCACCAGATTTAAACTCAATCAAAAATCTGTCAGACCACCTCAATCGGATTGTTCGTGCCATGGATCCTCAACCGCGTAGTCTAGCGCAGCTGGCCATGGCACTGGAGACGGCATGGCTCAACATCCCAGTGAACACCTTCAGAAACCTAATTGACTCTCTTCCTGCACGTCTCGCAGTGGTCCGCTCTGCCAAAGGTGGTTATTCTGGCTTTTGACAAGTGGTCACATTAATGTGACTGGACTGTGTATAAACTGCAAGTAAAAAGAAAAATCAGTTTGATTATTTCATCTTGTGCTTTTTTACCCTTTAATATGATGTCAATAGTATATTTTTATAGAAAAAATGCTACTTTTTTTTACGTTGTAAAAATTAAGAAAAATTATGTTATTTTGACTGCTTGTATGTTGGTAAGGCCGCTAATTTTGATACTTTCTCCTCCTGACAGTGGTGGGCCCCTTGTACGAATTTTTTGCTAAATATAAAAGTTTTATAATAATAAATATTAGCTATAATTTTTATGACCTGTGAAGTTATTTAATATGTTAAAAATGGAAATAGTAACATTTTTTGAGAATGGCCCGTATTCTCACATTCTAAAATAGTAACTAAATAAATACAGGGTGATTCATAATGAATGGGCCAAAAAGAATAGCGCAGTGTGACTGCCGTAATGGATTTATTCAGCCGACACAAATTTATTCTGCAACTACAATTATACAAGTTTTATTTGGCAACAGGGAAAAATGATCGAAATACGAACTCGCCGCTAGAGGCGCTGTTAAACAAAATATCGTCCATGCAGGAGAAAGAGTACTGCGTTTTCGAATATGCCAAAACCTCCTCGTCCATTTTTCTTTGCTGAAAAATCGATTAATGGGGACATTTACCAAGACATGCTCTCTGAGTGGTTGCTCCACCAGCTGGAGGAAGCTGTTCCTGATTTCATTTTGCAGCAAGATGGTGCTCCCCACATTGGAATAACAACGTACATGAGTTCCTGAACGAAGGTATACCCCATCGTTGGATTGGCTGTGCTGGGCCACAGGATTTGACATGTCTTCATTGGCTGCCGAGATCACCAGATCTAACGCCCTGTGATTTTTTTCTCTGGGGTTTCGTTAAAGACAAGGTGTTTGTGCCTCCACTTCCTCAGGACTTAGAGGAACTGAATCAGCGGATAACTGCAGTGTTAAACTCCATCACAGGGGATATGCTATCCCAAGTGTGGCAGGAGCTTGATTACCGTGCAGACATTTGTCGTGTCAACAGAGGGCACATATTGAACGCCTGTAGAAACTTGAATAAATGTAGTTTTGAGGTAAATTTGAATTTTCTAAATATATTAATTACAGCGTTCACAATCATGTTTTCTTTTTGTCTCATTCATTATGAATCACCCTGTAATTTGATCCAGGCATCAGAGTTTCCTGCGGATTCGCGGAAAACCAGTTTTGTTTATTTTATAGATCGGCAAAAATCGCTGTTTTTTTGCTCCTCCATCCCAATTGCAATCTTTTCCCATCCATTTTGAGAGTGAATATTTTTCCTATAGGCTTTCCATTGTTGAAATTTCTTTGTTTTTTCAAACATTTTCAGTTGTGACCCTAATTTCACTTATTTCTCGTTATTTTCAGTTTCGTTCAAAATTACCTTCACGTGTAATTTCCGCTTTTTTCCAATTTTGTCACTCTCATCCCTGTTTGATCAAACGTAGATTAGTATTTTAAGGGATATTATAGCTTTCATTGTGTCTCAAAAAGATCTTGTATGGAACTGTGGATGCAAGTATATCTAGTTCGAGCTATAGCACTGTAATTAAATAAGTATTAGGATTTTTGTTTGTGCTTAGTTTATTAAAATATCTAGATGTGCCAGTATTAAGACAATACCTTCAAGACCATGGGCTCTATGAAAAACTGAACAACCTAGAATGAAAGGTTGTTAGTCTTGCTTATTCGAGAATCAAACTTCAGACCTATGGTTTAGCAGCACAGTGCACCAGTTGTTATACCACTGGGCTTCAGTTACTATATTCACACAGTGGTTATTTCCAAACAATGTAGTTTTCATTCTTCCCCTTTGAGAATATTAGTTAGAATTTGTATTAACTCTTTATGCTTTCATTTAAAATTTTGGTAGCTTAAACTTATGATGATATTAAATTTTTTTTCCTGCCCTTCTTAGTAGAGTTGTAACGAATAGTGATATAGCCGAATACCGTATATTTGGCCGATATCTTAGGCCGAATATTAAATTTTTAAACATTTCATCTTCCAAGGGGAGGCTCAGACGTTGGGACCACCGATTTTGATGAAACATTGATGAGTTATAGGGTACCCATAATATAGTAAAGTGGCAAAAAATTAGCTGCCAACTCTTGCGCATTTTCAAGAAAATTCCATTTAAACATTTGATACATTGTTATATAACAATTATTTCACATGTTGTTTGAAGTATTCAGTGGCGTCATGGTTTCGCTTTTGGCCAGAGATCTGATGGTCCCTGGTTCGATTCCGGTGGAGTCAGCTCCCTCTCTCTTTTTTTCTCCCCTCCCTTAAAAAATAATAAAACAGTGCACAATGACACGCATTAGAAAATTGATGTGATTTATTGAATAAACATTATTTCTATGAAATAAAATTTAATTTCTATGAAAGTAACGGAAAATATAATATTTTATATTATTTATCAATCACATTTTGTTTCGTTACTTTTACAGATGCGCACTGTAAAAGTACACAGATACAGATGGAAGGGTTGTTTGATATTTGTCCTAAAAACATGCAAAAAAAAATTGTTTGAACATCTGCTACAACATCTGACATATTTTTTTTTCATTCATATGGGCTTTTCATTACTGTTTGTGGGGGGAAAATTTTCATTTATATCTACAAATATGTCTTTCATCTGAAAATTTTGTCTCAAACCATGCATGTTCTAAGATGTCAGAAAAGAATGGTGGTGATAGCAGAAAATATATAATATAGGTTTATTGTATCTTCTCAGGTTCCTATTTCCCGTTTATTTGTCATAAGACATGGGGAATTTTGAAATGTATTTATTTATTTATTTATTATTATTATTATTATTTTTTTTATCAGTCAACGAAATTACACATCACAGGGTTGACAAAGCTGTGTACATTTAGGTGGGTTTACTTTAGGAGACAGGATGAATTTCTTTCATTGTCATAAATTTCTGGGTTCATTTGACCTTTCCATGAGTCTACTAAAAGCAAAAGCTTATCGTTCCCTACATATGGTTTCAAAATTTGGTCAAAGAATGAAACATAGACTTGTTGAAAGTTTCCCAGACTTTGAGCATGCTTACATTAGCATTGGAATATTCTTTCATTAAATTCTGTAGTTTTCTCCACTTGGGAGCTAAAAGCACCTGATATCTTATTATTTATTATGAATATTTTCGTTATCCAGTACTCGCGAAATTTGATAAATTTAAAATTAAATGTGTTTTACAATCTACATAAAATCATAAATATTTTAAACATTTATGACATTTTATGCCGAATATTGAATCTCTAACTGTAATTACATGCGTGTTATACATTATAGAGGGTTCGTACGCCTCAGGGAAAACCTGGAAAATTCAGGGAATTTTTTAATAACTAATTATCTCAATGAAAACTCAGGGAAAAGGTACTTATTTGTATTACTAGTAATATTTTATTGCTTATTTTCTTCCCAGTTCTAGTTAAGTTTCACCATGCTGTACTAGGAACATTTTATTCAATATTTTTAGTAATATCTGTTTATGAATATGTAACTAGTTCAAAGTATTAAGTACATAAATGTTAATTAGTTATTTGGAATACTGATCATTACCTTTTATTTATGCTTGCTATAAACTTGGAAATTTGTAGGAATGTGTCTGGAAAACCTGGAAAACTCAGGGAATTTAATTTCAATAAATGAGTATGAATTCTGTTATATCACTGAATGGGAAACTTTAAACAATAATTGCATTGCATCAGTCAAAATGAAGAAAGAAGTGAATCCTTCATTCTTCACTACTCCTAAAAGTATTAATTAATTATCAAATATTTACACAACAAACAAATTTATACCCCCACTTTTACTCAACATAAGTCACAATATATTCCTTACATAATCATTTTATACTGTTCTAACAATTTTTAAGGGAGAAAAAAATATTGAAAAATACAGTAAATTATCAAATACTTACACAACAAATTTATAACCCCAGTTTTACAAAATAAGTCACAATATATTTCTTACATAATTATTTTAAACAGTTTTATTAATTTTTAAGGGAGGAAAAAAAAAAAAAAAAAAGATGAAAAAAGAGCAGACTCCCCCGAAATCGAGCCAGGGATCTTTAGATCTCTGGCCGAAAGTGAAACCACGGTTTCACCGAGTACGTCACACTGCCAGCGAAATAATTGTATTATAACAATGTATCAAATGTTTAAATGGAACTTTCTTGAAAATGCACAAGAGTTGGTGGCTAATTTTTTGCCATTTTACTATACTATGGGTCCCTTATAACTCAACATTTCATCAAAATCGGTGATCCCAATGTCTGAGCCTCCCCTTTTACTTGTAAATAAAATGGCGCTTTTCAAATTTGTAAATATATACTAGATAAAGGCTAGTTAAGATTCATTTTATATTATTTGTAGGTACTTACAAACACACACCAGTATATTATTTGTAAAACAAAAAACTCTTGGTCATGAACAGATATCTTTTACAAAGTTGAATAAACACTAACAGTCATGTAATTATATTTTGAGAGATTAAGCATTTAATAAATATGCTACCGTAAATGCGATTAATCTGGTTAACTATGCATAATCACATCATGCTTTGGGATTTACAGCCTCTGGGCAAAACATATTTAGCAACTTTTCAAAATGATGTTTGTAATTGAGGATCTGTAAAGATTCCCCTCACCCCCACCCCAAACAATAACATAAAATCAAGCCAAAGAGTGTAACACCAAGTAGAAAAGTCGGCACATTTCTTTAATATCATTAAATTCATTACATTATGTTTCATTCAGCTTAAAATTCAATGACTTAGAATATTTTATAATTTGAAATTAACACATTGAAGTATAACTAAGCAATGTTAGTTGAAAATGCATTTAAAAATACAAGTTTAAAATATATTTTTTACTTTTTTTCTTAAATTATTTGTCTCAATATGTAGCAATATTCGGCCAAATATCTGTTCAATATTCGGCCTACTGCATATTTGGCAAAACGTCCAAATAATGAATAGTGGTCGAATTTTCGTTAATCCCTACTTCTTAGTGCAGGTACTTGAAATTCTCAATTTCAAAACTATGACTAAAGTTGTTGAAACTTTCCTGCTGTTCTAAGAAATATCTATGTGAATTGCAGATAAAGTTAACTTGTGTATTAACTGTCCTTGACCAGTGTGTACTCATACTTTCACTGTAATGCAGATATTTTCTGAAGTATATATGTAAGCACCTGTGCAAACATGTACTGGCTTAAAGCGTTAAGTTACAAACCAGATATCTGAAATATATAGTATTAAGCAGCCTAAAACAACTAGATTAGTAATAACATGCAATTTTTCTCACTTTATGTATTTGTGAAGATAAGACTTTGTGTATTTTAAATATTTGTTTTGATTATATATTTTTTAATATGAAATGCTGCGCAGTGTAACAGATGATAACAAATATATTTATCTGTTTTATAATTTTGATACTTACCTGTTTTTTTTTGTTTTTTTGTATTATTAATTAGGATATAAGTTCTCAAAATATATGGTATTTATTGAGAGCTCTCCTCACGTTATTACATCTTATTAGCAGACCTAGTTTTAATAGATTTAAATTACTTGGAATTAATTCAAAAGACTTTAATGATTATAAAGATATTAGCGTTAACCCTTACATGCATAAATTTTTTATTTTAATGCATAAAGTTTGAAATTAACTGAGGAATGGGTGTAATTAATATGGAAAAAAATATATATTGATGCATTTTTTCATCATCATGAAGAATCACTCTTTTAGTTCTACAAATTGTACTCAGATAGTGTACCAAGAGTAAAAATTGTCAGAGAAAAAGAAATAAAACTGTTAACGATTCTAGTTCAATTTGGAAACGATAAATAATTTTGGTAAAATTTAAAAAAGCACTAGGCCAAGGTTGCTATGTTAAGAAGTATGACGGTTTCAACATATGATGCATATCTACATTGCTATGCATTTAAGGGTTAAATGAACTTTTAATTCATAACAAAACTTTCTATTAACAGTAACATTATTGTTAGATTTGCAGCAGAAAGTATTGTCTTTGACAGCTACAATTGTATTTAATCAAACTCTTACCATTTATGATTTTCTTCACATATGTATGCAGAATGATTATTAAATATACAATTTCAAATTTAATGTTTAACCTCTAGAATGAAGACTAAATTGGAGTGCATAATTACGCTTTTTGAGCTGCTAGGATAACTGCTATCTCACTAAATATTTCTCACCTAAATTCAGCTATCGAGATTACAGTTTTCCTGGAAATTCTTCCACTCATTTCTCTACTTTTAAAACATATGTCCTTTTGTGAAGGTTTTTTTCTTCTGTTAGTATCCTTTTATTCGTAGGAGGAGGAAATGCCTGAAGGCCAGACAGCCCTTTCTTTTTACATTAACCATGAAAATCTAAATCTCGGAACATAAAGATTCTTTACAACAGTACATTTTCCAAAACAGAGGATAAGAATTTTGTTTCTGCTGAATTCCATAACAGATTGAGTGTAAATTTTTACTCCCAGTTTTAATGGGCATTAAAGGTTATGTAATTTTGCATGGAAACAAACCCCCTTCACAATACATTCTCATATATTTCAGACATTTAACTGATATGAGATAGTCCACCTTTGGAACCTTGCACACGCTACTGATATATATTTATATTTTTAAGGCTTGATATTTTTAACACATTTATGTATTTAAGCTTTATACAGGGTGTTTCACTACTAGAAATATTGCAGGAAGTGTAGTGGTGAGAGAGACTGAATAACAATAATAATGCAGGGTCAAAAACTCCATAGTTGCGAGCTATGGTCCAAAGAAGCAGAAATAAAGAATACATTAATGGAACAGGAAACATTTTAATGAAAGTTCATACAACAGAAGATATTCCAAATTATGACTTGAAGTGATCAGGCAGGCTTGATAGCAACATAGCATGGAATTTCTTATGTTCTGGTAGATTGATGTTGTGTTGTGTATCCTCCCGGCAGCTACAGCTGTTCGAGCAACGAGGTCTTCAACTGAAGGAACAGGAATCTTGTACACCAAGCTATTTGTTTGATCTCAGAAGTGCATGAATGATAGGTCCAGTGATTTGGCAGTTGGTGGACATCATTCATATGATGGGCAGGAGCACCAGCATGCTGGAACCACATGGGGCAGCACAAGGATAATGGAACATGTAATGCATCAAGAGATTGGAGCAAGACTTGCTGCAGGAAGATCATGCCCTCCCATTCAAAGGGCAGAAAGTACTGTCTAATAAAGTAGTCTCCAAGAATTTTTGCCCAAACATTGAGTGAGAAATGCCATTAAGCTGCATTCAGTGTCGGATCTAGGATTGGGTAAAAAAGAAGGGGGCTAACTTACTGGGTATTTAATAATTTGGGTACATTTATCCATAGGCCCTACGAGAGGGGGAGCAGACAGTGTGCTGCCCCTGGGCCCGTGCGAGTTGGAGTGGGTCTGTGTTCAGCTGAAGTGTGTCCGTGAATTTTTCAGAATGTATTACGAATTTCATTTACAGATCTGTAATTAAAATCTCTTTTTATATATATTATAGACTAAATTTTGAATACATAATTCTAGAATGATTTAGATGGCATTCAACCTTCGAACATGAATTTAAAGTACCATTACAAATTAGAAAAACTCTCCTCTTACTCTTTCCTTTTAGCATTTTTTATGAAAATCATTAAAAAGAGCAGTTTTACAAAAAAAAAATTCCTTCCTTTCCTCCTGTTTTTTTCAAAACTTTTGTGCTTTCTTTACAAAAGGGGGAGGGAAGATTATTACCCCGACTTATAAAATTTCTCTCGGAGGCCCTCTATCCAAGCTTGGCGACATTAGGCATGATTTTTTACATGTTGGCTGTATTTTATTTTTCTGCCTACATATAGTATTACGTAATCGAATTTTGAGAAAGGTGTGCGAATGTCCGGAAAAAATAAAATGCTTGAACCTGCTCAGACTTCATAGGAAAAACAATGTCTGAAAAAATTAATTTAAATCATACCTCTTTTATCCGTAATGATATAATTGTATTCCTTCTAATTATGCACCTCTTTACAATAGCCGATAGAGAGTAGATTTTGTGAGTGTAGATTGTACCCTGTAGATTTTGTGAGTGCTGTTCCTCTTGAAATAGTTTTCTGGGGCTGTGCATTTATGATTTTTTCCTGATGATTTGCGCTTTCACTCTCACTACACAAATTATCATTTTTCAGAATTTTAATGAAATAATCACCTATTATTACGACTCAATGACCACTTTCTTGAGGCCATAATATTTGCATTTAAATTAAATTCTACACACGAACGGAGCTACATAGAGGACAAATTAATCACACTAGCACTTCATCCAAAAAGAAGGACCAAGAGGTGAAAGCAATTTAAATGAGTTAAGATTTTGAAGCCTGCTTAGAAAGGACTACAGTACTTCCAAGAAATTCTTCCACCATTCCTAAACATTCAAAATGTGTGTACTTTTGTATAAATGGGAAATGTCAACCAGATAAGGAAATCCAGATGAAAACCAGATAAGGAAAATTAGCCATAGTAATAGTATTCTTTCATAATATCTCTGAAAATCCAAATTGCGGAACAAAAGAACCTTTCACAATGGTACAGGAGATAGCTACTTGGGATTCCTAGTCACTTGATGTTTATCCCTGCACTATGTGCATCTATCATGAGGTATCCCACATCAGGTACACATCAGTACAGAATCTGAGACCCACACTGCACAAGGCGCGTGCAAAGACTGTTTATGTTTAACAGTGAATTATATGTATTGTTAGCTCCCCTTTTTATGACTTTTCAGGGGGTGAATGGACATCATCGTTCAAACACTGTTCTTTGCACTTGCCATTAACCAACTTACCATAACCCATTCTAGCAATGAGCTATTCTTCTCTATTCATGTATACATAGTGGAAAGAAGCAGAGAAAAAGGACACAAAGAGCCATACATTAATGGTCAGAAAACATTTTATTGGAAGGTTTTACTATAGAAAATGTTTTAAATTGCAGCCAGAAGTCAGCATGCTGAGATGAGAACAACTTGGTTACTGATCATCCTTAAAAGAAATCGAAATGTTTCAAGGGGGAGAAGAGATTTCTGGCGATTCCTTTGGACTCTGATTTTGAAAATATAGTGTAAATCCAGTTTCAATGGGGGGGTTCTATAACTCCAATAGCTCCCCCCCTCTCCCTAGACCAGCCTCTGGCTGCACTTGGGTGTTATATTTATTGAGCACTACCTAACTTGTGAAGTATGTCTTGTTCATTAACAATACAGATACAATAAATGCACTGTCTGTAGCACTTTGTTGTAGAAACCATGTACTAAACTCGCTCCAAAGTAGATAATCCTCAGGCTCTAATGATTGGATATGTTGAAGATTGTATGTGCTTATTTGGTTTGTTGCAAGTATCCTCCTGACAGTGCAGTGAGAAAATTAAATTTTTCCTATCGCTGGAATACTTATACTTGCCAGATGTCCTCGTCATTCCTTCTGGATTCATTTTAGCTCTTATTAAACAACCAGCCTCATGTAAGCTTCGATTCACACTTGCAAAAATCATGGGATGTGAAGCATGCCTGTGAGTGTACAGTTCCTGGTATAACTGTCAAGCAGTGTGCTTGTTACAATCTGCAGTTCCATACAAGATCAACATGTCAACAAATTCGCTATTTGAATACACGTTCACTGCTACCTCGGGAACCATGTTATAAATAATAACTTACAGTGAGGTAACTGTTCATGTGACTTCTAATTCAATGCCATCTACCACAAGACTGCAAGGAGGATACGAGACATACCAACAATCTTACAGAATGCAAGGCATTCTATGTGGTGCTACTGTCAAGCGAGCATGCTGGCTTCTGGCTGCAATTTAACATTTTCTATAGTAAAACCTTCCAATAAAATGTTTTCTGACTATTAATGTATGGCTCTTTGTGTCCTTTTTCTCTGCTTCTTTCCACTTTGGTTCATCACATTCCATGGCATTTTTTATCCTTCATATCTAAATAATTCCAGGTCTTGTCTGTGTCCCCTACACCTCCTGCCAGTTTGTCAGTCTGGTATTGAAAGATATTGTATTTTCCAATCCTTTGCTCTGCTGCATCTTATGAAAATATGTAAAGTTTGATTGTAAAGCTAACCTTTTTACTAACTTAACAATGTTCTAACATAGTAAATTATTCGGTGATTTATTTTTCACCAATTTTTTGTTTTAGGATTTCCATTCCACTGCCAAACCTTCCTGAAATTATTTAAAACACAATGGACATTGATCAAACATCGAATGTGGCATCATAAAGATGAACTTCCCCCTTTTAAATTCAATTGCAACAAATGTCCTTATGCAACTAACTCCATAGAAAGTTTAAAAGATCATGTGGATGTTCATGATAAAAACCATCCATTTCACCGCATTGTTTGCAATGTTGGCTTCAAGTCATTAAGTAGCTCAAATAGTCACTGGCTTATTCATACTGGTGAACAAATTCTTAATTTACCAATGCAAAAACAATGAATGAGTATACATTGAAGACATTTCAAACAGAAACACATGAAAATGTTTCTAGTGTAGAAACTTAGGTTACATATGCATTTCTGTAAAATTATGTAAATTTTAAGTAGTGGTTCATTCATTCTGTTTTTCAAAATGCATGGATGTGCAAAATCATGAAATTTTATTTTTTTTAAATGTGTAAAATGAGTTTTTTAAAATTGAATTATAAGGAATTATTCTGAAATCAGAATTTTTTATTGTAAGTTAACAAGAATTATAAATCATACCAGCAACTGCAAATTATATTGCATTGTTTGTAAAACATTTTTAAACACTAATGACATTAAAACTGGATTAGCTCTAATTCCAGCTTTCATTTCTTTTAAATATTATAATCTTTTTATCATATATTTTTTCTTTCCTTGGCAAACTATGTACATGTCTCGAACTTGCTACTTCAGCTTTTTAAAATATCATTTTTGCTGTATGTAGTGAACCTACGAAGTCATTCTAGAAACATTAATTAGCTCAATAATTTAGGTTAAGACATTTCTTTTTCCTACAAAATGTGACATTTTAGAAATCTAAAGTTTATTCACCTTAGCTTTATTTAATTGCAAGTGAAAAATATAATTTTTGCAATTCAATTTTTGATGAAAAAAGTAAACACTCAAAGTAAGTTATAAATCCTATCTAGAAACTTTTCCTGGAGGTTTAAAAAAAAGCTCTGCCTGTTTTTATTCATCAAATTAACTATTGTAATTTAAGATTTTAAGGGTAACGCTTGATTATCATTATATATTAAGATTGTCATTTGAATGAAGGTACACAGAAATTCTGGGGGAATTTAAACAGAAAGCATTTCTGTTGTGAAAAATCACACCCTGAAAATTTTCTATGCGTACTTACTATGGAAGAATCTTACGAGCATAACTTAATTTACATAGCCGGATTTCTGTTAGCTTTGTAATAAAAATTCTTGATAAACTGAAAAGGTGTACATTAAAAATTGCTGAGCAAATTTTAAATGATCAAAATCTATGTAGAGACTCTAGAGGAGCCTCCAAGGCAGTCAGAAAAAGATACATATTGTTGCAAATTATATCATACCCTTAAAAACTCGTTCTATAACAGTCACAATATGTCTAGGTAAAATCTCAGAAAAATAGTTACTCTACAAATTGCATAACTTTTCCCTTATTAA
The DNA here is from genome assembly GCA_038373885.1 of Cheiracanthium punctorium. Taxonomy (NCBI): domain Eukaryota; kingdom Metazoa; phylum Arthropoda; class Arachnida; order Araneae; family Cheiracanthiidae; genus Cheiracanthium; species Cheiracanthium punctorium. Next base: position 210,653 of record JAWZYV010001476.1, read on the forward strand.
AGGTAAATTACTAGTATAAAATAATTCTATCTATTCGAAAGAATAAGTACCTGAATCAAAGGAATGTAATTTGACTAAGTATAAAAATTATGTATTTGTATTAATTTCTTATATTTAAATTGCATGCTAGAAATGAAAGATTAAGTTCTCAAATGTGATTTAGTAATAGGATTTTCTTCTGATATACAGTGGAACCTGCTAAAATAACCACCGTGGTGAAGAGACCACCTGTCTGTAGTGACCACTTTTGTAAATGTTCCCTTTATAATCGCAGCACATTGCAACCTTTTTAAGGTGACCACCTTTATAAGATTACCTGTTTTGTTGGTCTCGCGGATGGTCACATTAGACAGGTTCCACTGTATATTAGAAAATTCCTTACAGTTTTCAAATGTACATATTTTCACCTAACACTGGGTGTCTATTTTCCCAAATAGTTTTCCTAATTTAAATATTGCCGACTAAGTGATATAATTTGATTAAATATTAATTAGTTTATGTATGTGTATATTTTGTCCCCAGGATTTAAAGATATAGAATTAGCTATATATTTTACTGTTAACCCTTTCACTTCATTCGTGCATATCAAATAAACAGGGATGTTAATTCTGCGCCGAGCTGCTCCGAAACGCAAATCTTGCGTCGAACTGCGCTTTTAGCCGATTTTTGTGCCGAGTATGTCATTTTGACTCTTTGTTAATTTTTTGCCACGCTTGCAAACTTTGCTTTTCTTATCTGCATTTATTGTAAGTGTTGACTCTAGATTGATTTTGCAGGGCGCAGTGCCCGGCGGCCCTTTTATAGTCTTTTTAGTGCCCGGCGGCCCTTTTATAGTCTTTTTAGCGCCCGGCGGCCCTGTTTCTCATCTTTGTACGCCCTCCTGCTTGCGACCCTTTTACGAAAACCATCTATAAAATCGGATCTTTCCCACAAATGCCTTTTTTAAATACTCTATTCTTTCAGATCGAAATACTGTTACTGCCTTTTCATTGTCTTTTTCATTGCATTTGCGTGAGCCGAGTAACCCGAAAAGGGGCCTCTCTAGTATGTTTTGTTTTTGCTCACTCAATGAGAAGCCCAATCGGCCCGGCAGAACTACCTGGGCATTTCACTTAGGAGTTGGGGGAAGAAAATACGGTTGGGAAAATCAAAATTTTCTTAAGTTATCTAAAAATTTGCGATTCCATCTGTCAATCCTCAAATATCGGTAGGTACGTTTGATAAATAAGTAGTTGCTAATTATCAAACAATCATTATTCCAGAGTTCGTCTTTAAAAATCTTTACTTGTAATCATTCAATAATTATTTCGAACAAAAGAATTTAAATAAAATTCTGATTTATATTATTAAATTTTATACATCCTGCACTGCAGAAATTTTATTATTTTTATTACATGCTAAACACATCTATCCTAATCCACTTACACTGACAGTCCTTTTCTGTTTAAAAGTTTGTACCAATATAGGTGAAATATCATATATGAATGTGATCCAGTAATTGTGGTCCAGTAGTGATAGTGTGATAAAATTGAGGAACAAAAATTAACAGTCCCTCTGCCTTCCCCTACTGCCTAACAAATCATGTCTGGCTAAAAATTTCTGAAACCTTCTTCAATAAATGTACTATTCTTATAAATAATAAAATCTACATCACGTAATTTTGAGGGAAAAAAAATTAAGCAGAAAATTCAAAATTACTTAGATTAAAACTTCTTTTTTTTAAAATCAAAAACATCTAGTAGTTATGTACAGATTTAATTCAGATATTTATGTCATGTTTAGAGCAAAATCAACAAATCATTTTTCCTATTTCACTTACACTTACTTCTACAGGATATTTTCTCCAAAAGAAGGGGGGGAGGGGGGAAAACTAAAGACAAACTGGAAAAAATCTAACTATGCATTGTAAGTCAGAACACATATTACAACTCTGCATGTTAAATTTTCGGGGATCAGATAGTTTCAAACCAGTTTCTAGATATGTTATGTACCTGTACATTCTCGTGGAACCCCAAAGTACCCATTTGAAATTTCCCCCCAGGCGGGCCTTCTTTCTAGAGTCAACACAGTGAGAAATCTTCAATTTTATGCTCCAAAAATCATGTTAATTCTGATCCCAAATCAGTTTTCCTCGCGGAAGCAAAATTTTTTGTGCTCCCAAATGGAATTTTTCTGCTCCCAAATAGAATTTTTCTGCTCCCAAATGGAATTTTTTTGCTCCCGAGGTGCTCCCAAATGAAATTTTTTCTGCTCCCAGGGTGCTCCCAAATCGAATGTTGGAGTTAACATCCCTGAATAAATAAGATGCTTCTTTGTTGAAAAATGAAATTAAACATATTTTGCTATAAAATTAGTGTGCACATGCTGTATAATTCTTGTGCAAGTTAATCAGCATATATTAAAAATAAAATTCTGTATATATTATCTATTTCCTCTTTTAATCTAGACTTTATTTTGACCTTTATCTGAAACTAAGTTTATTCTCACACTTCTATTATCATATGATTCTGATGTATGTCAGTTTTGAAGTGGTTTGTTGATTTCAACAGCTAACAAACAAAAATATTAAAAACATAAACATTTTTAATTATGTTGGAACTGTCTTGAAAGGTCACCCTCCTCTTTTTTTGAGCTTTAACTGTTGTTCTATATCCCATTTGTTTACAGTGATATATATTTTTCAATTCTAAATGGTATTCATTTCTGTGGAAATATATGTTTATGTGCTTATTCATTTAGTTTGTATTTGACTCTGTAAACACCCAGCTCTAAATCAGTATATTTGTCATCTCAATGATATTTCCATATTCTCACAAAAAGAGAGCCAAATTTTGATTGATTTGAAAATTAAATAATTCTTTAATTTACATCTATGTGTCTTATGATTTATTCTTCTTGAAATGTAATTCATTTAGTTCAATATGTTAAAAATAGTGTGTGCTAAGCTTAGATAAAATTTTTAAATACATTCTGTGGTAATAGTGCCATGAGACACACGCATAGATGTATATGTGCACTGTGTCAAGTGACATTTAAATGTTTGACCCCCTTTTTTAAAAATCGTCTTAAAATTAGATCAACATTGCATGTAAAAATAGACTATTTTGAACGTTGTTTATATTCTCACATACACGTTTGAGTAAGGAAAATTTATATAATTTCTGCCTTTTTATGTTGGCTGCTTGTAGGTGCAATTTCAAGCTATAATGCAAACATATATATATATATTGTCATTGCTCTGATAGCTTCTTTTTTTCTTTCTTTCTTTACTTTTTTATGTTTAAATTAATTTTTCTTAGGATGTATGTTCCAATGCCTCACCTGTAGCAAGACAGCAAGACATTTTCACTGTATTGTTTTAAAGGTATCTCCCCCCCCCCCCCCCTTCCATCACCTAACTGTTTTTAAGGTTTTGGATCAAAGTATCCACTGGTTGAGGTTTGTTTGGTCCATTCACTTAATTTCATACAAATTGAATAGATTTCATGTGTTGAACTAGCTTTACTGCAAAATGATAACACAAAATTTGTCAGCATTATGTGAGATCAAACAGACCATAAACATTGTTTTGCAGACAAATCTGTTCGCTTTCAAAGTGCTTCTGCAGGATAACTTCTTTTTTTTTTTTTTGGTTTAGTTCTAAAGTAATGTCACATAGTGTGGACCACAGTTTTATTTTGCCTTCTAATTCCTAAAGCTTGAGCGATGTGCAATCTCAGTCATTCTGCAGAACACCTTGGTAAAGCTCTACTGTATAAAAAGTTTTAAAATATTGTTGATATCACAGACATATAGAAATATCTACATGAAGCATTCATTGTTTTGTGAATATTTTGTGTCTCGTAAAAGTAAACCTTCGAGAAAAATTTTTTTCCCGAAAGCGCACTATCCCCCTTAAGATTCAATGTAATTTTAAATTTGTGACATCAAAATGACATTTTAAGGGAAAGGGGGTTCCAGTCTTCCTTCTCCCTCCTGAAATTTCAATTCTTTAAACAAAATAGTCTTTTTGTGTGAAAAATTCTTTCTTTTCCAATGTTTGGATCCCCTGCCCCTCCCAATTTTTTCTGAGTATGGTTCTGTCCATTACTGCCTGTCATTTCTATGGAAACCAGGGAGCATTAAATTCAAAGTGTTGATTAAGATTTATAGAAAGTCTCCTAATTTATACTTTTAAGTTGTTTATCTTTGAATGAAGGCAATGTGCAATTTATTACTTGACAAAAAAAAAAAAAAAAAAAAAAAAAAAAAATTCTAATTAATAGATTTCAGGATGTGAGAGAGAAAATCCAAAAATGATACATAATTTTAAATTTTAATAAATGGATATACTCTGCAATTAATCTGAAATAAGAGAATTCGCAGAATGGACGATATGGGTCTTGCATCATTTTTTACCAACAAATGATCCTCAACCAGTTAACTTCAACAATAGATTCTTCCATTAATCTGATTGGTAATATTTATATTTACCATCGACATGCGACTGAAATAGCCTCATATCGATATCGTCCAATATTTTGTGTGGTGTATTTTTTTGCTTGGGATAGTCTGTTATTCTGATTGAGTTCTAAAAGGTGTTTGAAACGCGTTACATCAAAGTGACTTAGATCTATCTCATTTACAAAAATTCAGAGTTAAAAAAAAGAATATTTTTTTTTTTTTTTTTTTTTTCAAACAGGCAATTCTATTCATTGCTACTGTTTCCAAGACAGCCAAACTGCAAGATATGATAACGAAACTTTTAATCAGCTGCTATAGAATTCAAAATCCTTCTTTACTTAAAAATTCTTTTAAAATCTCAATTTATATTTTCCTCCCGTTTTTCTTTTAAAGAGGGTGAAATGCATACTCTGTCATTTGACAAAATATCAAAAAGTTATGATGGATAGAATTCAAGATGCAGCAGTTTTAAAATTTTTACGAAAGTTATTGTCAAAAATAATTTTTTCTAGGGATGCATCGAATACCATATTTTGCCAAATAACGAATACCGAATATTCAGTTAAAATTCTAACTGAATACCGAATACTTGGTTAAAATTTATTAAACTGTTATTAAACTTTGATTGCAATGATTAATTTAATTAGTTTTTTCTTAAACAATATTTCATATGGTGTAAAACTTCAAAAATTGAAATGCTGCAAAATTTAATATCCAAGTATGTTTCCTTTATATATTATTAATACAGGGTTTCTACAGACCTGGAAAGTCAGGGATTTGGAAAAAAAAAGTCAGGGAAATTAGCAGAAATTGAAGAAAGGTCAGGGAAATGCAAGAAAAATTGAATTTTGTGGTAAAATCAAGAAAATATTTGCTGTTTGAACCTAAGTATAGAAATTGTTTTATTTTCATTTTCTCATTCAACCTTATAATAATTTTAAAATGATTTCTTTATGAGTATATCTTGTGCAGTTGAAATATGCTTAATTTTATCCTGAATTATTATCAAACATGTTTTTTGTTAGAATCCAGCGATGTCAAATTAGATTCTTGTATATATTAATTTTATTATTATTATTTGTAAAAAAGGGGCAAAATATATAAAAAATTATTAATTAAAGGATGTAATGTTAAAAATAGAAACACAAAATTCGGGAAAGCACACTAGATAAAGTCAGGGAAGAGCGCAATAGATATCAGGGAAAGTCAGGGAAGCAAAAGCTGTGAAATCTGTAGAAACCCTGTAATAACTTTTTTTTAATATTAGTGAAATGCTGGTAATTTTTTTACCTGTATTTTTTATTAAAAAAATTAGCAGTTAATTGACTTTACATATTTATGAACACTTAATGTTATGAGGTTTTTTTTTTTTTCCCCCCTGGTTACTGTTTCAAATTGAAATCCGTTGGTAAGTAGCAAGGTTAATGTAATGTGTCATAAGATTTTAGAAAAAATTGAAAAGCAACAATATTCAAATTTAAACTCCGAGTGTTTTCTCTTACATTAAAACTAATTTCATTGTGATATTAGTTTTTTGTGTGACTGTGGAACGCTATGTTAGGACTATCTGCCGAGGATGGGGGGTGCCTCGGAAGGAAGACTTTCTAAGGGTTTCTAATGCTTATTCACATGTAATATTAGTAACAACTTGAATCAATTTAGTACTATGGTACTATACTATATCTTTCATTCGTGTTCTAAAAAATATGTATTTGTTTACTGATTGGTGAATACTTAAATTTGTTTACTATTCGGTTGCCGAATATTTAAGTATTTGGTCGAACCAAATATTCGGTTTGTCTGCCGAATAGGCAGTATACCGAATACCAACCGAATATTCGGTGCATCCCTAATTTTCTCTTAAATTTCCAAAGATCTGCAAATTATGTTATACAGTCAACTGTTTTTAAAAGATAATTTTCTCCTCTATCTGATGATGCAAATATCGTTTTATCGAGAGTGTAATTACCAGCGTTATTATGTATTAAGCAAAAAAAAATGCCAAAAATCACATAAAACATTTTCTTATTCGAATTTCGAAGAAATTGCTCCGAGGTGTATTAGGACATGTCCTAGTGCAGTTGTATACAAATTACATAGGTCTGCGACCACCTGTCTAGGCGCTATGCGATCGAAAGTCATATGCATAAGAAGATCGAAGGTTACAAACCTACCCACATACCCAGCCAGCCAGCTAGAAGCTTTGTTTATTCTCATATTTTATTATGTAAGTTGCAATTTGCAAAAATAAATCAAGACTGAAAGAAAATAGGAAAGTGAAAGTAGGAGAAAAAAAAAAATATTTTAAAATAAATCAGCATAGAGCATGTTTTAAAAATTAAAAAAAGGAAATTTTGAAACCATTTGCTTTGCTAGTCTTCATGTAATTTTTTGTTTTTTTCTCTCTGCTTTTATATTTAAAATGAAAACATAAGTTAAATACTTTTGATTGCGTTCTTATTTCATTGTAGCTGTATTCTATTTTTAAAAAAAATCAGAAATATAATGATGTATCTTTTATGCCCCAAAATCGGCACAAGCTGTGTGAATATTTGGCTCTCAACAGTATATATACATCAGCTTGTCAACAAACCAGTGCCTTTCATATTGCTGCCAGTTTTCTCTAGACCAGCAGTTCTTGACTAGTGGAGTGTGCACTTCATTGGGGCCACCAAATTTCACCCTTCCAACCTCCTGAAAAAATGTCCCAACAAACTTTTGCAATGTGGTCTTGTATTTGGTTTGAGCTGTACTGTAAAACACTTGTGAAATATACTGTCTTGCAATTAGCTTACAAGCTTAGTTGATTTGTCTCACAAAAACTGTTTAAACCATGTGTATGGCAGTTAGTTTTAATTTATTCTTTGTATCTTGTAACAATTTTAGTTTATGCAATGTAGAGCTTCGTCATAAAATGTCTTCATAGTAATTTCTTGTAAAAGAAACACCCAAATTAATGAGTCACCAAAATATTAAAAGTGTAGCTATGTTTTATAGATTCTATGGGAAAAATGCCCATAAAAAGTGTGTTCAAAGAGGGATTTGATATTGAAAATTTTTCTGGATAGGTACTGAGAGAATCATATTTATATATAATAGGTATGTTATATGTGAAATAAAAAGAATAACCTGAAGCTGTGAATTTAAGAGTGGTAAAAAAACCCGAATGCTAAAGTAAATTAATATATTCAAGCAAAAATAATTGCATATCAATATTTTAAAATTAATTCAAATTTACCAGCTTAAAAATTTAATTCTAAGTTGCTACACATTTTGTGATGGTACTTTTGAATGTTATAAAAGGGATTTTTGTAGATTTGAATGACTGCTAAAATTTAATTCTGTAATAAATCTTTTCACTTAACCCTCTCACTTTATATTTCTTTTATCAAAATAGGTTCAAAAATTGCATACTTTTTAAACTAGCTTTGAAAAGCACATGCAAAATATTGCAAAAAATTCAACATCACAGAAACAATTAAACATCACAGAAAGCCGAAATGAAATCATGAATGGGGAAATAGTGGATTGCATAGTTAAATAGATGGCAAAAATGCATCCCTGCAGAAATCGTGAGTTGTGCAAATTTTAATACTTCTACATTGCCCGTGGAAATTGCGGGATGCGCAGCCAGAGGGTTGATGGTATTAGAATCAAGTACCTGGTAATATAGCATTACTTTTGAGTAAATTTATGAAAAAGGTATTATCCTGCATAATCAAAGCATATCCATGTCAAGCATGTAAGATTCACTTAACTTGAAGTTGCTTTTCCTTTATAGCCCAAAATTAAAAATTGTCTTACATTAAATGCTAAGATAAACAACCCAATTCTGTAGAAAAATGAGTAAAAATGCACCTTCATATTTCTTGTATTCTTCATTCTATAGCAAAATTTACTGTTTGATATACTTTCATACATTTTTGTAAATATAGAAATTTCAAGTTATGTTTGTTTTTTTTTGCATTTCAGGACAAGGTGTTTTTTGTCGGATTTGCAGAAAATACTTTATTGCAGAAGCTACATTGTTGAAGCATCAATTGTGGCATCATAAAGAAATGTTAACAGATTTTAAATTTAATTGTGATAAATGCCCGTATTCCACTGATATTATGACACATTTCAAAAGACATGCCCATGTTCATGATGTAAAACGACCTTTTCAATGTAATGTGTGCGGCAATAGATTTACTGCTCGAAATAGTTTAAATACTCATAAGTTAATTCATACTGGTGAAGAGATTTCATACTTTAATAAGTAATTTATTCTTATTTCTAATTACAGTTGGCTCTCTGTTTAACGACGATATCTGTTTAAAGACAATATTTCATAGACTCTTCAATTTAACAAATTTCTATTCAATGTCAATGTTTCTGTTTAAGATGGATTTCTGGTTAAGATGGAATATAGAATAGAAGCTATGCACATGATAACAGCATCATGGAATGAATGGGGAAATAGTGGATTGCATAGTTAAATAGATGGCAAAATTGCATCCACGCGCAAATCGTGAGTTGTGCAAATTTTACTACTTCTACATTGCCCGTGGAAATTGCGGGATGCGTAGCCAGAGGGTTGATGGTATTAAAATCAAGTACCTGGTAATATAGCATTACTTTTATTATGACACATTTCAAAAGACATGCCCATGTTCATGATGTAAAACGATCTTTTCAATGTAATGTGTGCGGGAATAGATTTACTGCTCGAAATAGTTTAAATACTCATAAGTTAATTCATACTGGTGAAGAGATTTCATACTTTAATAAGTAATTTATTCTTATTTCTAATTACAGTTGGCTCTCTGTTTAACGACGATATCTGTTTAAAGACAATATTTCATAGACTCTTCAATTTAACAAATTTCTATTCAATGTCAATGTTTCTGTTTAAGATGGATTTCTGGTTAAGATGGAATATAGAATAGAAGCTATGCACATGATAACAGCATCATGGAAAGAAGTTTCTTCATCCACAATATAAAACTACTTTTGTGTTGCAGGAATTCACAATGAAGTATCCAGAACTTTTTTTTGGAGTGGGTAAGTAAAGTACGAATGTAGAAATCAACGAAGATGCCATCACCCCTGAAGAATGAAGTAGTTTTGTTGATGATGATGTTTCAATTCATGATTTCTGAGGAATCCGTTTTAACAACTGATTACAGAAATATACAACATATTACAGAAATATACAACAAATTAATGGGACGAAAGAGATGAAATTGAAGACATCAAAAATGAGACACTGCTACTGTCTTGCACAGATACAACTTCTGCTCTTGATGTTCTCCGAAGCTTATCTCATTGAATATGAAAAATGACACATTTAACATTTTAGAAAATCGGGAAAGGACAGTAACAAAAACAACGTGAAAAGTGAAGCTGTCAACACTTCGTTTTTTTAAAATCTTAAGTAATTTTTTGTGAATAAAATAATATAATGATAATAAAAATAAAATTTTAAAACTCATCGATATATTGAGAAATATATTGATAATTTCAAGCCTGTAAACTTTAAAGGGAAATTTTAATTTTATACAATTTCTGTTTAAGGATGATTTTTCAGGGTTCTTTGAAAATTGTTAAACAGAAAGCCAACTGTACTTCTCTAAAGACTTCCTTTATCAAAGAACAGTCATACAGTGAGTAGAAGGTATTTAAGTTAAATTATATAAGTAGAAAAACTATCTAAAACCTGAAATAGAGGCGCACGACCCTAATTATGTATTCAAAATGCTTGGTTGATAGGATTAACAATATGCGTTATTACAACTTTTTATTTTTTCATCATTAGCAAAATTATTTTATTTTTATCTACATAATTACTAGAAATGTTTTCATCCATATCAATAGCGCAAACTTTTGTTTAAAGTTATTCTTTAAACTCTCAAAATTTAAAAGATTATTAGTTATGTGTGTGGTATGTTCAGAATAGATACTATTAAATATGATTGAAACATTTTTTTTTTTTTTCTTTCCTAAAGAAATTTTTAGTGTGTTCAGGGGTGGAAGGAGAGACATGGCAGGGAATTATGTTGATAATATGGATATTATGTTTCTAATAGAAAATATAGGAATGATATTTATCCATGCAGTTTGCCTTTAATGTATGTATATGTATAAATAGGGTGTCCCAAAAAGGTGTCAATGGGCTTCATTCTTTATTTATTAGAGATAAATGGGCAATATAAATTGAAAAATGCTCAAAATAAGGTTGGAAATAAAGACTTAAGAAAAAAAATCCTTTCCTTCATATACAAAAAGTTATACTTTTTTAAGTTGTGTGCTACTCCCGTAAAACAACAACAAAATTCAGATTTTTAAAATTTGTCCCACACTCTAATGAGATGTACAAAATTCGAGAATCGTATGATAGAAACTGTCAGAGGTATGAAAATAAACATATGCTGCCCTAAACCACTTTTGAATGGCTCTTGAAGGGAAAAAATTGAATGAAAGGAACACAAGGTGATCACATTTCCAGGGTCATACAGAAATTACCCCAAAAAATATTTTTTCCACTCAAGCCATATGCATTCAAATTTACGTATCTATATATATTGTGTATAGCCATCTTTGTTTAAAGATGTCTGAGATGTTTTATGATAAGGCTAAAATTTTGCGTATCACATCTTTAGTTTATGTGGTACATTTTAATAACTAAGGGGGTTTTTTTGTTTGGGGGTTGTATAAAAATTAAAAAAGCATAAGTTTTTTTGAAAATTAATGAGAAAATTTTCTTATTTTGAATATTTTTTAATTCACATTGTCCACTTATCTCAGATATTCACTTTTCTCTAATAGATAAAGAATTAAAATCTATTACTACCTTTTCGGGACACCCTGTATGGATAATAAAGCTTTATTACCAAAGTAAAAGTAATGTAATAATTGAATTATTTTAAGCTAAGTTTTAATGATTGTGTACTGTACATAAAATTTGAGATTTGTTAAGTAAATCATTATAATTTTTACTTTTCAAATTTTTTATATTTTAGGTAAATATATTTCATGTGAAATATGTAACATTCACTTTTCTACTGAGTCTACTCTGATGAAGCATAGAACATGGCATCACAAAGAGATGTTTCCAAAATTTAAGTTCTCATGCAAGAAATGTCCCTATGCTACCAATATAAGGACAGATATTAAACGACATGCATTTGTTCATGATGCTACGCGGCCGTTTGAATGTAAAATATGTGGTAATAGATTTATTGCTTTAAATAGCTTAAATCATCATATTCTTATTCATGAAGGGGAACAAATTACCTATTTAAACTTTTAAACTGAAGAGTTTGTTGTTGTAAAAATCAATGTTTCATATATTTTTTTAAGAAATGATATTTTACTAAAGTTGTAATATAAATGTATTCTTTATATATGCAATGCATTTTTTTTGTGTTTTCAAGTCAAGTGAACAAATGACTGTTTTAACAAGTACTTTTTACTGTAATACTGCTTCACTACTGTATTATTTTGTAAAAGTTATGAATTTTCAAAAATATTTGGTTTTCATATAAATACTCATAGTTTGTCCTCAAAAGTCCTAGGTAATATGCTGAGTGTTGTCTGTTAAGAATATCAGAAAGTCATTTACCTTTATTAAAAAGTATTTCATGTCAGATTAGGCATTTAATTTGAGCCTTTCAATTTTTTTCCCTATCTATTCTGTTTGTTTGTTTTTTTACCTTTATCAAAAAGTGTTTCATTGTCAGGTTAGGCATTTAATTTGAGCTTTTCATTTTTTTCCCCTATCTATTCTCTATTTTTTAAAAACTTTCTAGTTTAGAATTCAAGAAAACATTTCAGATTTGATAAGTTATTCAATTAATCTAATGAAGAATGCATTGATGAAACTAAAAGGGATAGCTAAATATTGAAATTTTTTTAAATTTTGGTTTAAAAAAAATGCTGGTAAACAAGCATGGCTTTAAAAACGCTATACCACATGCAAATTTAAGAAAAATTCAGTCTTAAATGTCAGTTTTATAACATTTAGTCAATACTTTCTTCTTTTTATAGTTTTATAAGACTATTTTATTAAAAGATTATGTGGATTAGTATTATTTCTGTGCACTTTGTTATTGTGTATGATGCTATGTTATTTTGCAATGAATTGGTTTCTTATGTGTAAAATATGTTTAATTTTAATACACATTTATTGTACTTTAATGCATATTTAACTTTAATTCATTTAAATCAATATTATTTACATATTTTATAATTGATTATACATTTTATATGTGCAAATAAATGAGAATTCAAAGTTATTTTCTAGCTCCAAACATTTCTTTTATTTAGGCAAATCTATTTAAAGTTTTAAGTTCGAGCAGTTACAGTGCATTTTTATGTGATTTTATGCAACTATGAATATTAATATTGAATTACTAAAAGTTTCAAAGTGTTTTAATCCAAACCTTTACATAATGTGTAAGTAAGAAAAATATTTTAAAGATCTTTTTTATATTTTAGGTGTGTTCATTTTATGCAAAATTTGTAACATTCATTTTTCTACTGAGTGTACTCTTATGAAGCATAGAACATGGCACCACAAAGAGATGTTTCGAAAGTTTAAATTCTATTGCAACAGATGTCCATATGCTACTAATGTTGTAACCCATTTTAAAAGGCATGCATCAGTTCATGATGCCACACGCCCTCATGAATGTAAAACATGTGGTAACAGATTTACTGCTTTAAATAGTTTAAACCAGCATATTTCTATTCATACTGGGGAACAAACTAATTATTTAAACTTTTTAAATAAGTGACTCATTACTTAATGTATTATTTGTATTCCCTGCAAAATAAAATGTACAAATAATACTAACTTTTTGCTTATTTTTTAAAATTACTTTACACATTGCCATTTATAGTATATATTTGTCCTTTATGTAAGTGCATATTTTATATATAATTGTGAAATTATGTTGTTAAAATCAAAATTTTAAAATACTATTTATTTTTATTGCTTTTTCTTTATTTTAAGAAATATCTTTTCAAGATCTAGAAACAAAACATGTCAATTAACATGTTTTTTAATTCAAAATTTAATTTGTATTTTATTATGCTTGTGTTTCTATTAAACCAAAATGATGTTCTCTAAACTGTTTATTTAAAAAAATATATATGTACATATATATATATTTATTTCTCAAAGGTCAGGAGTGGATTTTTCCCCTCTTGTATACGTTTGAATGCCAATTTTGTGAAAATAAATAAATTAAAACTGTTCTATGCAGTTTACACTGTCAAGCTAGTGACTTTATGTTGATTATTAGTCACTTGACCTAATAGGTGCATAACATTACTACCCAAATTTGCAGAAAAATAATTGAATTTACTAATGCATATTTGAAATACTACTTAATCATATGTAATATTTATAAACTAACAAACTCAATTATATGTGACTGTCATTAATAAATTAAAATGATTATAGTTAGGGTTATTGACAAGGGCATTTAGTTATGCTTATGAGAGTAACACACACACACACACAAAATCATCTTGCAATTGTACTCGGATTATAGCAGTTTTTTTTTTTTTTTTAAATGAAGTAATCCCGTGTCTCTACTATCAACATAACGTCAGTTGAAAAGTAATTACATTTTTCTCACTTTGGAGACATCCCCTTATTGCTTGGCAACAAATACCAAAATTTTCAATTGATATATCTCTGAAACTATTCCACAGAGACACGGGATTTGCTTTATTAATTTTCTTAGGCAAAGAGCAGCATCCTTCTAAATATAAAGGGTGGGAAAGGAGGGACCATATAAAAATTAACTTTCGTATTTTAATTTGTATACAACCCCCAGTAAAAAATGCCTTATATGAAAGCTACTCTTAATTTGACGAACTTTTCTAACTGGAAGTATGTTTCGATCACTTACGGTTCAAAAAATAATCGCCTTTACATTTATTTTGAATCACCCAGTATATTCTGTGTGTTATTCTATTAAATGTACTGAATTGTCTGAATACTTGATTTTAAATAATTGCTGTAGTTGTTTATTATAATTCAATTTAATTTTTTTGTAGCTATTCTTTATTTAATTAACATTTGCTTTTTAAAATCACTTAGTGATTTGTAATTAATTGTATTATCTATCTGTTACTCCTACAAACTAATCTTATCTGTTATTGATAGCTTTTATGTAACAAGCTTGTCCAACCATGGGCGCCGGCAGTATAGGGCAAGGGGGGGCTTGCTTTTTTGCTCTTTCCAACATAGTAACCATATGTTAAAGTAGTCTTGCCCTCCCTGGAAAAAATTCTGCCGGTGCCCATGTGTTCAACACAACTACAATTGCTCAGAAGAATACAATTTCTACTAAATGACTCTTAAAAAGAAAAGGAAAACAATGTTAAACAGTTCTTTTCCGATAAGTTTAAATAGTGTGACCTAAAGATAATAGCAGTGGTCTCTGATACAAATCTGGTCGACCATTTTTTGTAATTTAAAATGTGAGCTTTCACAGTCCAAATGCCATAATCTGTAAAGCTTGAAGATTAATTTACCTGTAAAATTTATAGATAAAATGGTATTAAAATGTGACCATAGGAACAGCAAGAAATTGATTGCTTGACTTCTTAAGATAGAAAAAATGTTTTAAATACTATTGTGATAGATAGTTTAAAAATCTAGTTTCATCACTGATCTACATGATAGTAAGCAACGTCTGTATAGTGTATCTTTTAACTAAATAGAAGAATTCTTAACAAATGAAGTACACTATTATTCTAAACAATATCATTTGCTCCCAAGTTTTTTCCCCCTTTATAGTTTATTCTCAGTTCTCTGGTAAACGTGTCTTTGTATTGACTTTTTGTATGACTTGAATGCAGTGTTCAAGTATCTATATGTATTTGTATGATTCATTGAAATGAAAGTTCTTAATAAGTTGTAAAATTAAAAAAATATATACCTAGAAAATTTTTGCTGTCTGAATTATTTGACATTTGAAAAATGTAACACTTTTATTGGCGTCTATCATTAAAAACCGAGAAAAAAAATTCATGTCTTAAATTATTTTTTGAATTGTACCTCAAGCATTTCAGTACTATTTCTGTGTAAATAACTCAACAACAAAATTTTCCATATGTATTGTAATAAATAAGTAATATTTCAAAGTACGTTTTTCAGTTTTTTGTCTCAACTACAACATTTTAATTTTTAGCTTACAAATATTAATTGATAAATACTCTGTATTCCCCCCCCCTTTTTTTAAAACTCTTCTGAAAGGAAAAAAGGTTTTTTTAAATAAGGAAATCTCCCTGACTGAAACTTGTATAAATGTTTGTTAAGTTGGAAAAACTTACAATAATAAAAGAGATTATTTTTTACCTACTGTTGATGTATTCTATCATTTTCATGAAACTATCTTTACATTTTAGGTTTTGGTGCACGTTGCAGTTCTTGTAGTAAATGGTTTTCTACTAGACCTACATTAATGATGCACAGAGTTTGGCACCATAAAGATGAAATGCCTTATTTTAAGTATAACTGTATAAAATGTCCATATGCAACAAATGTTGGAAAAAATTTTAGTAATCATTCAGTGGTCCATGATGAAAATCGACCATACATGTGCCATATTTGTGGGAACAGATTTAAAGCATCAGGAAGTCTAAATCATCATCTTCTTATACATATGGGAGAACAAATGATGAGTTTTCAATTTTAATTTTAAATAATTCATTAATATGAAAAATATTTAGTGTAACTGTAAATAAGGTTTTGATGTGCTTCATCTGAATAGTTCATGCCTTTGTGATTCTGAAACAGAAGTAAAAGCTTATGCTTGTTCATTTTTTAAAATTGATTTTCTGAAATAATAGAATGATGTTTAAATACACATTTTGTTGAAATTAAAATAATATCTCTTGCAGTATTTTTATTTTATTGTAGCTCTCCACTGATGTGTTCTAATTTGGCATACCCCACAAAAAATGTTTTCATACATACAAGTTCAAACTTATGGGAAGAGTAGTCTATTGAGAATCTATGCATTTTGATAATGCATACATTTTGAATAAATAATTTGTTTTTATATTTAATTTCGATTATTCAACTTTTTCTTAATATGTGGCTAGTAACAAATCTGCTGATATTATTATATTGCTTTTAATATATATTATGTAGTGCTTTGCAAAATCTGAAATTGTATATGAATTTCTTAAAAGAAATTTTAAAGTTTTGTTTTAGTAAACATATCAGTTATATTTAAATTATAGTGCATTTAGTAATTGTATTTTTGAATTAAATTTCATAGAATTTTTACTGTAGATAATAATTTCTTTTTTCTATCTTTCTTTTTCTTCTTCTTCTTTTTTTTTTTTTGTGGTTCATTCTTATATATTTGGAAACTGTACACACTCCATAGTTTCTAAAGGGAATCTTTGTCATAGTTTGCAGAAAAAAAAAAAATTGTAAATGAAGAGAATTCTTTTTAATATAATGAGCAACATTAGATTAAAGTGTTTAATAAACTTATTAATTTTCACATTTTATTTTCTGAAATAACTAGCTAAATAATTTCTTTAAAATGTACTGTATTAGGCTGTATGAAATTCTTTAAGTTTATTTGCTCATTTAAATTTGGAGTTTGATAAAAAAGAAGGAAAAAAAAACTGTTCTCAAAAGCTTCCAGTGAAACTAATGCATTTTACTTACTAAGTTTGATTTTTATACCTTATGTGAAACTTATGTATTATCAGACATTCCTTTGTCATCGTATTTATTTCTTTAGGTCAGCAGTTAAAATGCACAAGTTGTGATAAATGGTTTTCCACTGGAGCAACTCTGTTAAAGCACAGAATTTGGCATCATAAACATGAGCTTCCAAGCTTTAAATTTAATTGTTCAGAATGTCCTTATGCATCAAGCGTTGCTACTGCTTTTAAGAGGCATAAATCTGTTCATGATGTACAGAGACCTTATTTTTGTTCTGTATGTGGTAATCGTTTTATAGCAGTTAGTAGTTTAAGTCATCATATGCTTATTCATACTGGTGAACAAAACTATGCCTATCATGTACCTTCTCTGTTATCTTATGTACGAAAAGAACGATTTATGAAGTAGTTCCATGCTGATTGTAAGTTCTTGATTTTTAATAAAGATTTTATAGAAAAACTTGAGTAATTTAACCCTTTACTGCACAGCATATCTGCTACACACCAGTAAAACCCTTCTAATTTTCCACCTGCTTTTAATTTAGGCATTTGGAGTTATGTGCCATGTCTGCAACTATAAAAATAATAGTTCAGTATGTTTTTCATTCACCTGATGGCTGTACTACGTCTACTGTTTTGTTTCTTTATGAAAAGTGATTGTTTGTAGTAAAAAAGGCAGTTTTCATGTAGTTTATCTGTTACATATTGTTTGTAAAATTTTAGGAAATTAAATATTGTGTTTACATCAAGATACTTTTGAATATTTGTTTCGCTGTGCAATGTTTCAAAACAAAATTTTCTCAAGGGTGCCAGATTTGTAACAAGGAGCAGGAGGTGAGAATATATACTTGTGACATATGGCACGAAAAGGTTTGACACGTGAAGAAATATGCACATCAAATCAGTATATGTAGTTATGTTTTTAACCGACGAAAAACGGAGGAGGTTCTCAAGTCAACGCGTATATATTTTTTTTTATGTATGACCACGCATAACTTTTTACAGAGTAATCCGATTTTGATAATTTTTTTTTATTGGAAAGGGTATACCCTGAAGTTGGTCCCATATAGATTTGGAAAAAAAATTCCAACCCTAAGGGTAGGAAAACAAGGGATGATTGATTTTTCACTCACTGATTGTAATGTATGAACACGCATAAAATATGACTTTTAAATAGCTATTTTAAATGCCAGCTCATTTAGTGATCTTTTTCCTTTTCCTCGTGAAAATTCAATAGTCCTTAAATTTTATAGTTTTCATGAAATAAAATAGGAGCTCTAACGAGGCATATAAGCTCTTGAATCGATATTTGTTAGATGCTATTACCAGAAGAGTTGATTTTTTTAAAATGGACGGTGTCCATGTGACGTCATTTTTCAGGCACTACGTAACCTCCAACCAATCAACTTAAAATGTAGTTTCAGTTGACACTCCACGTTGCAATCTGATTAGTTCCAATTTGTATTTTCCACCGACACGCGATTGAAATAGCATCGTATCGATATCGTCCATTGCAAGGGATATTGGCGAAGTTTTTACGTCACCGTTTAAAACTGCACATCAAACCACCTATACATCTTCATTCACAGTACACAGCACATATGTGTACATTTTGTTTTTGCTTGTTAAAACGATTCTTTTAAGATTTTTTGTAGTTCTGAATTTACGTACATATGTGTCGATGCTTTAATTTTGAATAAATCATGTTAACGCATGCGAATGTGTAAATCGCACGCACACATTTTGTTTTTGTTTGCCGCTTCGCAAAAGAGTATTTGAATGTTATTAAAATTTCCGAAGTTCAATTGGTTAATTTTTTTTTCGAAATTCATACAGCTAAAAAGAACTGGTCTACGTTCCGTATCCGGTGCTGTTTACATTTTGATGTTCATTCTGCGCCATTGTGGGCAATGTTCAGCAGGAGTGAAGTACCCTGCCGGTGGTAGTTTTGACTGGCAACCATAAAGAAATGTGTACCGCTTGGCGACGTTTTTTTTTTTTTTTTTTTTTTTTTTTTGGAGGTATGATAATGCGTCAAATATTGCAAATTGGAAATTTCAGAACTGTTGAAAGATCCGAAATTTCTTGAATTTTTGAGCATGCGTAATAGTTATTTTTTAATTCTAGCTACTGTGTGACGTACACAGATGAATGTATAAAATTCGCTTGCTCAATTTGACGTCACTAAGCTGTTAATTTGCGTTTATAGCCACAAAAAATTATAAAATAAAAACTTTAACAAAAAAATTAAACCGCCGAAAAACTCTAAAGCAAAAAATAATAAACCTTTTCTTAATTAGCCTTAATAACTAAGTTCTTAAACTAATATAAGTATACCTTAAGTAATTTTGAGTCGGTGCCAAACAACCAATGAACAAAGTTCACTAAATTACCTTAAATTTAAAGAAATAACCAAATCAAATTGACATTGCAACGTGAAATCTCCGGCGATAAACATTAACATTCCAAAAAATGCACTCTTCTCATGATCAACGAGCTTTCGCAGAAATGCAGAGAGGTCTACTTTGTAATACACAACTCAAAATCTGTGTGTGAACAATAAATTACTCCTATTAATAATAGAGATTTAGGCAATTTAGTGATCTTTGTTCATTGGTTGTTTGGCACCGACTCAAAATTACTTAGGTATACTTACATTAGTTTAAGAACTTAGTTATTAAGGTTAATTAAGAAAAGGTTTATTATTTTTTGCTTTAGAGTTTTTCGGCAGTTTAATTTTTTTGTTAAAAAGTTTTTATTAAAAAGCAGTATAATGATCATATAAGTCACTATATATGTATTACACAGCCATTTAGAGCTGTGTGAAAATGAAATGATATCTAAAAAATATTATTTTGGAATTTTCTGTCTTTTACTGGATATAGGTTTGAGAACCTTGTGAATTTTGTACAAAAATCTGAAAGCAAATGATATTGTATTGGCTAATTTCAGAGACAAGATTGCAGTCTGTATAAAACTGTTAGCATAAAATCAAGTGGAGAAGAAGGCCTCTCCAAGCACATGTTAAGTAGAAATGTTAATTGAGGTAGCAAAACTGAAATGATATTCAACAAAAATACCATTTAGACATATTAGACTGAATGGAGTACCAACTTATATGTAAAACAGACAGTAGAGCAAACTTCCAAAATGTTACAGTAAATCTTTCATAGTGTTTTAAATAAGTGGTTCACTTATCTGTCAGTCGAAATTGAAACTGCAAATTGTACCAAAATTGACTTAAGAGATTTTTCTCCAATAAGACAACGCTGAAGTATTTCTTATACTAACTCTTATTATTTTGTTTTGCTCGTAATTTCAGATTAAAATTTTAGTTCTTTAAAATACTATAAAAATAATTTCCATTCATACATAATTGTATCTCTGATAAATGTTTTTCAAACACACCTAAAATAAAATTGTGTTCAATTTTGTAACATTTTTAATGCATGCTGTCATTTTCTTTTTTGAAATAATGGAATTTAATGTAAATATTCTGTTATTATTCATCTAAATGTTTTTATTCTTGTATTAGCAACAAAAATGTTTAAACCTTTCATTATTCTTTGATGTTTACTTTAAAATACATAATATTGAGTTTATACCGTAGTTTCCGGAAGAAACGCCGCATCAGCATAAACGCCGCACTCGAAGAAAACAGGCCAAGAAAAATTAAAACTGTACAGAAACGCCGCATTGGCGTAAACGCAGCACTAAATTAAATTGCATGCACATGACCTTGAACCTCACAGTTGGAAAATTTTGCTCTGTGTCATGATGTATGGCATTTCATTTAAGAGAAAAAAATGAAAGAAAATCATACTATAAAAATAAATTATTAAGTAAGAAATATGAAAGTGTACTTACGTTCATGAATTTTGATAATTATCCGTTAAAGAAGTCTATATATACGTAACACTGATACTATGTTACTGCGAAAAAGGATCCAACGAAGAAAAAACAAAATGAATGAAAGATGAAAATTTCAAATTTTACTTTTGCTATGAGAAATCAAAATTTACATTATGTGAAGCCGTCAAAGTCTGAATCTTCCGTATCAGAATTAAATAAATTTAGCATATCCTGATCTAAATCAAGATCCAAGTCTGCGACATCGTCAAAATCATTATGTGGGGGTATCATAGATTTATTATCTTGAGTTATTCAAGATAATAAATCTGAGTATTTTTTATTTTTCGCATGCGTGCGCACGTGGCGAGGGAGCTGTTTACAATTTGCGTTGTATTGTAGCGCTAATTATTATAACGGGGTGCAGTATTTTCCTTTGAGAGGCTGACATGATTTCGCCGCTCTACCGCTTGCCGATGATCGTTCTATAAACTCTTAGCCCATGGAAATAAAGAATGTAGTTGACGACTTGGCTATTGCATCCATTTGCAAGATACGTGGAGGCGTGACAGTTTTCCGAAAGAATCACTGTGGATTTACAAAATAAGGGGAAGGGGAGAGGATGGGTTCTGAAAAATTCATTTAAGGACAGAGTTCCTCGAAATCTGACGATCTTCTACGTACAGAAACAAAGTGATAAACTAATATTTGTTCATGTGAATGGATATTTTTTTTTTTTGGCACGTAAGCGCCGCATCGTTAGAAACGCCGCACCTGTTAAAATTTTACTTTTTAAACACATAAACGCCACGGCGTTTCTTCCGGAAATTACGGTGCATGAAAAAAAAATTAATTTCAATCTTTATGTCTTACAAGTTTTTGTTTAATTATTTTTTTGTATTTAAGCACTATTTCTATTTTAAACATTCAGACTCAATAGATGTATTCATACTAATTTTGCATGAACATTATGATGACTAAGTTTTCGTAATTTTATTTGATGCTTAGGTGAAAACAAGTCCCTGAATGTTCTTGCTAAATACAGTTTTATTTGTTTATGCCTCAAATTTTCACAAAAATTGATATTAAAGTTTAAAAACTTGATTTTTAATGCATTTTGTCCATCACATAAAAGCTTTATGAATATTAATGTGACATTATTTTATGTAGATTCTATTTTTATGCTGATTGTATCTCTAATAGTACTACGGTAGTAATTGTTGCCTAGAGGTTAAAACTAGTACATTAATGTGTAGGAACTTTTTTTTTCTTGTAAATAAAAAGCATGTTAGAATTTCATTTTATCTGTGTTTCATCAAAATCACTCTTAACCAAAATTCACTTTTTGAAAATACAGTAGAAGATCTTTATAATGCAAACCTTGAAACGCAAGGTTTTGCATTATATAGAATTTTGCATTATATGGATCATTCACTTATATCATTAAACGTCCCTAGTAAACATATTAAAATATAGCTGGAACACATAAATATAATGCTTAAAACTTTTTTTAAATACAAATACTACTTTAAAAAAACAAAAAAATGGAATTTATTTATTTACAGAAAAAATAAATAAATTGAAATTACCAAAAGCATTAAAGTTTATTTGTTAAACAATATATTACTTTTGATTTGTTTTAGAATTTGTAATCTCTCAACAAATAACTTTTCTTGCAGCCTTTGAGCAGGTAATAATTTTACTTTGGTTACACAGTCTTGTGTTTCTAGGAATTCAAAATATTGATCTCTTATTGAAATTTCTTCAGATTCTGAAAGTTTTTCAACTTTCTCTCCAGCATTTGGTTCTGTTTCAGAATTGTTTTCCTCTTGTTTTGAAACAGAGGAAATTATTTCAGCACTGGTCAAATGATTAGCAATTTGTGACTTACCATCCATTACCAAATATTCAAAAATGTTTTCTTCATGCAGGTTTGCAAACTGAGTACATTTGTGCATGCATTTTGTGCACAATGCATTAGTTCAGCAGTTTTCATTTTAACTAATGATAGCTTAAATCCAGTTCCAAAATTTAGTTTTAAAATAGTGTTACATTGAGAAAACTCTCCCTCCCCTACTTCTCATAGACTGTTTAAAAGTATTTTACTGTCAGACTTTTTATAAGTATTTTACTGTCGATATTGAGACAAGCATATCTTTGGGCGGGGGCGTGTGCCCCCCCCCCCAACTTTGTTTAGAAAACCGCTCATTTTAAAACCTTTCTTCTTGCCAAAATTAAAGAAACATGGCTATTTTTATTTTAGAATATGCTATGTGTATTCCCTCACCCACACATTAAAAAAAAAAAAAGCATTTTGGTGATGCTCGTATGATTTAGGAAGCCAAGTAACAGCATATGATTTAATATAAAACAAATCAATGTTTTTAATTTACAAAGAGTTTTTAATTTACAAACAATGTTTTTAATTTACAAACTAAACAATGTTTTTAATTTACAAACTAAATAAATAAAAGTCTGTTTGGGAAGTCAATGGTAGAGGAGGGAGAAAGAGAGTGGTTCTGTAGTGGAGGGAAAAAGGGAGAGGTTCCTTGTTTTTTTAAAGTAAACATTTCTTCCTCTTTGACCCAGCAGGCCAGCTGTTATGCTGATAATGCATAATGCATGCATGGGAGAATAATTGTTTATTTTAAGCTTGGCATGTTGTGGGATATATCTAATGTCTCAAAATCAATTCACTAGGAAAGCAATAAAAAAAAACAGCAGATCATAGAAATTTCTTAATTGTGATTTTCTCTGTTTACATCCGCAGTGTTAATGTGGTTTATGGAGAATTGTGGTTTATAGAATTGCAGTATATCGATCTTCTACTGTACCAGTTTGTAAAGTTTGTTTGATAATTTGAAATTCAGGTACTATTAATATGCTAATTTCTTTTTGTTTTGAAGCTTTATTATACTAAAAAATCATGTTCATTTAGAAATTGCTGCATCATTAAAACATGCAAATTTGGTAATACTGTCCTGAATGTAAACTTATGGAGTCTTTGTAGTATTGATAAGTGATTTTTTTTTTTTTTTTTTTTACAATGGCAGGCTTCTGCCTTGAAGACATTGGTCACTACTAAGACTAGAGTTGTTGGTCTCTTTATTATGGGGGCACCTAATAGCTGGATTAACGTCTCCCCCTATGAAGGACCGGACACAATGACAGCCACGGCCAATTAAACCCTGATAGGGTGCATTACCCACCATTCAATCTGGTCGGCTATTGATAAATGATATAAGCAGTATGTTTGAATATTCAATTTATAGAACAATTTTTAATGAAAAGTTTGCTTAAAATAATCATTTTGTTATTCTAAATTACGTTTATTTAATTGGATATTTTAACTACCATAACTATGTTTTATGTATTAAACTATCTTCCAGTTTTTGTAATAGGGTATCATCATTTAGTATGTATACACTTTGTGTCCACCAGCATCTAAACAGAAGCCTTTTGCTACTAAATTTAATATTAGACAACTTGGGAAACCTTTTTGGGTTAAAAAAAATGTCATTTTCAAACTATATCAATACTACAAAGACTCCATAAGTTTGCATGCAGGACAATATTAACAAATATGCATGTTTTTGTGATGCAGCCATTCTAAATGAACATAATCTTTTAATATATTAAAACTCCAAAACAAAACAATATTGGCAATTTTTCCTTTATTTCATGCTTCAAATTTGATAATTGGAAAAGACAAGCTTTGTTCTTTGTTATTTTTCTTTCCTTTATAAGCTTTATATCATGTAAGAGGGACTCTTAGAAGCCTCCTTAGGGCTATCTGTTTGCATGCCATAACTATTTTAGAGGACCAAACTGTGATTTGGACATCATTGATATATATTTTTTATTCATTAAAAGTATTTTGCAGTGAAGTATGGGTAGCAGGGGTAGAATCTTGTGACTCTTTTCAGTTGCCCACTAGGCAATCACTGAAATTATTTTGGTTGCCCGAAAATGAAGTTTCTTGCCCTTAAAATTTAACCAAAAGTCAACTTTTAAAGTCCAGTGTCCCCTTAAAGTGAATACATCAGGTGTTTTGTATTTTGTTTGGAAATTTCCAGAAAAACAATTCTGTTGATATTAAAATGTGGTGTAAAGTTTCATTGATTAAACCCCTTCTAGATTTTTTTTTTTTGTGGGTGTTGGTGGGAGATTTAATTTAATGTTTATTTGTTTGAATAAAAGCACATTTTAAAATATGTATACTTATATTTTGTTTTATTAACTCTGTTTGCATAAAGCATTTTATAAAAGAAAATGTAGCTTTCTATCTCATAATTCATACTAGTCATTGAAAAAAAATAATCTCTTTCATTTAAACTTTGTGTGTTTGTCAAAAAATTGTGTTAATATTTTAAGGATTTGGTATTATACATTATTAACTAACCCCTTCCAGAATAAGTTTTTCTTTGTGTGTGTTAAAAAGATGTTTAATTTCATCTGAACCTTGACTTCATCTCAAAAGAAGACTACTGCAAATATTCCAACTTCTTTTGCCCACAGCCAGTATTTTTTATTTCATCACAAATATAGCATTGCTGCTACCTGATGGCAAAAATTATCAAAAGTCTTTAAACAATTATAAAAGCATATCAGGGTTGACATGGTTTAAACCAAATGGTTTTTTTCTCGAAAAAAAACAAAAAC
This sequence comes from Cheiracanthium punctorium, assembly GCA_038373885.1. Taxonomy (NCBI): domain Eukaryota; kingdom Metazoa; phylum Arthropoda; class Arachnida; order Araneae; family Cheiracanthiidae; genus Cheiracanthium; species Cheiracanthium punctorium. Next base: position 236,291 of record JAWZYV010001476.1, read on the forward strand.
AAATTGGTTTATTTAAAAGAATAATTAAAATTATGAATACTACAGTTAGAATATGTTCTGATATATTTTAAAATTATCCTTATAAGTATCAACAATAAGTTTTTATATCAATCTAATAGGTACCTTATTTTTTATGATTATAAGAAATTATTAATTAAACTTGAATTATGGGCTGCATTTTAAATTTGTTTCTGAAATAATAGTTTTGTGTTTTAACAACTTATTTCTAAACCTTCAAAATATGATTTTAAACAACTTATCACCACTATTACTTATGAATTTAAGTGCAGTATTCTGCGTAAAATGTAGTAAACAGTTACTATTGTATTATATTATATACTAAATATAAAAAATAGTATATCTAAATAAAATATTAAAATTGAATGATTTCAGTGTTCATATAAGTGTAGCAGCAATTGTTTATTTACTTTGGTTTAATTATTTTCAAAAGGAGTATTAATTGTTATTTGAACATTTATAAATATGTAGCATGTAATCATAAAAGAATTAAAAAAAAATTGTTTAAATAAAAAATAATAAACCGGATTCAAACTAACACCCCCCCCTCCCTTTTTTTTTCAACAGGTTTTTTTCTAACCCTGAAGTATATGTTAGAAATTTTTCATTTCTTCTAAGATTTCTGCTGCTGTGCAAATTTTCTTTCTTTGCATGGCAGGTATTGCCTCTCAAACACCGCTCCGGTGAAAGGAAGAAGGCATTACACTGTGTGGTATTCCTGAGATAAAAAATGATTTTCTTTCATATTGATAAAATATTTATGTTTTAAGTTTTATTACGTAAGTGCAAATAAATTTTTCTACTTATGCTACTATTTTTCCATTAAATCACTGGTTTCTTAAAATGTAATTATATTTTGTAACTATCCAGAGCTGTAACTAGGGGGAGGGGAGGGGGGTTGCAAACTGGACACATGCTGTGTTAGCTAAGCTAAGAGGGTGCCAAAATAATTCATGGCTCTATGGGAGGCAGGTGCAATAAGGTTTGCCCTAGATGGTGTAAATTCTAGTTGTGTCACTGTATACGATGTAGTGCATTTTCAAATGTACTAAATATTATTATGCAAATTGGTTATGTTATTGTTTATATTTTCTTTTCTTAAAATCTTTTTTTTTTCCTTTTGTTATTTTGTAGATCCTGTGAGTGGAATGAATAACCGAATAACTTGCAAGCCCTGTAAAAAATGGTTTTATACTGAAGCAACTTTTTGGAAACATAGACTTTGGCACCATAAAAATGAACTTCCAAAATTCAAATACAATTGCCCTCAATGTCCTTATGGAACAAATGCTTCATATAATATCTTAAAAAATCATATGATGAATCTTCATGATGTTAAAAGGGCTTATTCATGTAATTTTTGTGGCTGTCGGTTTTCAGGATTAGGAACCTTAGGAACTCATATGAATCTTCATACTGGTGGAGTTTAAATGAAAAATTAATTTACAAAGGGCATTCCATAAAAACTGAGAGTAAAACCATAAAAATCAAGAAATATATTTACAGCAAAAAATACATAATTCTTTTTCAAAATATCTTCCGTCAGATGATATGCAACGGTCCCATCGTTTAACCCACTTTTCAAAACAAGTAGAGCAGCCCTTTTCTGGAAGCTGCTTCAAAGAACCCTCCTCTGCTGAAATAACTTCAGAATCTGTGTTAAATTTTCTGCCACGGGGCTTCTCTTTGGACGTTGGAAACAGGCAGAAATCGCATGGTGCGAGATCTGGACTGTAAGGGGGGTGTGGCATGATTTTAATACTGCATTTACTAAGATATTGCTGAACAGGAGTAGCGACATGCGGGCGAGCATTATCGTGATGTAATGTCCAATTCCCTACCAGTTCATCTCCATTTCTGTAGGGCAAATAAAACAGTTCTTTAAACAAGCACGGAACTAGGAAAATAAAATCGCCTGCTACATTTAGAATTTTGTATAAACGTACAGTTAACAGTTTGAAAAATTGCCTGCACTTCTATTTTTTAGTTTCGCGCTGTTGCCACTATGCAAAAAAATAACTCTCTGTGTTTATGGAATGCTCTTTGTATTTTTAGATAAAAGTAATTTTTTTAAATAGTTACTCATTATGAATTTGAATAATAATGTAATTTTTTAAACTTAAAATATGTTCTTAAAAAAAGTTCTATTCTAGACTGAGTGATGTCATACTTAGCTTCATAATTTTGCTTTATAAAAATATGTTTGCTTTTAATTATTTTTTTTAAATCCCTCATTTTCAGAGATCTTGTTGTGCATTTATTATATAATTGCTGTTACTGGGGTGAAGGGGTATTACTGGTGTATATGTCTGATATCATGATGTGCCTTAAAATATATTTTTATGGATGTTTAGGATATTTTATTTTTTATTACTATAACTGATTTATATTGTGTAGTAATTCTTAAACAAGCAATGTTTTTAAAATATTTTTCCCATTCTATAAGATTATTAGTTGCAAAATTATGACCTTTCTTCCTGTTATATCATAAATAATAAAATTAATGATTTCTATGTTATTATATAATGAGCCGCTCACTGCACAAATTGATTGACTCCACTTTTTGAAAAAGGTCTTAAATTTATGAGTCAAAGCTCTTTTATGGTCATACCTTTTTATATTTGTAATAATTTTCCTGAATAATGAAGATTAATACCATTAAATGACAAAATATTTTTGCTAAAATGTTTCTATGTGCATTAAAAATGTACATTATTTCATTGCATATCTCAAATCTTTGTTTTATTTAGTTAATGTGTGGAATGAATATCTCATATTTAAAGACAACCGTAATTTTATTACCTTTTCCATACAATTATTCATATGTTTAAATATTTTGCTTGCAGAATCATAGAGATTTTTTAAAATAAATATTATTGAATTTAGTATATTTGTTTGTTAAACAACCTCTGAAATTCAATTACTGATCAAGATAAATTATCAAAATGGCTGTTATAAAATTTTCTCAAATTAATTCATTTTATTAATTTATTATTTATAACCACATTCACACTTTATGAGCTGGTTAAAATAATAGTTATAATCCTAATGTCACATGTAAATTAACCCCTTCTGTACCAGTGGATCCCCTGTATGGATCCATGGCCTGATTCACCACAAGCACCAGTGGATCCATGTCCATTCATTATTCTGTGTTTGCTGCTGAAAATGGTACTGAAGGAAAATATGTTTGTGTATAGCTGGTATTATGAGAATGGCTGTGTTGAAAAACTTTGGCATGTAATCTCTGTATACATACGCAGGTACAGAAGAGGTTAATGGTCTGCTATAGCACACAACTACCTAATTTAGTGATAATCTTCTGAAAATACTACATTTAAGTTTTTTGTGATTTCAGATATGATGGCAGAGAAATTTCATGGAATTACATGCAGAACTTGTAGGAAATGGTTTTCAACTCAGAAAACGTTCTTGAAGCATAGAATTTGGCACCATAAAAATGAACTTCCAAAATTCAAATACAATTGTTCACAGTGTCCTTAAGCGTCTAATGATTCAACTCCCTTTAAAAAACATAAAGTTGTTCATGAAGCTCAAAGGATTCATTTCTGTAATGTGTGTGGAAATCGGTTCTTAAATTTAAGTACCATAGGGAGTCATATGCTTATTCATACTGGGGAAAAAGTGTATAATACACTTACTGTACTTTCCTGCTTGCAATCTGCAGATTATCTGTAACAAATGTATAGTATGCGCCGCTGCAGGTAATTGGCAGTAAAATACAGTAATTTTTATTTATTTTTTTTTTTTCCCACAAAAGGTGCATTCCACTTAATACCATGTAAACGATAAGCATAAAAATCAAGAATAAAACTAGATGGGTTTTTTCGTATAAAACTCTATTCAAAATAAAAACTAAAAATTTTATTGTTTATTGTATTTTTTATGAGTAACAAAAGTGTTTATTGCATCTTAATTTCATTTTTTAAAAACTGGCAAAAAATCATATGTGACAACAAAATTGCTAGTATGCACACATTTATTTAGTGTGACATATTGCTTTCAGCACCTGAAATATTCAGAGCCCAGGGGGCCCACTGATGACTAAAAGGCAACTGTTCGCTACTGTAATCACAAACAGGCAACTATGGTGACTATTTTCATGTAAAACAGCTAAAAAGCAACTATTTTGAGTGGAATGAATATTTTTCTCTGACTATCAATGTAGTTTCTGTTGTTTGCTGAAAAAATTTGAATTCATGTCAAAGTTTGTGTAAACATATTACTACACCCCCCGCCCAAAATAAAGAAATGAATAAATTCAACATAGTGGTGAGCTAGATCATAGGTTCCCAACGTGGGCGATAACGTTCCCTTGTGGGTGTTTCAGGCTTTCAGGGGGGCGGTAAAAGACCCAGAGAAAACTAGGGGGCGTTAATATGGTGCGAAGGGGCGTGGGAAGATTAACCAAATATAGTCTAAAAAAGACTAAAAAATTGCGCTGATAATATTTTAATAAAAATAAATTTTAATAAAAATACTTTTTAATATTAACCCTCCAAGCGGCTGAGACGTAAAATCCCGTTCACTTCATTCCAGTTTTCACTGCAATGCATCTATAATTTAAATTATTTATAACACCAAGGCATCATGAAATATATTTCGATATTAAAGCTTATGGGTATTTTAGGAGTTAACTTTTTAATAATTACAAATCTTCCTATCAAAAATTGTATTTTTTAAATAATTTTAAAGCTGCATGAATATTTTGCAGTGAAAACAACTTTACATTATTTGCCCATTTCGAAGACGCTCAGAGGGTTAAGTATACGTTTTGATTGTTCTCTGAAACTGTCCATTTATTTATTTAGAAAGCAATAGTTTATTATCTATTACTTCGTATCATCAAAACCTCTGCCTGTCCTTATAACAGTTAAGCTAAAACTTTATTCCTCTCTTTTAAATGAAGAAGAAATTCAGTAGCGTTTCAATTCCAACAATATTCTATGTATTAATAATTTTTGTTTAAACTTAATTCTTGTTTTCACCATCAATTATGTACGCTCTTGTTTCTCTGGAGTAGGGGGGGGGGATATTGAAATATTCACTAGAAAAGGGGGCACCAGTTCAATAAAGGTTGGGAACCTATGAGCTAGATAGTGCATGAAGATTTTAAAAAATATCTTGCAAAAACAAATAAGCTGGATTCTTACTGACTGCACAAGCTATAGAATCTCACCTCTGTGAAACATTGTCCATTCATAATTTTACAAATCACAAAACCTCTAAATTCAAAGACATAATCCAGCCAACTTTCCGAATGACACACTGGCAGATTATTCATAACAATGTTTATTAGCAGTATTGCATGCCTGATGAAAGCTAATGCACTTGCTTGCTTGTAAGCTGCTGTATTTTCTTTCTATTAAATTCAGTGCTACAGCAAAAGCTGTTGCTGGCTGGTATAAAGTTTCAGTTTGCCACTTCATTCTTTTTGTTTTTAGCATTCTTTTATTTTGGGTATTCATTTATTTTTCATAGCACAGAATACATTTACAAAAAGTAACGTTAGCAGTAGAATGATCAACAATTCTATAATCTGCATCTTGATATGTGCAGTTTTGAGAGTCTGTTGTGTTTTGCAGTTTATGTTTAGTTCAAAATACCTGGAAAGACATCAATACTGCCTATTTTATAATATTACGTTCCATGAACTTCTGCATATGAAAGAACATAATTAAAAGTGTACACAATCTGCTACAGGGTAATCTATACTTATCAAAACATTATATACTGCTTCTTTCAGAAAACAGAAAATGTAAAATTTTCGAATTTGTTAGTAAGATGGTTAACTTTGTTTATTGTTAAGATTTTTTAGGGGCGAGCATTTGCTCATCAAGCATTCATCGTTATCAAGGCCCAAGTTACTGTCCATTTTATTATGGGAGCATCCATTTGGCAGCAAGCCAGCATTACCCCCTGTGAAGGGACAGGCATGTTAACACCCAAGCCGGGAATCAAACCAGGAAAAATTCATTGATAACTTCCCCCCCCCCTCCCATTTAAGCAAAATGTGCAAGCTATTTTAAAACCATGTAAAAAGTGAATTTACTGTGTTGTCATTTTTCCTGTAAAGTAGTAGAATTTTGATTTTCTATAGCTACTGGTTGCTAAGATTTTTTATTAGTAAAGTTTTTTACTTCAGTATTATACCAACTCTTCTTTTCATAAAAATTTATATGCATAAAATTATTAGTATTGCTACTGATATTCCCCCTCTCCTCATGGACTGATGTTTTGTAGAATATGAAAGAATTATTGGTAGGTTTTATCATGAGCAATAAAAACATAAAGTATTATGATAAACATGTTCATGCTTGATTTCTATAAATGAGGAAGGGTAATCAAATTTGTATATGACATGGACCTTTCAGAGGGGGGGGGGGTACAACAGAGCGATTCTTTCTGTAAAATTTAATTTATTGTAACAGTTTTTGTTTGCTGTGTAATTTCCTGCATTCATGCTTTTAGTTAAAGATATTTGTCTCTTGTTAATTGAATATTCAGATTGTGGGATTGTTCCTTATATCGCCTTGCTTTTTTATGATATTTGTATATGCTCAGATTATCTGCTGTCTTTCAAAATTGTGTATATGTATTTTTAGAGACTGATCTAATGTATTCTTTCGAAGTATGATCTGCCTTTATATATATCGTAGATATATTTAGACTCTGATTACAATAAAGAACTCTCCCTGGATATTATATACTATGCATATCTGTTCTTTTTTAAATAATTTTTTATGTGAAATTTTAATGTATATATTTGAAACAGGACTTGAAATTTAAAGGTAAAAATCCAGATGTAACTATGTTTAAAAAGGTAAATAATTAATATATATATATATATATACTATATGTATATATATATACTATATGTATGTATATATATATATATTTGTATTAGGCATGAGATTCTTCAAACATTTGTCTTATTTTCAGACTTTTTCCTTTTTTGTTCATCTCATCCCTGAAGTATACAAAATTTATATACTTACTGTTTGATCTTTTTCATAATTCTGCCACAAACTATCTATGTATGTTTTTTAATTTTACATTGATCGATGTCAGGGAAAAAAGGGTGGTTTCCTCTTTTGACAATCCTGGACATAGTCCTTACCCCCCCCCCCCCTCCTTGAAACCTATAGAAGAATTATACAGGAACAAACTTATGTCATTAGTGATTAGTATTGGCGATTTTTCATCTGAGTTCAAGAAGAAAGTCTGGGAGTCTATCAGAGACAAACTCACAAAGTGGCTATTGCCAATTTTAGATTGGGAACTGGATATGACTGTCTATCCAAACAGCTGGTCAAGATAGAGATTTTGAACTCTGATATATATGTCTTCTCTGTAAAACAGAGACAATGACTAAAGCATATCTACTTGTTTACTCAGATTTGGACTAATCTATAACAGAATGATGATTTATGTACAGCCAGGGAAATGATATCCTGATCATAGAGACTTTTTTCTTATTGTGCTTCTAGCTTTTTAAATTTTTGTCCTAGAACATCAAAGTTGCTGTTAAATTTTTTAAAAACTGTTTTTAAGACCTTTGGCCATCAAAGATATTTGCCATTTTTTCCTTTCCTAATTTTGAAGTTTTCTGTGTTCACTTTATTTTTATGGTGAGTGACTATTATTGATATGGATTGAGTTCCAATTTAGTCGTAAGAAACATTTTTTAAAGATGAGCATTTTGTATTGTTCATGAATTTTGCAACATATGGGAACACAGGGATATGTCCCACCCCACCTTCCAATATTTTGCCTTATTTATTATTAAAGAAAGGGAAAAGAGAGCAGTCTTTGTCCCCCCATAATAATCAGCCAGTGGGATGCTTATGGTATTGTTTATACTAGGGAAAATATTGTAATTCTATTGAATTGAAGGGAAAATGTTATGAATGTTAAAAATGAAGGGAATTATAATTCCCTTCATTTTTAAAATTATTGCTGTACTTTCTGTGAATGTAACTTGATGTTATTTTGTGCAGTGAAAGAATATTACCACTTTTATTGTTTATAATTAATAACATGAATGATTTTCTGTGATGACAGCCTTAATTTTTGTTTTAAATGTGAAAAGCCCTAACTTTGTTCCTGTGCAAATTCTCTCTATTCCTTCATTATTTATTCTGTTTGGATTAAGGTGGAATGATATTTGACTCATTGAATTTTGAGTGCATCTAATGATTCTGTCCCCATAAAACTCTTTGTTTTATATTTCTTTATTATTTTTAAGGGAGTAAAATACCTTAACAACAAGGAGAACCATCTCCAAACATATAGCTGACAAACTTGTATGTTACTCTCTATTGCTGTTAAATTAGATTAGTTATACAATACCCTAAACAATATTTAAAAATACAGGAATTTATTGATTATAATCAATTTTATGTGTTCAACCGATTAGTGACTGCCTGTTGTTATATTTTCCAATGTCTACTATATGCAGAGGCATAAATATCCAACAACAGTTATATAAAGAATGTACATCTTTTTCTGAAAAATAAGTATGAACAAGTGAAATTTTTGTCGCTACTATGCACTACATAAAAATTAGTTTTATTATTCTCAAAAATGAAACAGGAAAATGGAATAATACCTACCATGCTAGCCCGAATATAATGCAACAACAAAATTCTTCAAAATAATTAGAATAAATCCTATATTTAGGTCTCGGATTTGGCATGACTCAGGTTTTTTATAGGAAATGATCAATCAAAAAACATTGTGTTATATTCGTGCTAATACAGTATGTATTTTTGGAACCAATAGCAAAAATGTTAATGTAAGCATCCTCTTAAAAGGATTCCGGACACTAATGAATGAACAATTTGTTTTTTAAATTGTTCATACCACTCTCAGAATACTACACTATGACTGATTTATGTTGAATATAATATTTGTAGCTCTCTACCATCTAAAATTGTTTTTCAAATAAATATAGTGATAATTTATGATGTGTTCCTTTTCTCCTGTAAATGTTATATTTTAACTTTTTCTGCTGCATTATCTTTTAGGTATGGCACATGGAACAAATCCGGGAGTAACTTGCAAGACCTGTAAAGCATGGTTTTCAACTGGAGTAACTTTCTTGAAGCATCGAATTTGGCACCATAAAAATGAACTTCCAAGATTCAAATACAATTGTCCTCAATGTCCTTATGCATCAAATGATTCAACTCCCTTTAAAAAACATAAAGTTGTTCATGAGGCTCAAAGGACATACTCGTGTAATGTTTGTGGCAATCGGTTTTTAGGTTTGAGTAGCTTAGGAACTCATATGCTTATTCATACTGGTGAAAAGCAGTATAATTAATTATCATTGTTTTTACAAGAAATTATTTTGAAATACCCATAGCTGCTCACTGTCACAATTTTATTATTTTTATTTTTGTCTTAGTTGCAATATTGCAGCAGATTTTTTCTATCTAAAACTACAGTTAAAAAAATATTTTATTTATTAATCCATTTTCTCTGTCAAATATCGTGTTACGCTTGCTGTTTCTTTATTAATTCATAGCAAAACCTCTTTTAAAGAAATTTTAGTATATTAAAAGAAAAAGAGAAACACTGCCAACATATGTGTTGTATGGGCATTAACATTTCTTCTTAGATGTTATCATTCAGCTTACTTAATCCCTTTTTTGGTTGTTGTTACAGACATAACATCTTCTATGAGATAATCCGAGAACCGAGTTGTCCCCGTGATGCAAAAATATTAAAATTACAATGAATTCCAAAAATGATTCCTTCTTTAAATTTTATTAATTCTTTAAATAATCTTTTATTATGTTTTACATGACATTTAGAACAACAAATTATTTTTTATAGTAGGTATTTCAAACTGTTTGATCAAAGCAGCAATTTTTTATATTGTATTGACTTTAGCACTATACTTCTAACTAAAAAAAAAAGTTTGATGACATGCAGTTACTTTTTGGAGTGAATTTTATAGAGTGTCATCTCTCTCTCTCTCTCTCTCTCTCTATATATATATATATATATATATATATATATATATATATATATATAATATAAAAAATAGCTAAACTTCCATAGTATGGAATCCCAAATAATTCATCAAGCAACTGATAGCACATAATAACAATTAAGAAACTGGAAAGAATAAAAATTGTAAATCCAGTGGCCATAAATATTCTAAAAAACAGAGCTATCAAGGCTAAAGAAAAGTGGAAAAGAAGCCAGGTGAGAACATGTGGGCTTAGGCCTAACTTCATGAATCCAAACAAAGATGTGGATATGGAATGGAAAATTGAAATGGAGTACTCCGTTATCAAGTACCTACTCAAATTTCAATTTAAAAGAAAAACAAAAATAGCTAGGTTTCTGCAGTTTACCGGACAAAAGGAGTTGTTTTTCGTAATCTGGGGGTACGACCATAGCTTAAAGGGAAAAACCAATGTGGAAGCGAACTAAACATGGAGGTCGAAGCTCAGTCATTAAGCCAATACTAGAAATTGATGCCAACAGAGAAAATTAAGTGACATAAATAAAACAGCTAGAACCAAGGAGTAAAAAGAGAGCGAAGAACAAAAAGTAGAAAGAAAAGAAAAAATACAGACTAAATTGCTGCCAAAACCATGTAGTTAATTTATCAAGAAATCCAGAAAATGGATGAGGGGGGGGGGATTTAAAACAATTACTCTAGTATAGCTAACCTATGAGCAACATAGTACAAGCTTTAATAGCTAAAAAGTACTAAGGAAATGTGGTGGTAAAAAAAAGAATAAAGAGATGGAAAAAAACTATTGAAAATAATAATAATATTACACATGTATTAATTGTTATTAATGCTAATATTATTCTACGATATATATGTAAATTTGCACTTAGTAGGGCTTATATTTGGTACAGTAGAGTAAAAATTACACACACACATATATAATTTTACCATAGTCTGCTGAGGAAGGGGGGGGGGGGCATTGATTATTTATATTTTAGATTGCTTTGATTTGTTAATTTAATTGTATTTAAAATATGCTTTCAAAATAACATACAGATTCACCAAAAAAAAAAAAAAAAAAGAAAGAAAGTGATTTAATATTTTAACTCACTAGAATGCTAAGTCAATGGGAACTCTGGAATTTTGATTCATAATCTTAAAATGTTTAATGAATAATAAACTAATTTAAAATCATTACAAGACTTCTGTTACAAAGGTATAAATTAGCACATACCCGAAAGAAATACATTGCAATAGATAAAGTGGAAATAATTTAATGTTCCTTAGGAGGCATGGTACTATTTGATTCACAGACCACTGCCAGTCCAAGGCTTGGGTTTGGAGACCACTGCTTTTGGGTGATCATGTATGCAAAAGAAAATCCAATAAGAAAAATGAAATTCAGACATTAAAAAATCCACAAAAAACTTCACATGTTTAAATGATTCATTGCGTTTGAGTTATTCAACGTAGGCAATTTTTGCCAATGATTTTTGCAAAATTCTTAAATTGCAAAAATATATATTAAGTGAATTTTAACATTTCAAGGCTGTAGAAAAATGTGTGGGGATCAGTACAATGCTATTATAATTTAAATGTTAACATTGTGCAGCAAGTTATTAAAAAAAATTCAGCAGTAACACATAGTTTTTAAAAAATATTTTTATTTTCATGGACAAAAAGGTTAGTTTTTACATAAGTTTTACTGGCATTATCTTTCTGTGATTTAAACAAAACCAGTGTAATTATCTGGATAGCATTTTATGGGATTTCAATAAAGTAAAATGCAGGATTCTGTTTACATAATTTTTAAAGCATGCTTCTTTGTAGGCTATAACAACTGCAAGAAATTTAATAAATAAACAAATAAGAGCTAAAATAAAATAAATATTCTTTAAAAAAAAAAACTCATAAATTTAAAAATGCTGAGACAGAAAAATGGATATACATAAAAGAAAATGTTTAAATTCAGTCTGTGCAGAACTCCTCGATTCAAAACAACAATAATTTGAAGAAAAAACAAAAATCAATTTTCTGTATCTCATTAAATATTTAGTTTTGAAAATAAATTTCTTTTTTAAATGACTTTTTAAAGGTTGGACTTAATTTTCTTATAGAACTTTTCATATATAGGGCTATCCTAAAATGTGTTAATGTTTTAAATATGCAGCTCCTTGTGGTATCAAAAGTAGCAACAATTTCTAACTGAGAGTATAGGGCTAAAGTTAAAAATTTAAAATGTGCCACACTGATAAAACAGTTTGAAACACTCAATATATTCTGTAACATAATGTAGTGCATAAATTTGCAGACTTCTATTCCATGTTTTTTTTTTTTTCTTCTTCTTCATGACATGTATGTATATGCATTAAATGCATTTCATTTGTTTGTTATTGTAACATAAATCATTATGCAGAAAGGACAAACCTAACTTGAGCTTGTTTTTTAACAGTAACCTCAAAACTGAAAGTCGAATTTTGAATTCTTCATTGGTATTATATTTATAGAATATACTGTAATATTATTCTTATTTAATTTATAAGAAAAAAGAAAAAATCTTACATATTTTATTGTAGTTATGTAGAGTTGTTCTTTGTATTTTTTATAGGATTTGCTACTCCGTGCAAGACCTGCGACTTGTGGTTTTATACGGAAGCTACTTTGCTAAAGCACAGACTGTTTCATCATAAAAACGAATTTCCAAGTCTTAAGTATAATTGTAAAATATGTCCGTATGGGTCTAATGTTTTAACTACTTTTAAGAGGCATAATGCTGTTCATGATGAATGCAGACCATTTGTTTGTAAGGAATGTGGTCATCGATTTAAAGCAGCGAATAGTTTGAACTCTCACCTTATAATTCACACTGGAGAATACAACATCAATTTTGCTACAGCTAAACTACGTATGATTACGAAGTATGCTGATTTTTAAATGCTGCTGCTCTTATTTCCAGTCTGTGAGGTCCAATATAATGTAAAGTATGTTCTGTGTGTAGTTGACATTTGTAAATTTGTCATAATTTTTATAATGTTATCTATATACAGCTTTTAATTAGTATTAATTAAAAATAATATTTTCAACACTGTTATGCACCAGATTGTGGGAATAGTCCCTAATTTCATTGCACACATATATAGCTTTCTCACATACATCGAAAGTCTCTTTATGAAACTTACTTATTTTCATTTTTTTTTGGGGGGGGGGGGCAGTAAGTCACAAAACTTTAAATATTTTGCTTATTATAGACCTCATAAAGCCTCTTGAAAGTAGCTCTCCTTGGCATAGAGCTACTATTGTTCCCATTATACTACTGGGCTTCACCCATAGTAATAAAGTGCAAATATCTTCATGTCAAAATTCAACTCTTTGGGATATATTTTCATACTCAGGAAACTACTGCATGTGTTATTATTTAATAATATTGAGTTCTTGCTATAATTCTTTTTAAAAAATGTAAAAATGCTATCTAGTGTTTTAATATTTACCTTAAAATTGTAATAAATGCAATATCGAAGTGTTTATACAATAATTTTTTGCAGTTTTAAACTCAAATCCTATGTATAGTAGCAATAATAAATAAACTTCCATGTATTATCTTGTAAAAGAATGTTGAATGTAATCATTTAATTACACACATCTTCATTTAATTTAAAGCATTTCTTTAAATTATATTGTAGTTCTTATGCCTTAACACTTTAGTTAATGTCAATGTGTATATCACTGTAATAATATATATTTATTGTAAATAGTTTTAATTTTGACTTGGTTTAGATTATTTTTTCTTTTAAAGGCTGTGATACTACTATAATTAACTCTGCATAATTCAAAGGATATCTTGGGGGAAGGAGGAGATGTCTTGCTTTAGGGTAACATAATAGTACAAGCAGAACTTTTTTTTTTCCTTGCTATCTTACCATTAAAAACTGTTAATCATTTTTTATTATTAAATAAAAATCCATCCATTCTTATAAAAAAATCCATCAAATGAATATATTATGTAAAAATACCAATTTCTTGAGAGCTTGAATGTTTAAATATTCCAAATTTAGTCTCACTACTGTATAGTTAACTTTCACTCCATTAACTTGTTTTTAGTATTTAATGCTGCGTTTTAGTTAATTTTATTTTATTGCTTTTTAAAAAATGTTTGAAACAGTGCTGATCTTAAAAAAATTAGATTTACAAAAAAAAAAAAATGAATAAATAAATAAATAAAAATAAAAATAGGCAAATTAGTTTGACCAGCTAGACATCGGACAATTATTTAAAGGACTGTAGTTTAGTATTTGTGTTGGAGGCATTAAAATAAATTATCTATCTCTTATAATATCTCATTGTGTTGGAGCATCATAATAGAGTAATTCTAGATTTGCATACTGTGTTGACTTTCATTAATGCTAAATAAAATTACGAAGGTTTTTGACTTTCAAGTTCTGATAGTAAAGATACACTCTACAATAAATGTGAAAAAAATAAGCTTCATATATCATCACGTAGTATGTTTGGAAAAACTATACCATGATCAGTTTAGAACAGCTAATACAGCCTATAAGAATAATTTCTACATACAAATAAAGAAATATATGCTGTAAATCCCAGCCTGTAATGCACACCATCATATAACATGCATCCTTTTCTTTATAAATCACCAATTTAACAAATAATCCAAAGAAATTCATGAAAGAGTGTAACACTCACATCTCGGATATTCCATGTGGATTAACCCTTTACTTCGACCTTTTCGGGTGTATAAGGTGACCAGACATCCTGCATTTTGCAGGACAGTCCTTTTTTTCACCTCTTGTCCTGCAAACTGCATAACATATCAAAATACATATGAATATCCAATTTCTTTCCTTTGTCTAGCAAAATGTCCTGCATTCTCTCTCAGTCATCACTTGTAGATAAAATGAACACAATTCATGTATGGGCATCGATATATCGGTATTTCAAGATAAAATAATTCTGATATTTTTAATCGATAATTTCTTATATTCAATAATTTTATAACATATTGCCAGGCCATCTTTTTAGAAAGTTGTTTTAGTTACACTCAGATATATAGAAAAAACGAGATTGAGCATATCAGGGGGGGAAAAGCTTTGCCTCTAAATGATAGTCATTTTAGTGGCACATGTATGAGCAGAATGGTAGTTGCTTAAATGATAGTGATTATTTCTTGTTATCAGCGGATGCAAAGTTGACTCTCCTCCCCCCCCTCCCCCTTGAGTGCAGACTGTAATGATGTCCTGCATTTTTTATCTCTGAATCTAGCCACCCTAGGTGTGACTCTCAATAAACCATTCAAAGGAATTTTAAAACAATACTGGAACATGTGAGTATTAGAATGTTTTTTTTTTTTTTTTTTTTTTAAAAGACAGTTACAAAGGAAAGCAAAATGCATCATATTTCAATCTAAAAAGATTTTGTGGGTGGATAATTAATGCAGAAAAGGAAGTTACACCTGAAGTAATTCAAAACTAATTTCCAAAATGTAATATATCGAACAATCCGGATCGGGGATTTTTAGACTTAATAGTCCAAAGACCCCTCTTGAACAACATTATATTGGTAAACCCCACCAACTAGTCAGAAATTGATTCAAAATAATCTCATCTCAATAAACTGAAAATATAAAAAATTTGTCGTATCGCAAAAACAGACACCATAGTTATCAAAGAAAATCAATCGAAAATGTAACTAAAGGAGCAGTGAATGACATCACACATGTGCTGATTAATGAGGGTTGGCTCAATATACTTCGGAACAAGTAAAGAACAACTGATTCCAAGAAGGCCATGTAAAGTGGCCAAGTGCTTGCAACAGTATGAGTTAATAGTTTTACATTTTATGATGGATTGCATTTGTAAAACATTTTATCAAAACTTATTAAATAGGTATTTTTTTTTTTTTCATTTTTCCCTGTGGGTAGAAGGGAAGATGTCAAAGTTGTGTGTAACTTTGTGCAAGAACTACAAAATGTTTTAGTTTTTTTCCTTGCTAATTCTTGAAAACTTTCAATAACATGAATTTACAAGTAGTAAAAGATTTCCTCTTAATAAATTTGTATATTCTTTTTTTTTAATGTAAATCTCTAAAACAGTTTTATTTAATTGGAAAATGATACTAATAGAATATTAACAACTAGAAGTCAAAGCCCATTGTGGAGGCCATTACAACAGGCACTAGAAAAAACATTTGATAAAAATATGTCTACACTCAATGTATTTAATCTTCTTCACCTAATATAAATAAGTTCATATTCAATTTTTATTATATACCCAAATCGAATTCAAAAGATTTTGTTTTGTGTACACAGCCTTTCTTATATCCATGCAGACAATTTATTTGCGAAGCCAAAAAAAAAAAAAAAAACTATCTAGAAAAACTATTTTAAACGAATTGGAATCACTTTTTTCCTTTCAAAGCCTCATGACTGTGATGAATATGACGTCATATCGATTGCAACAGCTCATTTCATCACACAAATGATTTACTTTTTTTTACTCTTGGAAATAAAGAGAGCTGTAAAGAGCAAAAACTGCTTGAAAATGAGAGAACCAATAAATTTTCAGATTTTTAAAGTAGCACAGATTGTTTTACGTATTTTTATATATAATTATAAAAAATTTCAAGTGGATCGTATAACTGATGTAGATGTTATTATACTCTTTCTGCTTTTTAATCTTCTTGGAGTAATGGCGGTAAAATATTTATATTGAAGTATTTGTGCCTGAAATGCTTACAGAGTGAGTCAGGGATCTGCATAACTATATAGAAGGATAACTTATAATTATTATTAACTTCTGTTTTAACTCTATACTTTAACAGTAAAATTGATTAAAAAATTCAGTTTTTACTCTTAGAGAATATTTTTTGGGTCTTAGGAACTGGGGTTTTGGGGGGGGGGGGAGCCCATATAGCTTAATGTCATTTAAGACATGATTCTTTGCTTGATCCATGAAAATTAATGCTTGTATTGTATGTGAAAATCAAAAAAGTATGAATTTTGATTATTTCAGCAAAAATATATTTTATATAATTTGCTTACACAATTCCTTAAAAACAACTTATTTTTACTTGCTGTGAGCAATTACAGTAAAAATAAGAACTATTAAAAGCTTATTAGTTTTCTGCTATTTGTGCTACATCCTACAGTTTGGTAAGGGAAATTAATCAAGAATAGCCAATAAGTCAGTATGTTAAAAATGTGAGGATACTAAAATAGATAAATCTCTACTTATAATAAAAGAAGGTGTCTGTGTGTGTGTCTGTCGGCAGCGTTACGGACAAACGGCTATACCTAGAAACACCAAATTTGGTACTCGGGTACATGTAGTTGTGCACCTCGAAGCGATTTTTTCAAAATTCGACCTAGAATTTTTATTTTATGTTTTATGCAATTTTTGGCATTTTTTCTCACCTAATTCGTAATAACGTCGGAAATTACGTTTGCAGCAAAACAGAAGTTGTATCATCGGATAGAGGAGAAAATTTTCTTTTAAAAACAGTTTGTTCTGAATACGTAACATGATTTACTGAAATTTTAGGAATTTTTTTTACTAAGTATATGTTTTGACGAATTTTTCATAAAATAATTTTAAAACTGTCGCATCTTGAATTCTATCCGTCATAACTTTTGGATATTATCACAAATGGTGAAACATTTTTTTCTCCCTCTTTTAATATGAAAACAAAAAAATTATGTCAATTAGATGATTTTTTACGAATTTTAATGCAACCTAATGTTTAGAATTTAATAGCATCAACGCAATCTTACGCCATTCATTACATTGCGATCATGGCACGAGAATTTATGTTGGGTTGCTGCCACAAAAAGGATTAGAAAAAAGGTTTTTTTTACAACCAATGGAGTTTTTAAGATAGGATATCGGAATTTTAATTCGCAAGTGAGGATCTATGACGTCAAATGCTTTACGATACCTAAAAATTACGCCACAATTTTATCCCTGCTCTTTTTTTTTTTAACACAAGGAGGCGATATTTTGATTAAAACTTACTTTAGAAATAAACTGAGAAATTCATGATTATTATTATCAGTGGTATTTTAATCTGTTTTAATTGAAAATTGAAGTGTGTTAACGTAGCTTAATATGTTCATTTTAAAAGTTACAAAGTTTGTTTTAAAGCGCGATATATTAAAATTGTTCTATTTTTTCCCCCGCATTTAATTATGTCGCAGGCATATATATGCGAGTATAGTTTTATTTTAATGTTGGATTACGTTCCTCCATAGTGACCTATTCCTATATAAAGCAAAAAAGTTTTCAATGTCGTTGTAAATTTTAATATGATACCGTTTGAAAGCTACTGAGCGAAATATCAAATTAACTCCCTCAACCAACCGGGGTATCTTTTACGGCAGTTAAACAGTGACATCATTTTAAAAAAATGCGTGAAATTTGTAAACTCTGCAACTCTAACGTCCTGTCACAGCTATAGCGAATATAAATAGCGATTATTATCATTATTAGTGGCATTTTAATCCGTTGCTTATTTAAAAATGTTTATAGGTTTTCTAACATATGCATGTTGCGATTATAGTTTTATTTTAACGTTGGATTACGTTCCTCCATAGGGGTACTTTATAAAGCAAAAAATTTTTTCAATGTCTTTGTAAGTTTTAATAGGATACCGTTTGAAAACTACTGTGCGAAAAATCTAAATTAACTCCATCAACCAACCGGGGCATCTTTTACGGCAGCTGAACTGTGACGTCATAAATAAAAAATTTTAAAAATGCGTGAATTTGCAAACTCTTCAACTGCGTTCTGTCACAATTAAAGCGATTCTAAATAGCTCCTCGAGATTACACAGTTTGATGTTTTTCAGGAGACAGAACCATGGAGGATTTATAAGATATCGCTATATTGGATATATGGATATTTAAAACGGCACCGCTTGGATATTTTCCACCAAGTTGAGATGAAATGTTTTGTGGTGCTAAATACGCAAATCTTACAAAACTATGCATAAATTAAATATATAGAGAGAGCTTCCTTAATGGCAACCATTATGTGAAGTGATAATTGTTTATGCTAATGCGTAAATTGCAAAGAATCACCATAGAATAAGAAGATCCCATTGGTACAAAATAATCTAAGCTGTTTCTTTTAATGTAGCCTTGAAGGAGAAGGAAGATAGATAGTATTGATATACATAATAGGTAATATTAGTAGATTTGTAAGGATAATATGAATAAATCACAGTATACCACGTTAATAAATATTTCATGAAATTAAAAGTGTTCTGTTTATCCTTTTTCAAGGGTTGTTTTACAGCCAACTGAACGATAAGTAATTCTAATTTGCGTTGATACATCCGGCAGTAATTTCGAGGACATTACTTGAACTTTTTTAAAAATTAAATTCTGTTTTGTCACACGCAGATGTGATTTTAGTAAAATATTCGTTTCTTCCCGTATGAAGAGCGGGTGCGCAGCTATTTTAAAATAAACGGTTGTCCATTACATGTAGTGTCTGAGGTATTTATTACTACAACTTGAACCTAAAAAACAGTATGATGTAGAAATAACACATTTTGAAAGTCAGGAGTTCTCTTCAAACCGCTAAGCTATTTCTGATCGCGAATGATACTGACATAGTTTATTGAGTCATTAAATTGCAATGATGCCAGGTTAGTACTCATGATGCAAACTTTACATCAAGAGTCAAATAATTTTGTTTTTATTTTAGATTTCACACCACTAGAATTAATTGGGATTACACATGTTTGGAATATTTTCGTTTACTACCGTGCGAAGGACGGGCACTCAGTTAGTAATGTACATAAAACTTGAAACTAGGAATTGTACATAATGGTTTTCAGTTATTAATGCTGAATCCATACTGTTTAGAAAAAAATAAAGTAAGATTTGCTCACAAGAATGGTGAACTAGTCAAAACAGAAGTGAAATATAGCATTTACTCACTCCATGTCATTACTTTTATGAAACAATTTGGTTACATAACAAAGACATTTATGTTAACCATTCAAAACTAATTATACACATTAAAGTAGGTTCAAAATTTAGATTTTTATTGATTGATGTTTCAGTAATTTTTTTTTCTCCTGCCTGTATGCCTGATACTATTGATGTTCTGTAGAGGGTAGGCTAATTATATGGTATTTTTGCTTCATAATTGAAATCATACTATGTTTTTCTTTCCGATAACTTACTTATTTGTCAAATTTTACCAAGAAAATTTCCTTTTGTACTTACATTTCCCATTATTACTCCTAGATAAATGCAATTTTTACGGTTGGTAAATAAAAAGTTGTTATACTTGTATTGAAAGTTTCCATTTTAATTAGTATTGGGTCCTAAGTGCTTAGACAGTTTTTTGGGAACTTTCTTTAAAAGGAAAAAAAAAATCATTTATTCTCAAAATTCGTTTTTTTTTTTTTTTTTTTTGTCAAGTTTTAAGTTATATATCAGAAAACAGAAAATCCTGTGAGTTTCTCTTTTGCTGTAATGTAATTTTTTTTACCGCAATTTGGACACAAAATTTTGAAAGTTTTTAATGATGAAACTTCAATTTTTTAATTTTTTTTTTTTTTTAGGTCATGTTTGCAAGATTTGTAGATTGTGGTTTTCTACTGGAGCCACACTGTCAAAGCATAGACTTTGGCATCATAAAAATCAATTCAGAAACTTTAAATTTAACTGTTCTCAATGTCCATATGCATCAGATATTGCTACTTCTTATAAAAGACATAAATATGTGCATGATAAGCAAAGGCCTTATTTTTGTTCTACGTGTGGTAATCGATTTGTTGCAATGGGAAGTTTAAACCAACATATGATCATCCATACTGGTGAACAGAACTTCCAGTTACAGTTGTTTTTTCCTAAAGCAGGGTTTCTACAGACCTAGAAAGACAGGGAAATGAATTTTGGTCAGGGAAAATGAAGAAATAGAAGAAATATCTGATTTCATGATCCGTTGCATAGCCAGAAGGGGGGTATATCGGGATATACCCCGACCCATATATACCAATACCCAAATTTTTGGATCAGTTATCACAAGATTAATGCCATGCAGAAATTCCATCTATTTATACACATATAAGTTCATATCTTCCCCCCCCCCCCCTCCCGAAAAATTTTCCTGGCTACGTGCTTGAGGTGAAATTCAGCTTATTTGTTACAGTTTGGACCAAAAAGTAACTTACCTTTTCAGACAAGATCATTCATGCAAAGTAATCAATCTGCATTTCCTTTTACGATCTTTGCTTACCAATTCAATCCCCCCCCCCTTGCATTCTGTGCATTCAAAATAATTGAAAGTGCACTTGAGATTTGGGATAATATAAAAATGTTTATATGAAAAGCAAAGCCTTCCAACGAAGCAGTAGTTTCAACTTTTAAGAATGCTGTCTGATCCATTTATAAAATGCAAATTTGATTTTTGTAAAATGGTATCAAATGCTTGTAAACCATTTCTCTGCCATTACCAAGCATCAAATCTTATATGCTTTTGTTTGAAGATCTGTATAATTTGATTCGGGCCTAAATGACACCTGTATTGTATCTGAGAAATTCTTGAGTGCAACAACAGCATCAAAATTAGTTGCTATAGACTTGGACTAAAGTAAATCTTGTCATAGGAGAAGATGTTAATATTGATTTTGCAGCTCGCCAACTCTTGAAATTAAACGTAAAGAGCTTGAAGAAAAAAAGAATAAAGTTCTAGAATGTTGAGAGTTTTTGGTGGGGATGATATCAAAAATGATAGAGATGTCCCTTGAGACATAAAATTGTACAGAGATTATCCGCACTTGATCCAGTAGTAATTATCCATACACCTAACTTAGGCCAAGCTAGCTTTGATATGTTGCTAAAAATCTTATACACTTGCAAACAAATTGGTGTCACTGTAGCAGAGAAACAAAATAACAATATTCCACTCTATGTTCTTCCAGCAACAATGAATTGAAGGACAAACTCAAAATTAAATCCTGAAAAGCAATGTGTTGATTGATTTTATGCAAGTTTTCTCTCAAATAATTTAAAATATACAGAACTATTGCAGGTAATAAAAATATGCTTCATTTTGTCCCATGGCAATGCTATTGTTGAAAGTGGTTTTTCGATTAATAAATCTTTATTATTCGGAAACATGCATGAACAAATAATTTTAAATCAAAGGCATGTCCATGATGACATGTACTAGGCAGGAGTAATAGAACATATAGATATTGCCCCCCAAAAAATGATAATGTATGTCTGAGGAGCTGATTGAAGATATCAAAAGCATTTAGACAATATTCTTAAGTCAAAGCAAGATGAAAAAGGAAATTAGAGTTTGAAATGGAAGAGCTGAAGCAGAAAAAGAAGCAATTAAAACTTGCAGCAGAATCCTTGGATACTGAAATCAACATTAAAATGCAAGAACTGCAAAACCTTAAATGTAACTATATCTACATTTTTTTAAAGATTACCTGTAGAGGGGGGTGGGAGGAACTAAAATTATTTCATTAAGTTTATTTTGTCAGTTTTCGTACTAAATTTAAGTGAAGATTTTAAAATATTATATTTTAAGGAAAGATCTAATTTCTTTTTGATTATTGCTGCTTAGTTAGCAAATCACTGAAGAAAATGAACAGAATTTCTTTATTTTACCATATATTTAAATCTAAACTTAGTGTATTTTTAAATTTTCGTGAGAATTTCTCCTACATAATTTAAAAGTAAGTCCATTTTTATTTCATAAAATTATTTCTTATTGAGTATGTTTTTAAGATGTTGCTGTGAAAGTGTATTTCTCTATATATGATCTCAAAATACTTTTATTTTGAAAAGTTGTAGAAATTAATTTTAAAATGTGTTGTGTCACATATCAACATATCTTGTCTAATTGAAATATGCTTAATCTTTAAATTATTATAAGGCACACTTTTGGTAGTGTTATCAAATAAAAGTATGTGTATCTTCGAGTGTTTAATAAAAAAAAAAAGGTAAAATGTATTAGTTTTAAACGAAATAAATACTGAAAATAAGTGGAATATGAAGACCAAAAGCACTTGAGAAATATCTTTTAATGGGTTATGTTTATTTGATGTTTGACATTTTGCATATACTTTAAACTTTAGAGCTATAAACAAAATGTAAAGTTGTTTTGCAAAAACTCTCCTCCCCCCCCCCCCCTCATCAAAATATTTGTTTAAAAGTTGTGAAAAACTAGCTCTGTACAAAATATAATATAAAGGGAACATATCACTCCTGTAAAATTTTTGGTTAGTGATATATCCTTTAAAATGTGTATTAATCATTTTTTGTGTTTCTGGATTATGTTTTGTAAAAATCTCTTTGTATTTTGTTTTAGTTTATTGATTTTTTTTTTTTTTTTTTAAACACGAGATATTCAGTCCTTTTGTTAAATTTTAATACCACAATTTTTATAATCATCGTTTTGTAAAAGAACTATTATTAAAAGTCTTAAACTTTTGATTCATATTTAATATGGTGTAATTTTATGTTGATCTACTTCATAGCTTTTGTTAGGTTATATACATATTGCGCTCTTTTTGGATAAGGTTATTATGGATCAGTTTATGTTGTCATATCCCATGCATCATAATGCTTTACAAATTTTATTTTATCAATAATATACAGTTAGACTTCTATTTAATGAATCTCTATTTTGCGAATTTTTCCTGGGAACCAAAAATATTTTGCAAATTTCTTCATAAAAAAAAAAAAAACTCTCCAAATATCGAAATTCATTCTCTATTTAACAAAGTTTTTCTTGGGGTTTAACTTAAAAAATTTTTTTTTCACTGTTTCTAATATTTCTGGACATTACAGACTTATTTTCTTCTTTTACTACATTTTATTTTTATGAGTGACCTTGAACTAGTTTCACCAGGTGTCTTAACTCACTGAGAATAGTAAAATCGCTGTTAAAAAACAGACAAAATTAAGACTTTTTCAGCAATCAAGGATCACAAGTGCTTAAATTTTACTATGTGTGACAGTACCACATGATGGTAAGGTATTCCTGATTTACTTATTATAATGAATATGATGAAAATTCATTAATTTTATAAAAAAGGGATTTATGTAAAACCAAAAATGCGGTTTAATTTTAGACTTTTTTGTTTCTCCTTGCAGATTTCTTTTCAATAAGTTAAAAAAAAAGAAAAAAAATATATTATTCATTTTAAAAAAGTAACAAGCTTTTTTCTGGGAATTAGCGACTTCATTAGAGGTCTGACTGTATTTGCTAAACATATAGTAATTTTTGTTTATTTATTTTTGATTAATACCTAATCCCCTATAATTCTTTCTAAAAGTTCAATAAATTATTTAGAATTAATGATGTGCATGAGTTATTTTAATTAAATGTTGTGTTCTGTTTTATTTCTAGGTTTTCAAGCATTTTGCAAGACTTGTAGAAAAAGTTTCTCTACTAAAGCTACTTTGTTGAAACATCGTATATGGCATCATAAAAATGAATTGGCAGCATTTAAGTATTCTTGCCATAAATGCCCTTATGCATCAAATAACTTAACATCATTTAAAAGGCATGCTTTTGTTCATGATGAAAGCCGATCTTATGTGTGCTTGGTTTGTGGTAACCGGTTTACTGCATTAAATAGCTTAAGTCACCATAACTTAATTCACACAGGAGAAAATTTGCATGGATATAATATTGTAAATTAGCTTGATGATGATATTATAATAAAAATATAAATGATTGTGAAATATGGCAGTTGATAATGGTCAATCTGTTTTAACTTTTAAGTGTGTTCATCAGATGTTATTCATGTGACCTATAAGATTATTAGAAGGAGAAATATAAATACAGTCAACTCCAGTTATGGTGAACCTTAGAGGACCAGCAAATTTCATTCGCTTTATCCAAACTTCATTAAAACTGATGTTTCCCTGTGTTGAACAATAAAACAATACAAAACTAGAAAAAATAGTATTTTATACAAGTTCTGAATGTTTATTAAGTAAATCACAAACAATTGATCCCATTTATGGTTCTAGAACTAGTTATTAAGTAAAACAAACACAATCATATTTATGGAAATAATGTACATTCCATTCAGTTTGCAAAAGGTGCTGTTGTTTTTAACATGTGATATTGCATTGAGAATGGAAAATGAAATTGTCCAAGGTCAAGTGCAAAAGTTCCGCTTTTGGTTCATTTTCAAAAGTACCCTGCTTTTGTTAGTGAATGCTTTTAAAGATTAGAATTTATTTAAGCAATGTAAAAAAATATATATATGGCCCTTTCCCCCTTGTACAGTAAGGTGGAGCGAAAAAAAGTTTTTTTCAAAATTCGCACTGCCTGAGTCATTTTAATGACTCATGGTGCAAAACTGATAAGAATAATGGTGCGAAACTGATAAGAATAAATTGTTTCGAAATTTCAGCTCAAAATAGTGTCATCTTCAGGTTCCACAACTCAAGCGAATATATTTCTGGCTTATTTTTATTAAAATGATAATGTTTAATTAATTAAAATAATAATTAGTGAGTTTTTCATTATTAAATTGCTTTATTAATACGTTATTGTCACATGTCAGTGTTGGAAATTGTAGATTTAGAATGAAACGCCGACTTAGGATCTGATTCAGAAATGGAATATATCTCAGAAAATGATGGCGATTTCGTTAGTCAGGAAACCAAATGTCGGAAAATGACTGACGATGAGGTTCCCTAAATCTCTAAGACACACCAAATGCCCGTACTAGCCATTGTTCTTGATAGAGCAGGTGTATTGGAGTATTAATTATTCATTTAATTAATTAAATGTAATTATTTCGATAGAAATTCATAAAAGACTAAGAAAGACACTGGAAATATATTCGCTTGAGGTTTGGAACCTGAAGATGGCAATATTTTGAGGTGAAATTTGGAGACAATTTGTTCTTATCAGTTTCGCACCATTTAATGACTCGAGCATTGTGATTTCGAGAAAAAGTGTTTTTTCGCTCCACCCTATTGTACAATATAACTATGCCAGCCAAGGCACTCACTGGCAATTCACCTGTATTTCAGAACAGATGCTTGATAATCTTTCTCTCTACTCGAACACAAGAAAGGCACTCTTCGTAGGAATCGAACAATATGTCTCTGCTGTCCCGAAATTTCTAAGTTCACTAAAACCCAAAATGCTGTGTACGTAGCTAATGTATGTGAATCAGGACTAATGAAATGCTTTCACTATATGAAAGTTCACTAATATCCGGAGTTGACTGTATATGCATATTGTAAAAAAGAAAAACTAAACATATGCAGAGCTGCCAACATTGGAGAAAGAAAAAACAGGAGATTCGGCTAAAATTTCAAGGGAGATTTTAAATTATGTTAAGTGACAAAGAAACGTGGTTTTATGAAGTACTTTTGTTTAAAATGACTAATATATACATCAATCCCTCTTAGAAAGCTTTCTTGAAATTGGTAATAGAATAATTAATTAGAATACTTATTAATTTTAATGAATATTAAGATTATTACATATTTTATTTTAAATTTTTGAAATAGCATGTCAATATTTTCTCTAGCTATTCCCCAAAGATCATTCACAACATATTTTTCTGGTTTAATTATCTTATTGAATTCTATATTTAATTTTTTTAATTAATTAAATAATAGAATTCAATTTTTAATCCTAATAAATAAAGGTCCTTTCCAAGAAGGATGAGAAAAAAATATTGCATTGAAATACTCAAGCATAATTCAGTAAGTTTTTTCCTACCTGAATTGCTTTGACAGGAAAACAATCCAGAGTTCTAAGAATAATCAAACCATATAATTGGACAAAAAATGGAAAAAGAACTTACCCAAGTAATAATAAACACTATTAACTTATTTAGCAACATATTTTGCATAAAAAAATAAACAATTATTTAAGCTTAGCAATATATTTTATTTTTACATTACACTGTCTTCCTTTTTCAATTTGGCAGTAGATGCAGATTTTGCTTTTTTCAGAAAGTCTGAATCAAACTTTTGTTTGTAACACATTTCCGAAAAATTACTTTTAAGTAGGAACAACTTTTCTAAATTTTCATCCAACATAGATAAGTGGAATTCATTTCTATTCTTCTTAACCACACCAAATATACGCTTGCAATTAGCATTACTATGCGGAAGTGATAAAATGCCAAGCATTAAATTAGATATTTTCCCGTACATTTCCTTTCCCACCTGATTTTCAATTTTACTCATCAGATGCCGCTTTACATCTGTTCTCTCTTCAGCAGGGACATGTGAAGGAACTTCTGAAATCTGGAGAACACAGAATTCAGTCTTTAGTTGATCTATTTCTTCAGTTGCATTTCCCTTTAGAAATGCAGGGAATCGATCAATGAGAAACTTTATACTTGCAAAAGATGCTGTCTCGAGTTTTTCAAAATTGCAGACTTGTGCATGATATAGCACTACATCTTTGAAGGGGAATTTTAAAATAATATAAATGCAGCACTTTACATAGTAATTTCTAATATTTCAGAAAAACTCTTCCCTTTCAGAAGGTTTTAAGTTTCTCACTAACTTACTAGTATTTTCTCCAATGAGCAAACCATCATCAGCTTTTTGATTATCATGACTATGAAATCTTACAGATAACAAATCTGGACAACAAATTTTAACAAAATTTCTTCCAACAGATCATATAACAATGGAAGTAATCTATCAATTAGCGGGGCCTGTGATTGAAATAATAGAATTCAATTTTTAATCCTAATAAATAAAGGTCCTTTCCAAGGATGAGAAAAAAATATTGCATTGAAATACTCAAGCATAATTCAGTAACTTTTTCCTACCTGAATTGCTTTGACAGGAAAACAATCCAGAGTTCTAAGAATAACCAAACCATATAATTGGACTAAAAATAAACAATATTCTTTATTAATATTGGTTGTCAGCAAGTAAAAAAGTCTCTCTTCTCATGTCAATACTGATGGTCTTGTGCGATGTACAAAATTTTCAGTCTTACATTTTTTTTTTTTTTTTTTTTTAGGTTCTGTTACATCACTCTGTTTTCTTTTAACAGAGTTTTCATCAGCTAGACTCACAACCTTTGAGCTATTCCCACTGTTCTTGGGAATAGTAAAAAGTGTTTCAAGTTGCTCTCTCCTTTTAGAAATTTGTTTAAAATAGTAGTATATGTCTACTAAAAGTTTTTCAGGATTTAGAGGCAGACTAGAAGCACCTTTTTAGCACCCTTTAGATTAGAGATTGCTAATAAACTATTTTCAATTTGTCCACTCTTACTTTTGTAATATATTGCAACCATTGGTAAAGTTTACTATCTGAATTATTGCTACCATCTGTAGCTAGAGACAAAGAATGGGATTGCAAGAAAGTTACAAGTTCCATCTGACTGGCACTTGTTTTAGTGCGCGCACAGCTGTATTTTTGAG
Organism: Cheiracanthium punctorium; assembly: GCA_038373885.1. Lineage (NCBI taxonomy): Eukaryota > Metazoa > Arthropoda > Arachnida > Araneae > Cheiracanthiidae > Cheiracanthium > Cheiracanthium punctorium. Next base: position 264,717 of record JAWZYV010001476.1, read on the forward strand.
CAACTTCTTCTTTCGGAAATATTCTTCTTAGAAGTGGTCCAATATGATCAGCACAACTCAGAGGCAAATTGTGTTCAATGAGGAAAGTCGCAAATAAGCATTTTACTGCAGTTGTTTCATTTCTGTTGCTCAAACAGCTGTTAATCTTAGAACATTTCGCCTTTGCTTCCACATTATTAATATGCTTTTTCATGCTAATGTGCTGCACGATGTCACGCTTTTCGCCATGACTGATACTGATGTCCGTTGCACACTCTTCACAAAAAGTAAAATGCACACCCTTATTCGACTTTTTGATGAAATTAAATTTATTTGAATAATCGTTTTAAATACTTGTAGATATTTTTGTTTCTTTGACATTGTTAGAAATCAATATATTTCGATATGCCCACAAACATTCTGCGATATCTTAAGAACTACTCTATCACCATGCGCACGCACATACGTTTACATTGATTCCACCAGTGTTTAAAAACTGCACTCTGTTGATAGAGAACGTGCACACGTGAAGTAGAAGTAGAAGTGAAAGTCGCAAAGCATCGCTGTGCCATCTTTTGATGAAGTATCACTGTTACAGAAGAAAACAGGTACAATAGTGTCATCTACTGAGCTTCGGAGGATCAATTTTTCCATCACTGAAGTAAATATCAATAAAATTTTTCAAAAGTGAAATTTTGGTTAAAAAACGTGAGAAATTGACCTGTACAGACAAATTGACCCGTAAAAACATACAAACAGGAGATGGGAGTAAAAAATGGGAATCGCCGTTGAAAAACAGGAGACTTGGCAGCTTTGCATATATTGACAGAGCCGTTTGATAGTAAAATTTTCTTTCCCTTCATTTTTTTTTTTTCATAACTTAACTCTACTGTATTTAGAGACACTTTCTTCAAAGTCAGCAGCACACAAAGTAGCTAAAAATCAAAAAACAGACCGATCTTTACCCTACTCTCTTCCTCCCTCCATGTTTTTCTTCATTTGTGTATAAAACTACTTCAGATTTGGTTAGTCGAATAGTTTAGAAGGCTCTGTTGTTCACCTGTGTGTATTTAGTATATATAAACTGTGTGTCTCAAAAAGGTGGTAACAGGCTTTAATTCTTTATCTGTTAGAGATAAGTGGTCAGCATAAATTGAAAAAATGTTCAAAATAAGGTCGGAAATAAGACTCCATGAAGAAAAAATTCCTCTTTTAAATTTTCCAAAAGTAACACTTTTCAAATTTGTATACAACCCCTGTACAAAAAATTTCCGAATCAGTAAACTGTGACCCATACACTAGTGAGACGATGGAGAAAATTTCAGAATTATATTTTTAAAAGTGTCAGAGATATGAAGACTGAAAATATGCTGACTTAAACCACTTTTCAATGGCTCTCGAAGAGAAAAAAATGTCGGATGATCGTATTTTAAGGATCATACAGAAATTACAAAAGAAAATAACATAAACGTTTACATTCAATATCATATGTAGCCCCCGATCATCTTTGTTCCAAGATGTCTCTGAGACTGTTTGTGATTGAAGGCTGAAATTTTGTATAACACCTCATTAGTGTGTAAATTGCATGTGTACATTTTGCGAATTGGGAATTTTGTTCGGGGGTTGTATATAACATTTGTTTCAAAATAGATATTACAGAGATTATCTTTCAAACCATAAGTGATAGAAGCATGCTTTCAGTTAGAAAAGTTCATCAAATAAAGAGTAAATAAAATTTCAAACGGGGCAAATTGTTTACTAGGGGCTGTATACATATTCAAATATTAAATTTAATTTTCCTACCCTTTATATTTAGAAGAATGTTGCTCTTTGCCCTAAGAAAATTAATAAAACAAATCCCATGTCTCTAGGTGAAAGTTTCCAAGATGTATCAATTTTAAAATTTTGCCATTTGTCGCCAAGCACTATGGGGATGTCTCAAAAGAGAAAAAAATGCTATAACTTTTCAAATGAATTAAATTTACGTTAATACTCACTCAATAGGCACAGTTGACTTCTCAAATTCCAATTTAGCTAGAATTTTCTTACAATGGATGTTCAGCAGTTTTGAGTGAAAGTTACCACACCATAGTAACCTACACCATTATTTTGTCATTCTTTTTCACACTTTAAAATTCCTTCTCTAGCAGCTTGATGTAATTATTGGATGACCGCCCTAAAAGACTAAATTATCGCTAATATAAAGCAGTACTGGTCCTTTCCAGTAAATTTGTACCTGTTAATTTTGCACATTTGAACTCATTTAGTTGCCATTCTCAAAAATGTGATCAATAACTATTATCAACTCATTGTTGGTCTCCTAAAGTAAAAATTTTTCCCCCTGAAAACCAACACAAACACAGTAGGTAAAATGGTGTAAGTCAGCAAGAAACATTAAATTTCAGGCCAACTATTTCACTTACAAACACAGGATTTTTTTTAATTAATTTTCTTAGACAATGAGCAACATTTTTCTAAGTATAAGTGATAGGAAGGAGGGACTGTATAAAAATTAAATTTCGTATTTTAATTTGTATACAGCCCCTATTAAAAATTGCCATATCTGAAAGCTACTCTTAAATTGATCCACTTTTCTAACTGAAAATAAAGTAATTAATTAATTTCATCAAAAAATATTTTTGTTCAAGAACTTCTTTTCTGAATTTGTACCTAAACAATGTTTTTTCTTTTCTCTCCTCTTTCAATTTTAAAGCATTTTTTCAAGAACATTGGACTTGGGCTTGGAATGGCCAACTAAAGTAATAAACTGAAATGATAAATCTAGCACATAGATTATAAAATGCTTCCCAACACTTTAGGTATTTTTTAAACATTATAAAAATACGTGAAAGTTAAAGTTACTTTTTTTTTTATGCTGTTTTCTCTGTTATAGTCACTTTTCGTTTGTTAACCCTTTGAAGTACAAGCATTCTGATTTTACAGTGAATTTGACCATATTTTTTAATCACTTATATTTCAATTTCTTAAAAATGTATAACAGTTGAAACATTCTCTAATTTGTGAAACAGAAATAAGAAATTTTACTAATGCTTATATGTTTTTCTGACCAAAAGCTTATATGTTTTTCTGTTAAAAGTGCTAGAATTTGATGTTTTCACTATGGAAACACTATACATCAAGAATTTTTAAAAATTCAATACATGAAGCTTTCAAATGTCAAAAATCATCATAAAGGACTCTTGGACCAAACAAATATCGCTACTCTTCATGTGAAAAGCATTTTATAAAAATCTGTCAGTGTACGAATTAAAGAGTGCACAAATATTTTTACACAATTTAAGGCTTGCTATTTGTTGCTGGTTGTGGTTATAAGATGGAAACATCTGATCTACTTGTACATTAATGTAAAATTAATGAACTTGAGAGAGTCTTCTACAAGATTTGAATTTAAATTACTGAAGACTTGAGTTTTTTCACATGTTACATAAATGTAGATTAAGGGCTTCTAAATAATATACCCTGGTCTCTCCTATCGACAGTTTCTCCAAATCATCCAAGCAATCATAATTTAGATAAGCATGTTACTGTGCAGTTACTGTTTAACATGTAGTTAAGTATTCTGACAAATGCTATTAGAAGAGAAATAATGGAATGCATTTTATCTTATTTCTCTCTCTCCTCTCCTTGTTAAAATTATTTCATGCAATAAGGTTTTAATAACTCGTTTGTATATGCAGTCATATTTTCAATAAATTAATGTGAAAACTTAAGTTCTCTTTCTTTATCTTTTAAAGTGTTACTTCATTATATTGCATGTACATTTGTGCATGTAAATAAACAGTTTTAGAAAATAGAATTTGAAAAATGTTTATTTTTAAAATCCAAATTAGTCATTAAAAATAAAAAGAATTGATTATAGTTGTATATCAAACGCCTGAATTCACCATTAACTTCAACTGGCGGTTCAACTGACAGTCAGTAACTCCCGGTTGGAGAACTTGACTGGTCAGTCCCAAATTCATATTCACCTTTAGCCAGCAAGAAAAAGTTACTGAACCTGTGGTTACTCAACTTAGGTTAAAACTGGGCCAATCAACAGGATTGAAACAGGGCTCAGTTGAAATCTAAATGCTCATTGATCAAGTGTCCACAAAGCATTAGGAGCAGAGCTTGATCATTATGATATTGGACCCTGGGCAAATACAAATTTTTGGGCCTTTGCACTTACAAGAAATTGCATATTATGCATTTAAGTTATTTTGGGCACATATTTTTCTGCAGAAATACTAAAGTCAAGTTTAGATACTAAATATATGAATACATTGCAGAACAAAATATTAAAGGATTTTTGCATACATAGATAACATTAATTTCACAAATGATGAATATCTAGACACGTACTACATATACATACACTTCTATACTAAACTTCCTTAAAATATAAATGAAAAGAATTGCAAAACTTACAGTACGTATTTTAAAACTGATGAGATTTAAAAAGAGGCTCAGATGTTGGCCGACGGTTTTCACCAAGTGCTGATGGGTTTTAGAGGCCCCTTAGTAGAGTAAAATGTCAGAGAAATTAGCTTTCGGCTCAAGAAAATGACAATTCAATTTTTGTTCAAAATTTTTTATGAATTAATAAATAAAAATCTGTTTGAAAGTACAAAATTTTTGGGTCCAGGGCAAATGCCCAGTGTCCCTGCCAATAAACAGGCTCTTATTGGGAATTCATATCATGTGGGTGTTCATTTCTCACCTCTCCAAGCAACTCCACAAGACTTCTGCTTTCCCCCCTCATATCACCCCTCATGCTTCTTTGTTCGGAAAGAAGGGGAGAGCTAGTTCTTGGAAGGAGGAATCTGATTTTTCGTGGAAAGTCTTAACTGAATATCCTCGGTTATTCTAAAACCCAGCTCTGCAGCAAGGTTGAGTTTCTCGACTTGAACTTTGATATTATGTCAAGTTAGCCTCTAACTGGTCATCAGTGAATACCATTTGAACGTTCAACCAAGAGTTTGCTGTAAACTGGCAGTCGAGGTAGACTGTGAATATAGGTGTAAGACTCTTCCTCATTATAAAGTTGAGAAAGAGTCTTAAATATTTAACTTTATAACCAATTCTTTGAAAACATAATGATAGAATTTTTTGTTTGTAATTAATGTAGATAGCAAAATTAATATTAATTTTAGCAGTGAGTAATAAAAACATTTAATGGCATGTGAATTAATTAATCTTTAATTAATAAAGAATAATATGTCTTTAGTGTGTGCTATTATTGGTGCAGCTTAGTGCTTATTAGCTTTAGTGTGTGCTATTATTAATGGCATGTGAATTATTTAATCTTTAATTAATAAAGAATAGTATTCTTTAGTGTGTGCTATTATTTGTATTAACCCTGTATCTTGATTCCTGTACTTTTTTGCTTATTTGATAGAATTTTATGTTCTTAAAAAATGTTTTGTTTAATACTTGTAAAGATATCATGACATCATAAAAAGAGCTGCTTGAAATGATTTAGTATGTTGAGTAACAATGTTTGTTTGCTTACTGATCAAAAGAATTTTTAAAAACAAAAATAAATCATAAGAACTATGCAACTTTAAAACTACTAAGCTTAGTGTCATGTGAAGTAAAAGGAAAAATAAAAAGTAACCAGATTTGCAAAATGATATGCCACTTATAAATACATGAGAATTCCTTTGATGTGGCACATTCTATGTAATTTTATATCCTGAATTATTCTTATATTTCTTAAATTAATGTTTTCTATTTTTAATAGTTAGAGAATTTCACATGCTATTCATATATCTTTCCAAAAGAAATATGTTTTGTATAAAAAAAGGACTTAATTATTGTAGAATAGTTAAGGTTAGTAACTAAATTTCTATTTTATGATTTAGTAATACAAAAAAAGAAAAAAAGAATGGTGTTTGTAAATGTGCATACATGTACTTTAAAACCAAAATACAAAAATTGTTACTAAGGAAAATGAATATTTATGTAGACTAGATGTATAGTTTATACTTTCTAAGTTAGCAGTAATAAATGTCTGTATATTCAGTAACTTGATATAATATTACAGTTGCATTCTGTCATAATGAAGGGACAATTTACTTTTTATAGGAATGCTTGTAATAACTGAGTTAACTATAAACTAAAATCTTTTCACATTAAACCGGACATTTATTTTGATTTCCCTTGTTGAATGTGTGATTGCAATAACTGAGTTTGACTGTTGGCGTTCCTAAGGTGAGACATTTAACATTTTGTTTACATTCATGTTATATATCTATTACAATTGTGGAAAAAATATTTCATTTCATTTTATTATAATGGTGTTGCAATATCTTAGTTAAGTAATTTAACTTAATTATTTTTGACTATAGTTTTGTAAATTGTAATTGCTATAACCCTTTAAATAACGTATGGATAATTAAAAATCAATCAGTATATGTTGTTTAAGAAAAGGAATAAGAGAAAAGAAAGAAAGTACAAAATATTTTAAGTTAGATGAAGGAAATATTCAGATTACTAAAACTTTCTGCATTATTAAAAAGAAAATGACTTGTAAAAATAAGTTGAAAGATATAGTGCTTGGTAAAAACTTTTATCTTTAAAATAAGTAAACATTATTTTTATATTATGTTTAGCTGTAAGTATATCGATATTTGTTGGTATTACTTAACTCATAAATTTCTCTTATTATTCAAATGTAGCTGCCAATATATACATGCAGTTTATTATTAAATCTATAATAGAAACATTGAGTGTTTTAACCTTTATCAAATTAAACTAATTTTACTGTGTATTCCTTATTATAAACCTGTTGAAAAAATCCAAATGCCTTTTGAATATAAACACTAATCATCTTTATACTCAGTATGCTTTTTAAGCGTAGAACTATTAAAAAATTAAGTGCTAGCCTATGAATTGTTGTTTAGAAATGTTTCCGTTTTCATTATTGATTATATATATTTGTAATATTACACTCATAAAAGCATTTTTAATGTTTAGTGAATATGATTTGTATAGTCAAAAAGTATATTTATGTGTGTAGTTAAATAAAATTTAGGTTAGCTACAAATGCTTTTAAAAAACTAGCAGAATGGTTTCAACAAAATTATTCTAGAATAGTTGTAGAATTATTGAAAAAATTGTGTATTGTGATTTAATAATGGTTTTACTTGATTAAAGAAAATAATTTTGGGTGTGTGTGCATGAAAACAAATGCTACAAAATGTCATCGTTTATATCGAACCTTTAAAAAGGATCTTCTCTTGGTTTTATAAAAGAACTCCCGTCCAGTGATCACTAATAACTGTGTAGCCTTAACTGACTTGAGAAAATCTTTAACCCAACAGGAGTCGCACATCCAAAACTGATGTTGAACTGAAAAAGAATGCTATAATTTTAAAAAATCATTTAACTATAAACAAAGTTTCCAATATTTTATTATAAAACTAAAATTACTTCTTTACTCAAGAGATTTTATTTTTATTTGTCAGAAAATGCATGTGTCAAACACTGACATTAGTGTCGTGCGGGATGACTAGGTCACCACAATCAGTTTTACAAAATTATGTTAACACTACTACTACTAATAATAATAATAATAATAAAATGCTAGTACACCATTATTGGATAAATAATCAGCTAGAAAAAAGGGGGGGGGGAACACCACAGAGCATAAAAGTACTTTTTACATAATGAAAAATTTTGAAGCAATAATGGTTGTGTGGGGCAGCAAGTCAGAATAATTTCACACATTCCAAGGGGAGTTTCAGGTAGGAGGATATAGAAAAAATAACTGTTTTCAGATGCACATTTCTCCCCATGATTGTTGATTTTCTAAGCATGAAGCGACTATGTACTCTGCTCGACTTCTCCTATTTAATGCCCTTTTCACTAATCTTCTATGTTATTTTCTCCTTTTAGCATGATAATGACATATTAAATTATGGAAAAACCAGTCTGCTAATTTCATAATTATATTAGTAAACACCTATTTTGTGACCATCTATTTATTTACAATTTTTAATTATAAATCATCATACTTTCATGTTAATGATTTGACTGATGTTAAAAGTATTATCGTACAAGTCAAATTTCTTATGTCAATTTCACACATAAAATGTAATTTTTAATAATATAAATGTTTCATATCGCGAATATCAAAAGAGATATTTCCATCATTTTAACAAAAAACACTCAAACTGATATTAAAAGATGAGATAAATAAAACTTTGTATAATAACACACATAAAAAAGCACTTATCAAACAGTTTAGCAGTTTAACAGTATTAACATTTTTATAAGTACTTTTTTATGTGTGTTATTATACAAAGTTTTGTTTATCTCATATCCATCAAATCTTGGTCCGATAAGATAAACAATACAACAGAAAGAGTTTCTTTCAGATTATATTTTGCAATATGTGAATACATTTCCTCCTCTCCTTGTCACAATAACAGAATTCAACATACTGGATTTCAATTTGCTGGGAAACCCATTCCCTGTCTCCCATCTTTTTACTGTATTCATTGTACAGTCCCTTATAAAATTACCCAAACATTGGATCCCATCTTAAAAATTTGTTTTGTTGAAAGTTTCTCTTCATATCCAAACACATTTTTCTAATATTTAAGCTATTTGAAACAATTAACACTTGAGAAAAAATTAATTCTGCCAGAATTCATTCCTGAATGAGTGTGTGGGGGCTGTAAGTACCCCTCAAAAAACACAAATTAATGTATGTCATACATTCTTGGATGTACCCAGAAAATCATTTCATGGTGTTGAGATGTCAAATAAATCATGAATAAATAAACAGAATTTCTGTATGATACATTTCGTAATCTAAATGCTCCAAAACCTTACTTTGAAAACATATTTATGTTAATTACCTTTTTCCAAAATACACAATGTTTCTCTCTATTTAAAAAAAAAAAAATAATGGCCACCGCTGTGCCGTTATGGCCTGTTATAGTCGAGCTTGAATATTTGTCAGCACAGCGAGATGATTTGTTTCGTGGTGCTGAATATACCAATCTGTAAAGAATTATGTATGTGAATATATGGAGAATGGTTTTCCTGGTAACCCTACATGAGCACTAATTATTGGTTATGAGCATGTGTAAATCGCCAAATAATGAAAAGTCGCTATTGGTGTCAAGCTATTCTAGCTGTTCCGTAGTTTTTATAAAAAAAAGCATGAAGTACTATTTTCTTAGAACTAATTATTAACCATGCATATACGTAAGTTGTCAAATTATGAGAAATCGCCGTGGGTGGCAAATACGCAAGGTGCCCAATAGGTTTTGCATAATTAAAAATACAGTAGACCCTCCCTATAACACGGGCCCATAGAACACAGATTTCTAGAACACGGCAAAAAAATTGTGATTGTTTTCGTATAACACGTTAAAAGAGACTCGTACAGCACTGTTAAATTAGACATATGTTCTTATTTTATAATGCTTTAGCTCCTAATTAATATAACTTGAATGGCAATATTAAATATCATTCTGTTTCTAAGGAGTGCAAATAATTTTTCCAGCGATTGTACATGGAGTCCACACTCCAGGTGGAGTATAACTCAGGACCCATACAACACGGAACCTAGCTACCGTGTTATAGGGAAGTCTACTGTAGTGTGAAAATTAAATTTTTATGTTCCAATGAACATTCAAGAACCAAGCAGCGCATAGCTCTGTAACATTCTATCTGATCCAATCTTTGGGTTTTGTCTGTTGAAATTGCTTTTTTTATGAATAAGACTTATTAGGGAGCTGAATGCCTCATATGAAACTGTGCATAGTGAATCTAGGGGCCTTGGCCCCTAGTTAAAAAAAAAAAGAACAACTTCATACTATTATGTTTTTAACACATCATCACATATCAGCCCCCCTCCCCCACTCTCCTAAAAAATGCCCCCAACTTGACCACTTTTAAAAATAAATAGGGTCCAGTGTTCAGTTAATTTTATGAGTTGCTTTATAAAAACTGTCATTGATATTTAATGGTTATAAAATTTCACCTACTTGGAATATTTTTACTTGAATAATTTGTGGGCACAGTTTCAAACTAAAAAATTTTAATTCAGTATGCATGTGATCACTTTTTTTTTTAAGTATTCCAATTCCTTTTTATATTACTTCCATTTGAAGCCAATGTTAGTTGTTCTGTGTGGGCACATTGTGTGCGTGTCTCAAATTTGGAGTGATGAAGACTTGCATATCTTTTTCAGGCATTCATTTTGATGGGATTGTTTAAAATAAAAATAATCACAAGCTCGGTGTTTATAAATTAATTTGAGTTAATTTATTTCAGGTTTCGGAGTAGTGTGCAGTTTATGCAAAAAATGGTTTTCTTCTCAAGCCACCTCATTCCGGCATAAGATATGGCATCACAAAGAGTTGTTACCAAGTTTCAAATACAATTGCAGTCAGTGCCCGTACGGAACTAATGAACTGACTAATTTTAAAAAGCATAGATTTGTGCATGATATAAGTCGCCAGCATGTTTGCAAAGTTTGTGGCAATCGATTTCAAGCTTCACAGAGCTTGAGTTCTCATATGCTTATTCACTATGGTGAAGATAGCCATGCACTCAATTTTTAATGCATATGATTGAAACTATTCAGCTTGCTCTTCTAGCTTATTGTCTCTTCAAAACAAAAACCAAAATTATTGTGAAAGTGTTTGTTAAATTAGATAAGTTATATATAAATGTTGATCAAGTAATATGAAAGTTACCATTTTATTTTACTATGCATTATAATTTAAAATTTTTGAAAAAAACTATCAGAATTGAAGGAAATGCTGCTGCAGTTTATTATCAGGAATTTAATAATGGAAGAATTTTGCTTTTTAAAATTTTTCATAAACCCAAAGATGTAACAAAAAAATCTCTCATATATTTAACACCATGCCAATTTGTGTGTAAATGTTTTGTATTTTGTTTTCCATTGAAAATTCTGTGTATGTTTTTGGAATAAAAAGTTTAAAATACATCTGAATTCTGATTTCAACCTCAAATTTTATTACACTTTCATTTTTACAATGTTATGTAAATATTCATAAGGATTAATCTGAATTAAAAGATAGTTGATTGAGCCATTTAATATCTTAATATCTCTGTTAACTTTTTGAAACAGTTAAAAGAAAAAATGAGACTAAGCTAAATATATTTAGACTTCTAAGTTTAAAGTGACTGTGTATATAACAAGAATGAAAGTCCTTACAAATCTTTCACCTATATATTTCTTAGATTAATTGTACTTTGGAAAGTATTTTTATTGCTTTATGTATTTTAACATTGAATTTAATTAATGTGATTGAATTATTTTTATTTCTCAAACAACAACAACAACAAAAAATTAAATGACTAAAAATGAAGTAATTTTACTACTTGAAAATTTTACTAAATAAATGTATTGCTGGAACATTAATTATAAAGAAAACAATGGTACACTATTTGATAATACACAATCTACCAATAAGTATTTGGACACCCATACAAATGAGAATTTCTACAGTCCTGATCTACATCACACATTCTGTACTTAAATATCGTGTAGCAAACAGCATTGGCATTAGTCGCATGCAAGGTGCCTTGAAATTCAAAGCTGTCTGACGTCGAGAGAGTCATAATAGTTGGATATCATAGAAATGGTCGATTCTTAAAGTACATATCTAGTTAAACATTCCAAAATTGACAGTGGCTTTTGTGATTAAGTGGAAAGTGAATGGGATGATTGTCAAAATGGGCTTTGACCCAACAGACCCATGAAAGTGAGAGATATTGACCAAAGAGTGCTATTCAGAAAAACTGCATCCAACCCATGCCTCACATACTCCAGGAGTTCCAACAAGTATCCGGAACTGTTGTTTCGATAAATACCGTCCGCAAGGAAGCACAATTTCTTGGTTTCCATAGCCGTGCTGCTGTCCATGAGTCTTTGACTACAAAATCCAGCTGTTCTACTTGGTTGAGGTGGTACAAAGCATATCGAAATTGGACCGTGGGTGAGTGGAAGCTGGTTCTCAGGTGTGATGAATCAAGGTTCAATCTCTACCAATTGAATGGCAGAGCAGTGTTTGGTGTATGCTTGGAGCAAGCCTTTTTCCAGAATGCATTGTGCCTACAATAAAGTTTGGTGGAGGTGGGATTATGGTCTGGGGATGTTTCTTGTGTATGGACTGGGACCTTTGATCCCAATTCATGATAAGCTCAACGCCAGGTCCTACTCCACTAGTCTAGACAACAATGTGCTTCCTACGCTTTGGCAATTTCACATGTTGGTTCATTGTTGCTTCCAGGATGATAATGCCACTTACAATGTTGCTGTATTATGATAATTGGGTGAACCGACTGGACTTGACTGCTCAGAGTCCAGACTTGAATCCTATGGAAACCTCCTGGATGATCTCTTTTGCTAAATTAAGAGGTGCAGCACCACCCAAATTCGGTAAAAGAACTTACTTGTCTTCTCAATTCGAGTGAAAGGAAATACCACTGACCATCATCCCAAGCACTTATGGGAAAACATGTACTGAAGGGTTAAGACTGTAATTGCATTAGGTGGAGGCTCTGCCAACTACTCGATATTAATAAATTGTGTTTATTTGTTTTATCACAGGTGTGCAATTACTTATTGGTAGATAGTGTATTATTACTAAAGTTGGGATTAGAAAATTAGCATTTGTATTCTTTGGCCATCATTACATTAGAACATTCATATGAATTGCTCCCGCTCTTTCCTTTATAAAATGTCTTTCCCCCCCCCTCTCTTCATCCACAAATAGCAACAATTTTGCGTTTTTGATGATGACCTGATGTTTACTGTCATAGTGCCACAAATGATTTATCATTTTGTTACATGAAGAACAGTATATATGATGTGGCATAAATCTTTGTAATGTCTAGTTAAAGTCAAATCTTTATGGCACATTTGCTCGGAAAGCAAGTGTATTGCAATCTATTACCTTTAAATAAAAACTGCTAGCAGTTAAGAAATACTTGCAGTTAAGAAAGCTAGCAGTTAAGAAATACTAGCTAGTTAAGAAATTAACTAGCAGTTAAGAAATTATTTTTTTCAAAAAGGTGAATTGGTTTTTATTTTGAGATTTAATAACAGTTTTGCTTTATATTTATTTTTTAATATTGCCTCTATGCCCAAATTTCAAATTTAAAGATAACTACTTTACTAAAAATTCTAGTGTGGCACCACTCAACTATTTGAACATTTGATCTTTACCATGTGTTTAAATAAATATGATTCTGTTCAATCAATTGCAGTGTTCAGGTGCTTGTGCACTTCAAATAATTTGAGTGTAATGTAAAAGAATACTTCTTTGTAACCCTGTAAAACACTGTATCTTACACACACTGTTCTATACGGTATGCGAGACAGTGACCTATAATATATGTACCTAATTTGAGCTATATTGAATGCTGCATCATTCAGCTCCATCAATACAGCATATTGAATGCATCATTTAGATGCTGGCACACTTTTATAGTCTGTATTTAAGAATAGGCGCGACAAGGTTGCAAGATTTTTCCACTTTTTTATCTTTTTCCCTCTTCGTTGCCATGGTTCTGTCAAATCTTGATTTTCTCCACACATGATTTCGTTATCACAAGAATTAAGCTCGCGGTAAACGGAAGAAAGCTATAAAGACTCCTTAACCGATATATAGTAAAAAAAGAGTAGGACTGCTCTCCCCCATGTGCAATTGGAGGAAAAATGTGACCTTGATGCACCTATTCTAAATACACAGACTATAAAAGTTTACATCTACAGGCCATAATTTATAAAAATTCTTTTATGCAGCCCTTTACAAAAACTTTCGCCTCACCATGGCATAGTGGTTATTGTCACTGAAAACGGTACATGGATGAAGTGTGAAGGGCCTGGGTTTGTGTCCCATCGTGCGGCTGTGGATCTAACAGTCTGGAGTTTTGGTAGTTTTTCTCCAGATGTACTGTGGATATGTGTAAGGAGCCCTTAGAAAGTCCTCCTGCCAAGGCACCCCTATTCTTGGCAGATCATCCTAGCTTAGCGTTGCCATAACCACACAAACCAAACAAAACAAAAACTTTCAGCCCTACACCAAAATCAATGCATGTTGTATGAAGGTGACGTATAATAATACACAATTTGAACTTATTCAAATGCACCATTTAGGCACTTTAAATGATTTGCTTCCCTAGGCCTTAATGTATAGTAATTCTTTTTTTGCCCAAACCTGTGAACAAATTATTAGTTCTAAGCACAGCCAAAAAAAAATAAAAAAATGTCCAGAGCTTTTTAAAGGTTGAAACCAATTCCCTATGTAAGCAGGCACATTGCAGAAGAATGCATTGAATTTTAACCAAAGACAGTTTTTTTTTTTAGAAAATGTTTCACTTACAGTATATAAAAATTTGCACAAACTGGTATCTGTATACTACTGTAGTGTGCATTGTAATTGCACACTTCATATTTTTTTAATGGCACTTTTTAAATTCAATAGTGCTTTATCAGTTTTATTTAATGCAAACAAAAAAGATTTATTTGATAAATATTGCCTTTTTTTCCTTCAAAGGAAGTGTACAAATGTGTAATATTGCATTAATTTTGTTAAATCTTTAAAAAATGAAGGGGAGAAGTAAATTATTTGTGAAATCATAACATAAGAAAAAGTCTTAATTAAACTTTTTTTTGAACTGATCTGCCAATGCTCTTCTCAAAGATATGTTTATTTATTCATCAGGAGGATAGGAAGTACCACAAAGTAATAAATGCAAATTTACGTTAGCTTATGTTCATAAAATGTACAAAGAAGCTATGCCACGTATCTGAAAACTGCAAAGCTGCTACTCATTTAGCACTACCCAGGGAGCACATGTAGCTTAAAGAATCCTACAGAAACAATTAACATTGTTCCCCATTCATAAAATGTTCATATTTAAATTTTTTTGTATGAGCATAAGTAGACCATACTTGCCAATTGCTAAGATTCTTGCAGAGCAACTCCATAAATACTATTCTGGATACTCCACACAGTTTGATATTTTCTCTCGAAAATAGGAGTTGAACTAACAATTGGAATTGAACTAAAAGAAAATGCGTGTAAAATCCAAAGTAACATGTTTATCCTGCGGGAAAAAAAAACTATCCATTGCTGTGTGGGTTTATAAGTAGGAGTGACTTCACTACTTATTATTTACTTTATACTAATTAGAGTGATCTTTTTTTAATGTTTGAAATAAATAAGATGAATCCATTTAAGGGCTTTGTGTAAATATATCTTACAACTAATGATTAATATTTTTATGTTAATTGCTGTGCTATTAGTTAATTATTGATGCATTATTCGGTTAATTTTTTGAATATCTTTATGGCGAAATATTAAGTTAAGCCTTTTTAAAATTGCATCATGACATGCTCGTGAAGACCTTTCAAAGCTCCGAAGATTTTCCCAAGTTGCTCTAGATAAATGTTTTTAAATGTTGACAGATATGGTAGATTTTCTCAAACTACAAAATATTTAAGTGAATAAAACTCTATTTACAATCTTATTCATCTCTGTCTACTGAGAATCCTGATAATGGCAACAATTCTGTAGTGCATTCGCAGAGTCGAGAGAACGAAACTATACAATTACAAAAGTGCAAACTGGCGATGAGTAAACACCTGGCATTTTGCCAAAGCGCCAAACACAGTGTGAATTTCTGCTTTCTTCCATTTATGCTGTTTGGAATTAAGAAAGGTTAAATTCGCCTAACTAGGGATTGGTTCCAAAAAATGTAATTCTTTGGTAACCCTTTTGTTTACTTTCATTCTCTCGTTTCCGCGAACAGACTATAAAGCTTTTTCTTTTCTTTTTTTTTTTTCTAAACAGGTATTGATTAATATAACTTTTACTACATTATACTACTATATTTTTTTTACCAGCCCAATATAAATATTTCTGTTTACAAATATTTAAAACTGTATGTGGATGCTATTCAATGCTTAGTTATTTTTTTTTTTTTCTGTTTCAGATTTTTACTATGAAAAGGGAAGTATATTGAACATACAACATTCTTTGATTAATTATTAATAATATATATATATGTTTACTAAACTTAAAAGAAAACGCTGTTATTTTATTGTGGTGTATTTCAAATCTCTTCTTCATATTGAAAACTTAATAATGATTTCATTACTCTAATAAATAACTTTATTTCATCAAATGTTCAACTTAGTTTAGCCATTAATATTTTTCTGAGGCTGTTACTTGCAACCCAAAAGGCTACTGTTTTATACTGAATATTTCACTGAAGCAACTACTTTGTAGTGCTTTAGTAACATTTTATAGTCTTTATTGTTATATATCGTGGAATTTTTTATTTGCACAATTTTATTGTGCCAAATTCTGTTTTCATTTCAATCTAATATTAAAGGAAGGGGCAAATTTGTACACTGCTCCACAAATGCTTAGTAATTTTTCTTGATTAGTACACGGTTTTAGGAACTACACGGCTTTGGGTATGGTTACATATGTATTCCTCACCACAATTAATCTCCTATCAAGTTTTAAACAAATTCTTTCATCTTGCAGTAAAACATTGATGCAGGTTAAGGGATGTAAAAGTGTATATGTATGCTCATCTTTAAATTTCACGTTTTTTTATTTTTCAAAAATAGAAATACTGATGTGAATCGCAGTACTTTAAAAACTGGATTTTTTTTTTTTTTTTTTTTTATGAGGATAAACCAAAAAGCATGATGATTTATTTTTAAAGGTAAAATTGTATTTATGGTTTTTCACTTAAAAATCTATACATAATATAAATATATACATTAGGATGTTTTAGCAATAAAATGCCTACAGAAATTAAATAGGGTCTGAAATTTGTATATTGTATGCTTATGTGGTTTGCAATTTCGGTAATAATGCTACCATTTTGAACATAGTATTGTTTTTATTTTAAAGGTTTTCCAGCTACTTGTGGCAGTTGCAATAAATGGTTTACTTCATATTCAACTTTGACAAAGCACAGAATATGGCACCATAAGGAAGAGTTACCAGAGTTCAAGTACAACTGTGAAAAATGCCCATATGGCACATCTAAGTGTAGTAATATGAGGAAGCATGCTGCTGTACATTATAGTGATCAGCCATATCCTTGTTCTATTTGTGGCAACAGATTTAAAAATTTTACTAGCTTAAACAGTCATAAATTGATACATTATGGTGAAAAGCAATATTTCTGTTGATATTAAATATGTGTATTTAAAAAATAAATATCCTTAGTCACATATGTTTGCTCTGTATATACAGTAGAGAGCCAGAAATCCGCACAGCTTGGGACCAAGGCTTGTGCGGATTTTAGGATTTTGCAGATTTCAGGCCATAAAAGATAAATCCTATTACATTTCAGACTTAAGAAAAGGAGAATGCAATTACAATGAAATAAAAACACAGTCAAAAGTATTTCATTTATATTTTCACTTTAAATACAAAAGCATCGGAGAAAAAAGAAATTACATGAAGACTAGCAAAGCAAATGGTTTCAAAATTTCCTTTCTCTAATTTTGAAAAAATGTTCTATGGTGATTTGTTTTAAAATATTTTTTTTTCTACTTTGTTTGTTTGTTTCTTTTATTTATTTAATTTTGCAAATTTTATAACTGTTTAAATATGCAGTTTAAACAATAACTGTTTAAACTGCATATTTTCATCAGAATATTTAAACAGAATTATGATTAATTTTTGTTTTGTTATAGAACTTAGCTGTCGTAAAAATTTAGGGTATTCTTTTCTTAACTTTAAACTTTTATCAAATGGATTTTATTATTATTATTACCCAAGTTTTAGATCATCATCAGAATTATATTTATCTGGATTTAAGAAACTTTTCAACAATTTCTTCATTGGTGGAAAACTGCGAATTTCATTATTTATATCAGGAAAGGTGTGCGGATTTTAGGTCGGCGGATTTCTGGCGTTCAACTGTACTAAAGATGAGTTCAGGCTCATTTTTTAAAGTTCAAGCAGTCAAGTTGTAGCAGCAATACCCATAACATGAGCAGAGTTCAGTTTTCTGTAGTTGGCTATTGATATTAGTATTTAACTACTATTATCTGTTTATCTAGCACTGAAAAAATGCACTTATATTCTTAGTTTCTTTTATTCCAAAACATATGGAGCCGAGGTTTAACCTGTGGTGCTCAGATCCGTAAGAGTCTGCATAACCATTGCCTAGGGTCTACTAAATAATAAAAAACAGTTCAAGATGAATGCTAATTCAGTCAGTGCATTAATTCCGTTCTTCATAACGTATTTATGTTATACAGGGTGTCCCAAAAAAGATAGTAACATTTTTTAATTCCTTATCTATTAGAAATAATTGTAGATGTTGATGATTTGAAGATGTAGATTGAAAAAATGTTCAAAATAAGATAGGGAAAAAAATATAAGCAAAAATTTCACTTGTTAATTTATAAAACTGATATTTTTTTTTAATTTGTATAGAATCTGTGTTCAAAAAATCACTAATAGTTAAATGTGCTCCATGCACTAATGAGGAGATGTACAAAATTTCAGTCTTGCATCACAAAACATCTGCGATATCTTTAAACAAAGATGATATGGGGCTATACTTGAATTTGAATATAAGTATATGTTGCTAGAGTACAAAATATTATTTCTTTCATAATACCTACACAACCTCTGAAATGTATCATACAACATAATCCCCCCCCCCCCTCTCAAGAGCCATTTAAAAGTTATTTATGTCATGGGGCGTCTACCAGTCAGGAAAATCTGGGAAATGGGTCAGGAAAGTCTAGAAAAAGCCTGGAAAATGCAAAATGGTTCCGAAAATTTCTCCAAAATAATAAATTTTCCTTCGTATAAAGATTTTGTCAGTTTTTATTTATTTATTTATTTTTTTTTTTTTCAGCACTCGGTTGCTATTTCTTTCAAGCGCGGCATAGTCACTTTCGTGTAGCAAGTAAACACTTTTCAAGTTTTTATAAATATATTTTGAGTATAGTTAGAAAAAGCCTGGCGAATATTGTAAAATAGTTTTAATAGGCGATTTAAATATAGATTTTAATTCCGAAAAAGTGTTTTATAGAACAGACAAGACAAATACAGTGCACTCATAGAGTATGGTGCACTTTCCAAATGTTATTTATAACAGTGAAGTATAGTTTGCTATGCCTGGCTAAAATTTGTAAAGAGTTATAATAGGAGATTTTAACATAGATTTCTATTCCAAAGAAGTGTTTTATGGAACAAAGAAATAAAGCATGGTACACTCATGGATTATGATGCCCATTCCAAACAGTATTCCAGTATTTTAAATATGGCTATGCAATATAGTTGGAATATGCCTGGCGAAGATTGTAAAACAGTTTCAGTAGACGATTTTAAGATAGATTTTGATTCCAAAGATGTGCTTTATTGTTCAAAAAAGAGTTGATTCCTATTTTAACACCCCCTACTCTCGCCAACCTAAAAATTCCCCACACTTTTGCAAGCTTTGCAGTCATGGGTCTCTAGGAGTTATGCACAAGTTTCAATGCTCCCAAAAGAACTAGATGAAAACTAAAGTGAACAAATTAGCGATAAACGCACCAGTTAAGGAATTTGAAGACACTTAATTATCAAATCTACATCAATTGGCAACCCAAAATAAATAAAAATGAAATGGAATGCTGTACTTACAGGTTGTTCCAAATCGCTATTTTAATTTTAAATTACAATTGCCACGTAAATGCACAAAATCGTCATGGTTACTGCATATGTTTAATGATCGCCACCTTGGCGAGAGTCAGGGTGTTAAAATAGGAATCAACCCAAGAAAGACAAACATGGCACAATCATGGATTATGATGCACATTCGAACCAATATTTAAAATGCTGAAGTATAGTTGTAATATACTCGGCAAAGATTGTAAAATATTAGGCAAGTTGGAGTGTTTAGGCTGATAATTTTTTTTTTTTTAACCAACTATGCAAAAAATTCCAGAGCTGGGAATCAAACCCAGGACTGCCGCATAACGTGCGGGATGCATGTTATGCGGCAGTCCTGGGTTCGATTCCCAGCTCTGGAATTTTTCGCATAGTTGGTAAAAGAAGTAAAATTATCAGCCTAAACACTCCAACTTGCCTAATAACTTGAAAGGTTGATAGAATCATGTTGATTGCTCTAGATTGGTGAATTGCTCTTGATGGTGATCGGTTGATGAATTGCTCTTTATTCTTGTAAATGTGAAGTATAGTAGACCAAAAGATAAAAATTTGCCATCCGCATTTAATATGTCATTTAGATAGTATATCTCCTAAGTTCCACCTGTAGCACAAGTAGTAATTGTCACTATTAGTGAAAGCTGCTTTAACTATAGTATCTTACTGGAAACTAATAGTAATCTTTTTTTCCTATCTAACTTAAGTACATCAGTAATTGTATTACCATTGAAAATTTATTTCAAGTAAATTGTACAAAAATATTTAAATATAAAATAGGGGTTATACTGTTGATAGATTTCCCAAAGTAAACTGTATCTATGATCAAGAAATTTTTTTTAGACGTTCCCAAAAATCTGGAAAAAGTCAGAAAATGGACTTTTAGAAATTTAGTAGACACCTTGTGTCAGTATATAGGGTTCAAATAGAAATATAAAAAGTGTCACTTTTTGAAAATTAAAGAAAAGTATTTTCTCTAAGGTAAGTTTTTTTTTTTCTCCTATTTTATTGAAGTTACAGCCCAGACAGCACAGCAAACTTGCAGCAAGCTTGATTTATCAAGTCGATAAACTTTAATTAAGCTTGAAAATTTCAAGCATGTAAGCTTAATGCAAGCTTGAATCAAGTGTTCAAGTTTACACTTGCCCAACTTGCATTAAGCTTGACATAGCAAGCTTAATGCTTGCTTTTAAGCTTGAAAGCTGCTTTAATGCTTGCTTTTAAGCTTGACATAGCAAGCTTAATAAATTTCCTAAATACATGGGGTGCCCGTCAGCGAACTTGCCCCACATATTTTATTTTTCCACGCATTTTCCCTCTATGCTGAAATTTCAAGTTATTTTAATCTGTTTCCATCAAGCGTCTGCGGCTGGGATCAAACTCAGGACCTAAGGTTTGGGAGGCCAGTGTCCTAACCATTCAGCCGCACTGAGCTCGCACTGGCATGACTAAAGTTTGAAGTGACTGTTATGGTTGTCACACCGTTTTTTGGATAGATTGATCAGTATTGCCCGATCATCTTTTATTTTTCCTTGGGTTGAATCAAAATTAAAATAATGTTATGTGTGATTTATAGACTCTACTAATAGGGAAATAAGCATAATATAAACTTAAAAGCAGCACATGTTTAAAAACTTTCAATATCATGGCACCCATGTTGGGCAATATTGGCCAAAATAGAGACAAACGACTGATTTTGAAATCTATTTCATAGTATAATTGTATTTTATTTTGAATAATTTCCATATTTCGAAATATAGAATCTTTTTTTTTTTTTTTTTTAATTCTATGGTCAAGTACATTTATGACTGATGATAAATTATTTGTTATGTGGATGTGGCTTTCCAAATCAAGCAGTAATCAAGTTGTATTCATGCTTGACAGTTCAAATGACTTCTCCAAGCTTGCTGCAAGCTTAAAATGAATTGAACTGTCAAGCTTGTATTAATATATCAAATTCAAAGAAATGTTAAGCTTGATTTAAGATTATGTGATTATGATAGGTGTAGGAGTACGCACCTATCTCTAATGAATAAAAAATCAAAGCATATTTTTTTTTGGGGGGGGGGGCGGGATTAACATCCTGTATATGAAATAAAAGTATAGGAATAATGTTAAAGCTGCTTCGAAAATAATTGTGATAATTCGATTTTTTGATTCGTAAATAACTGTGCCCATCTCATTAATAAAAATTATTTGCAAAAGACATTATAATATGATTGATTTTGAAGAAAAATGTTTGTATTAGTTTAATGTTTCATGATTTGTAGATTTTTAAAACTATTTTTATAATTTTTTGGTCTTTTTATGGCCTTCAATTGCCAGGTGTTGTGTGCGCGGAGGTGATCGTGCCGCCACAGTTTTTATCTTTGTAAATGCACAAGTAACCACATTAAAAATGTCATAAATTTTCTAATATTTATTAAAACATAGTGTCAATGAGATTATTAAGCCCAAAATTAAGTCTAAAGAACAAGAGTGACTTAAAATACCATGGCTTGGGATTGGGTATGTAACCTTGGTGTTAGTTTATTTCTCAACATATAGTTTTAAAAGTTTGAAAATCTGACAGAATAAACATTCTCCTCACTATTTTTTTCAGTAGCAATATTTATTTATTTATTATCATTTTTTTTTTATTTAAAAGTACAATTATATTTTCCCCCAATCAGTAGTGTTCTTCATTCTTAAACTTGACTGCTGACTAATGTCTGAATGGATAAGACACTGAACATTTGTAGATGGCAGAAGTATGAAGGTCCAGAGTTCTGGTCTACTGTGCAACTTAATCTAATGGTCTAAAGTTTAGGAAGGTTTTTTCTGCATGTGATATGAATATGAACCCCTTAAAAAGTCCTCTACCGAAAGCACCCCCCCTAGGTCAATAACCCTTCTATACTTTCCTTCAACCAGAATGCAACAAACCAAACTTGATATTAACTATGGAATTGTAGACTTACTGGGTGGGGTTTTTTCTTTTCTCTGATTTGTTGAAGAATGTTGGCTGGAAACTTGAACTATGAGAGGAGAAAGGAAATTCGGTGATAACAACATTCCTTATTGTGGGCACGAACCCCCTCCCTCTCAAATTAATGAGACCAGTGTCAGTTGAATGCAGATTGTTACATATAATATTTGAAAACTTGCATATATATAAAGAATAATGTTATAAAAAGTTCTTATTTACTTTATGCTTTCTAATTGTGAAAATAGGTCTCATTCCCTTGCAAAAATTAGACTTGTTGATTAATTGATTAGACTTGCTGACATTGGCAGATGATTTTCTTTGGCAGGAACTGCCGTAACACCTTATGTATCCATGCAGTGCTGGGCTCATCCAGCTGTATTTTATAAAATAAATGTTTTGTCTATTTTGTTTATTTTTGTCATATATGTCTATAAAAAATTTCCTTGTGTAACAAGTATTCCTGTTGGAAAAGTTTTACCATCAGGTTTCCTTGGAAGAAGTGAATTTCACTGTACTTATTATTTATTTTAAATAAGGAACTGAACAGGAACTATAACTTCTGCACTTTGTTTATTATTTACCAGTCAGACATAGGGGTGAAAAGAGCTGGTTTTTATTTCTTTGGATTTTTTAAAAAATTATAATAGTACTTTTTTTTACAATCAATTTTTACAATAATTTAATCATTCCATTTCCTGTTCAATGTCTTTCTTGCAAAATGTTAGTTTTATTTCAGTGTTTATTGTTACTTTTGATTCTTTCACTTGCTGACTTAGTAACAATTAGCAATGATCCATTGTTTAATCAAATAAAATTTTGCTTTCCTTGCTTTTTTTTCAAAAACTACTGAGTATTGTGTAACTGTTGATGTATTACCTATTCAATCTGTATATCATAATTGCATCCTGATAGTATAATTCTTGTGAAAAGCTAAATTAAAAAATGAATGCTATTTCAAGTAACACACCTCTTTCTTCATCACAGTAGCAGAACTAATTATCATCCATTAACAATTTAATCATGTGAAAAATGAAAGATATTAAAAAATATGAAATAAGAATTATAGAATGGAGGGACAACTTTACAAAATTACTAAAGCAGTTACTTTGGGCATTTTCATGGTTTTAATTCTTTTAACAATGCTACCAGTGACTTAGTAGAAATACATTATTTTTTTAACTGAATCTAAAAGTATATTTAAAATTTTAATAAATAGAGTATTTTTAAAGACATTTCAATATATTTCATGTTTATTTATTCAGAAAAGTACAGTGGTTTTGTTTTATTTAAGGAAGGTGTGGCTAACAATGAACATTCCACATTCCATCTTTTTAATTAAATATTCTTGATTATTTTTCCATGAGCACTATTCCTTTCAAAATATATTTAAGAGAAAAAATTATTGATAAGTCAATAAAAATTAGCGTATCCTTATACAGGGCTCGATATTAACAGTGGTCCTAGACCACAAAAATAAATAATGGCCCAGTAGAATACAAATTTTGATGGTCCGTCTGACCTCTAAAGTTTAATTTACAATTTAAGAAATACATTTCATCTTATTCTAGCATAGTGCCTTATATATAATTTGATCTATTTAATAATGGATTTTTGCACTCCTTAATTCAGATTTTAACAAAAATCCAAATAAATTGCTCTTGTTATTTCTTTTTTTTTTTAATCTTTTTTTTTTTAAAATCATGCATACAAACCAGGAAAGCCATGAATGCAGTCTAGAATATGACTTGAATGAATGCATGACTTCGGTCTCGAATATTCACTCGCTGGTCCAAAGAACAAGTGACTGAGTAGTCTTCAACCAATTGTAGTATTCTAATATCTACCCCAGACCTTATATATTAAATATTGGATCCCTTTATGATTAACTGAACTCTGAAGTAGATTTTGGTGGAGCATTGTATGATTTAGTTTTAGATTTTCAGCTAAAGTAATAAGAGAATAATGATGAATTCCCTTTACTCAACAAACTGTCTAACAAGCATTGTAAGATGGAATGATTTGATTTTGTTGTTTTCATGGCTTCTAAAAATACATATTTATTACACATATAATTTGAAAATAACTACTATATATACCTTTTAAATTTATGCATCATTGTGTGCACCGGTGACTAAAAAGTTGACTTTTGCTACTAATTTAAAGATAAGGGGACTTGGGTGACTTTTTTGAATAAAAATTTTCACTTTCAGCTAAATTTCTTTTCAAAGTTGCAATTGATTGTTCATCAAACAGTCTAATCTTGTTTTTAATTGAACTATAAAAATTAATGTACTATGTGCTCTGTTATAACAAATGGAGTTTTTTAATTTCTTATTTTATTCATTCATTCTTAACTGAGGTTAAGTGACATATGTTTATTTTTTAACAGCAAAATCATACAAAAATGCTACTTTTTTGGCAACTAAAATTAAGAAAATGGCTACTAAACTGGCAGCTTTTTTATGTCAGTCACGCTACTAATGATACTATTTTTGCTTCCTGACATTGGTGAACACCCGGATGCATGGAAGAAAATTATTTCTGTTACCTTATCTTTCAGGAAATATTAAATTTTAATTCTTTTAAATTTATGTTTAGAATATGTCAACTAACCAGAATCTATTCCTTTATCTTTTTGTTAACATATATATTTTTTCATGATAGGTATTAGTTCAGCTTGCAAGACTTGTAATAAATGGTTTTCTACTCGTGCGACACTAACAAAGCATCGTATTTGGCATCATAAGAATGAATTCCCAAATTTCAGATACAATTGTGAACAATGTCCTTATGCTACAAATGAACTGACCAATTTTAGAAATCATTCGGTTGTTCATGATCCACTAAGACCATATCAGTGTAATGTTTGTGGCAACAGATTCAAGGCTTTAAATAGTTTGAATAATCATGTTTTGATTCATAATGGTGAACAAACGCATTTTAATTATATAATGTGATCTGTGGAAAGGATATCATTATTCATTGTGTAAGAAAACATCAGAAATGGGAAAATACCCAAATTTGTTTTGTAATGTCATATAGTTAGAAATTTAGACTTGTCAAAAGTGTTAAGGAAACAAATTTTAGATCATGTAAATGAAGTGCACTGTATCAAAAGTTATTTCTGTCTGTTTTGTGAAGTTATAATATTGTGATATTGGTATTCAATTTGTCTATCAAAATGTTTATACAGCAGGTCTGTTACCAAGATGAAACAGTCGGTAGGGTTTAAAATCCCGAGCTCGATTATTACATTGGCAAGTGGGGCAACAGCCCGTGGCTTCTGAAAAAGAGGGTCCTCTAAATGTCCCAGCTATGAAAAGTTCATATATACTGAAATAATAATTGTTTTAAAAAACTGTATTTCTTTTTAATATAAAATCTGTTAGATAATTGTTCATCACTAGATTTATTTAGTCTTATTTTCTGCTCTTCGAACTCAATGATAGTGGTCTCAAATTCTCTAATGGTCTGCTGGATATAATAAATAAGATATTAAAAATGTTGGGTTTTTTTAAATGCATATCCATTTATATATTAATTACAAAATATTCATTAGATAACATTTCAACCTGTATTTGATAAAAGCATATTTTCTGCTTAAAAGGCATACTTGAAAATAATATGCAACACTTTAAATTCCTGTTGAAATGTATGTCAAGAAAAGATTTAGAATGGTAAAATGTTTGTAAAGTCAAATGTCTGCTAGCATTACTGTTGATTTGCAAATACTTATCTCACAGCTTGTAAATAAAAGTTGATCAACGTGCCAAAATTAAGTTAACTAAATGCAATTTTTTTGAGTACCACTGCTTTGCATTTTCTAAAGAAGAAAAAAGAATTAAAAATTTTTTGTTAGTCCAAGACAATTTCTTGCATCCAAAACTTAGCACGTGTGCTATGTAAAATCGAAATTTTTGTATTCTATGCATGAGTTTTGTGAAAACTGAAAATTTTAGTGACACACTGAAAAGATTGCTTAGTATTCAACACCCCCCTCTCCTCCTCTACATTTCTTTGGTAACAGGCCTGTTATGCATTTTAGTTTATTATTGTATGTAAGTCAAATGCATAACTTGGTGAAGAGATTGTAAAAGTCATACAGAGACAACTTCCTTTAATTTGCACAGATTGAGATTAATGGTGTTGCAGATTATAGAATTTTGCGGGTTATAGATTACTAGCTTGTTTACATTTCAATGCCATTTTACTGTAATGAAAAGTTATTAATATAAATTATTTAATTTTTTTGTATTAAACCTTTTAATCTAATTATTAAATAATTACTTCATTTATATAAGTTAATAAAAAAATAGTTGAAATTTTCAAGAACTGCTTTACCTGAGCTTACTGCTACCCGAGTCTTTATCCAGAGATACTTGTTTCCAATTAAAAATAGAAATAAAAGTGAATCTAATGCCACTATTCAAATGGAAGCACAGGTTGAAATGTAAGCAATGTTTTACCTATCACAGACGATGAGTTGCATTTAACTCTTAACATTCATGATTCTATCAATGAAGAATTGAAAAGGGAAACAAAAAGTGAATCATACTTTCCTTTCAGTATCTCATTATTGCTTTCTTTTTTCTTTCTTTAAATATCTATTTTAATTTTCTGCAGTCAGTGTTTATACATAAAAGATTTTTAGTTTAATTATGAGTAACATGGAATTAGATTTATAATTGAGATCTTTCCAACTATCTCACAGTATAAAAACAAAGAAAAATAACATTTTCTTGCAATAAAAAATTGTACCAAAAATGGTGATATCAAAATGGAAGTTAAAAAGAATCTATAGTCTATAATATAATTTGATTGAAAATTATCAGTAATAAAAAGTAAAAAAATAATCCATACAGTTATCAAAATTGCACTTCTATAATTTTGTTTAAATGATCATTTTTTTTTTTCCAGTTCTATCATTTTGTTAACATTTTAACACTGTGTGGAGAAAGCTTTAGAGTAAAGTATAGTTTATCATAAAACTAATTGTACTGGTATTGTTCTCACTAAACATGTAACTATAAAATTCATTGTTTACTTAGAAAAAGTATCACAGATTATAGGCGTTCATAGGTTAGTGGGAGTTGTCTATATTTTAGAATTTTCTTTTTTTCCTTATTAAACAAATTGATGTCATTGCTCCTCTTAATCCATTTGTTGCAGTATTTTCCTGATACAGCTGCTTACATTAAGTTTTACAAAACTTCTTAAATAAATTTTGTGTGTTCATTTTTTGTCAGCAATGACCAGATTATGGTTTAAATTCTACAGTTCGCAAATAATATATAATATAGTTGCAAATTCATAAGTTTAAAAAATATGAATAAATTTTATATCTCTAGAAAAAAAAGTCAAACAATTGTATGAATTAATTTTTAAATTACAATATTATAGAAACATTTTCCGCGACTACATACGTGTGACTTAAAAATGTCTGTTACTTCAGTATGGTAAACTTCTCTGTATAAATAACAAAGATTGTCTTTATTTTGTATTAGGTAGAAAAAACTCTTGGACAAAGTATCTTTTTATCCACTTGTTTTACTTCCCCCCCCCCTATTAATTTTGGTTCAGATTTAGTTTGTTACAGTTTTCAATTTTGATTTATGTTCTGATTAGAGCAAACTTTGTTAATGTATTATTTAGCTTAAGATTAGCTGTCTAATGAAGGTGAAATATAGGTTAAACTGATTTAGTATGCAGGATAAAATTAATTTTAAATGTATTGAAAATAAGGAAAAGTTTCAACTTCTTTTCCTTTTAAAATATAATTAATTTTAAATATGTAATTACTGAATCATATGATTAACTCAGAATTAAATTGACATACTAAGCTGAAATGAGAAAGAAATGTTTTCTTCTCCCCCACTTCATACCTCCAACAAATTTTAGGTTAGATCCTGAAATGAACCTTTTATTATGTAATAATGCTATTACTATTAAGCAACTGACTTTTTTTTTGTTAAAATTAATTAGTTTTACTGTAAAATATGCCATAACATCAATTGTACCATAATGTAATAAATTGTTCTTTTCTTTGTTGACGTATTAGATTGTGATTAATTTGCAAAAACATTTTTTAGTGACTTTTTAATATTTTTATTCAAATTCAGCTGATTTTAAATTTGTCTAGTGACCCACATTTTTTTACCGGGGGAAAAGAAATAAATGAAAGCACTCATTACCAACTGTAAGTACACAAATTGTATGTACTGTAAAGCTTAACAGTTACTTAAAGAAGGAAAACACACCACAGAGAATTATTCATATTAGTATTGATGTAGTTACCATAAGAATAGTCTCAGTCAACAAAATTTTGTTAAAAATCTGTTTGTTTGTTTTTTTGTATCTTTGTAATCATTCTGTAATATCTTGAATCTGAATATTCTTAAATTTACATTTTACTGATTTAAAGACTGGACGTTTTCCAGTTTGTGTATTCTCTAGGAATAAATAAAGTGTATATTTATAATATTTTGTGACACTTTAGTCAAATTTGTAGCAATTCATTTATATTAATATTATGTAACTCATCCCATGTTAATTATTTTTAATATTACTTTAACAACTTAGAAGTAAATTTACTCTTTCTCTAGTGAAAAAATTATTTTTCCTTTGTTTATTGTTTGTGGAAGTTCCTTCATGGACTTTTGTGGGTCAAACAAAGCAAATACTAAAATTGTTTATGAAATTTAAAATACCACCTTCCTTATATTGCAAAATTCAAAATTAACAAAAACTGCTTGCCCACATAATGTGCCACAAGCATCTATTTAAAACTAGAGGGAGGTGTGGAAATGAGGTAGCATGTAAGGTAATTGATACATTACAACTTCTGAATTGGTAGTATTTACATAAAGTTCTTGTGAAATCAGGCTTTTAAGTATCTAAGCATGTTTGCCTGTGACGCATGAAAATAAAAATTCTATCAGTTTTGACGTGTTTTATCTAGTTTTGATGATGTTAGTTATACTTTTGACAAAAATGTTATTTTAACTAAAATATCTTTAAATTGATCAGGTTAATTGTACCCCCTCCCCCCTTAAAATGATGTTTTTAATAAATGTAGTTTAAAATATTCTTACAGAATGGGGCTTATTCTTTCTATCATTTTCTTTTATATTTTTAGAGGATATTTTTAATTTTTTTTTCCTACCGAGTTTCTAAAATAACTCTTTAAAATTATGTTTTTTTTTTTCTTTTTTAATCGAGTGCTTATGGTTTTTAATTATTATTTTTAACTGAGAATGTTGTGATTATATTGAGAAGAATTATTATATTATTTAATTTAATTTGAACCTTTTTGTCTTTTGTTTCAGGTCACATTTGTAAAACATGCCTGAAATGGTTTTCTTCTAGCTCTACTTTATTAAAGCATAAAATGTGGCACCATAAGTCAGAGATGCCTGCTTTACGTTATCAGTGCCAGCTATGCCCATATGCCTCTACTTTCAAGTCGAATTTACAAGCGCATACACAAGTGCATTTACCTGATCGTCCATATCAGTGCAATGTTTGTGGAAATCGATTCAGAGCTTTAAGCAGCTTAAATAATCATAATTTGATTCATACTGGTGAAAATCGTCGTGCATTCCACTTTATTTGAAAGGTTTTCTTTCCGACTTCCTTTAAACACAAATTTAGTGCTTGTTAATTTTAAAACAATTTTTTTTAAGTACTTCAAATAACAAAAAGACTTTCTCTCTCCCTTTCTTTCTATCTTGACTGAAATGTAGCATTATAAAATAAATTTTCAATGCTTCAGTTGTTTTCTTCAAAGGATGAATTTTTATTTTGTTCTGGAATGTTTTTGTATCATTGATAATTTGTACGGAAAAATTCCTGATATTTTAAGACTCAAAAATTATTAATAAAATAAATAAATATTCATCAGAAGAATATTTAATTATTTTCTACATGCTTTTTTCTAATAACATCGTTTTAACTTAAATGTCACACAGACTAATAGATCCTCTTCTATTTCATCTATTTCTTTCTGACCGACTCTGGTGATGCAATGCCTTTGTAAGATAGGGGTTAAAAAGGTTATTTGCGCTGTTGGTACAGTTACAATTAAACAATAATTTTATTACACAAACATGCTAATAATGCATGTAAATGTTCCAATTTTATTTTAAAAACTTTGAATATTTTATCTCAGTTCATTCAAGTATCTGTCCAAGATATATAATGCTAGCAAAAAAAAAAAAAAAAAAAAAAGTTTAGTGATTTAATTTTGGCAATAACAATGTTGACAGTTAAATTGTGTGCTCCAGAAAATCATTACATGTTATTAGCATGGGTTAACAATAGTGATCATGTGATTAATTCAGGTTGTTTGGAGATACCATGTGATGTGTTTTGTGATGCAAACAGTCAGGGAAAACCTGTAATAATATGAAAATTTTACTTTGACAGAAAATATCAGGTTAATTTGCAAGTTTTTCCTTAAGAGATGAGAAATCTTAAAATGTGACCTGGAATTTTATCAAAATATGAAATAATTAAAACTTTGTAAAATAACACACATAAAGCTACTTATCAATCAGGATGTTTTGGACAAAAAACTTTTAGCCCTTCATCAGCTAAAAAAAAAACACTGACAGCAACCACAAAAGAGTGAGACTAAAAAAGTTAACAGAAGCAAAGTTTTTTTGTTTGCTGTCTGTGTTTCTTTATACTGCTGATGAAGAGCAAAATTTATTTTATTTATTATTTATTTATTTTTTTTTTTTTTTTGAGTGTCTTTTGTTGGCTCGGGTAAAGTCAACCTTTTGCATAATTTAACTGTCAATATTACTATTACCAAATAAAAATCTTTTCTTCTTCTCCAGCTCTATTTATATGAAAAAATGCAACTTAATATCACTTTGCTTTTTCAATGAATGACATTTTCAAAATGTTATAAATGCAAAAACTAGATTTAAACATTTTAGTTTGAAAAAATTTTTCCATTCTATGATAAATGTATCTACTATATATATGTGTGCTCAATATCTTTA
This sequence comes from Cheiracanthium punctorium, assembly GCA_038373885.1. NCBI lineage: Eukaryota > Metazoa > Arthropoda > Arachnida > Araneae > Cheiracanthiidae > Cheiracanthium > Cheiracanthium punctorium. Next base: position 296,366 of record JAWZYV010001476.1, read on the forward strand.
TAAGTTTTTTAAAGTGAAATGTAACATTTTTTTTCATGTTTTTAAGATTCTTCTTAAAAAAAACCAAATAAATAAAAAATCAGTGGGTTTTTTTTTGTTTTTTTTTTTTTTTTTTCAGAAAAGAACTCTTAAAACTTCATAAAGTCAACTGAAACATCCCTATTAATGATATAAAGTCCATTTTTCAATCATATGTTGCATTCAAAATTGTGTAAATATTTCTCTCATTTGTATGAATAGTTCATTGTGGCATGCCCCTTAAGATTCTAATAAAGGGATGCTCTTAATTTAGGCTTCAAGTAGGTTCAAACTTTACTAAAATTTAGTTGTTTAAAAATTATGTACTTGTTAATTTGGGGGGGGATAATGTGTGTGTGTGTGCATGCACACACACACATTAAAATAAAAGGAAAAATGTGTATCAAGTTTTGCATCAGTTTGAAGGATGTAGTTTTGCTATGCATATTACCAATAAATCTAAAATCTGGTGTGGACAACAGATGACAGATGATGACAGGACAGAGATTTGAACCAAAAATCAAGATGCACAGCTAGATGTTACAACAGTCTTATGTATGAAATTTCAACATTTTACGATTAATAGTTTTTTAGATTTGAGAGTCAAATACATACACTCGTACACCAAGGTTGACACACATGTTGACACATTATGCCAAAAGTGAAAGATTTCCTTCAGATTTTTTGTGTTTTATTTTTGTTTCTAATTTTTTGTTACAAAAGAGAAAAATGATATACAGGTTGTAGTTTTGAAAGGATCATTTCAATATTATTATCCTGTGAGATGATTAAGAACTTGAAATCTTACACTTTCATTTTGAGTTTAATTATTTTTTACGTCAATATAACATTAGATTTGGGAACTTCCATCAGGTGATTGAAACCACTTAAATATATTAAAAGGTAAAAGAAACATGCTTCTCATGTTCATAAGTTTAACACAAATTGATTCAACTAAGTTGAATTAGCATCTAAGGTATTTTTTCTTGGATCTAAATGAAGTTGCTCAGAGTTATATCGTATGCTTTGATTGCCATCATGATTAAATAAGAGTTGTTATTACTACCAGTTCTCATTTTTAAATTCTGTACTAATGATTTATCTTCATTGTAATAAGGATGTCTTAATTTCTTTATTTAGAACAAAGTATTAATTACTAACACATTGACAGTCAAATTTGTAGATTCTGTCTGCAGTAGATGTCTAGTTTGCTTGAAGTTATACAACTTTTGTTATTATTCTGATAACCATAATCACCATGGCCCATGGACTGGCGATTTAAAAGGGTAAATGTAGATAACACAACAGAACCTATTAATTACGTATTAGGTATAAATTGCTGAAAAAAAGTCAGCTTATGTCTGTCACTGATGGACTGATCTGTTTAGTTTTTCATAAATACATATATTTTAATATCTATGCATTTTCCCCAATGTCTAACTCTATCTAATTTTGGTGTATAAAGCTATGTTTGTTTAAGCTTTTTATTTGATTTTTTTTTCAATAATTATTATATTTATCAATAAAAATAACATTTTAAACAAAATTATTACTAAAAAATTAAATGCATAACCAAAATTCCACCTGTTTTTTTAGCTTTTCCTAAATCCAAAGCTTTCCTAAAGCTAAAATATTCCATTTTTCAGCTTCTGTGTCATTTATTTTTAAAAAAGCAAAATCATGTACATCTTTAGCTGTTGGTTAATCATTTATCATTTAAATCAGTAAATTTAATTGAACGATATTTATCTTATTATTCTTTCAAGTATTTATTACATTAAGCATTTAAGTCAAATATTGCAGAAAATGAGCAAGGTAAGTACATTTTATTTTTTAAATTAATGATTATATATGCACATCATCTCTATATAAGTGATAATTTAAATTTATTAATGTAAGATTTTTTTAATCGTATATTTAATACATTTTATAACCAAAAACTGTGTTCCTTATTTCTCATTTTATGACCGCACACTGTGTCCCTTATTTTTTTCTTGGAAGGTTGGCAGCTATGTTAGTAATTTACAATGATGATTCTACTATTTTTCCCGTGGGCTTCTGTGAATTAAAATGCAGCTATATAGGATGTCTGACATTAAAATGTGAGAAAAAAATTAATTATCAATCAGTGAAAAACGATGTATGTCATATTTAGTCATTATTCAAGGGCTATTGGACAAAATGGATGGCCTGCAGGCAAACAGTTGAATTCAAAGGATTTATTTTACTAAAATTATTTCATCGAAACTAAAAACTTATGTTTTAATTTTTAGGAATAAGATTAGCAACTATTATGAAGACTATGGAAAAATTATCATCCATAGTACATAGCAATGCACAGCTATTATCAAAACTAGCAGGAAGCAAAACTACTACTCCCTTGCAAACAGAAATTTCAACAGCCACTTGCCTTCCAGAATTAGAAGATCTAGAACATAGGCTTCAAAATGCTGAAGAGTTTACCAAAATGGTATGATTTTTTTTTTTTAATTTAAGCCTCTAGTTTTTGTGACTGATCACTTTTTTCTATACTAATCTACTTGATAAGACTTATTTTAAATTTTCTTGCTTTAATAGCACATAACTGTAAATTCCTTTACTGTGATGTTCATTATGCATATGAATTCATAGATACGATTCCTCCTGCCGCCGCCCCCCCTTTTTTTTCTTTAAAAATCTTTCATTTTTTGAGAAAAGTCATAAACTTTGTAAAAACTGAATCAGTCCAAAATTTTTACTAAAAAAGTCTGTTCAAGAAAGGACTGCTTTAAATTTTTTTAATGGTTAATGGAAAAATAATTTTATACATTTTTAAATGTAAATTATCATTCAGTCTGTTACATTATTTAATAACTAGAAGTCAAAACTGGTTGTAGAGGCAATTACAATGGGTGCTAGAAAAACATTTGACAAAAATATGTCTACACTCAATAAAGTAGCTCCTAAATGGGTTATTCAATTGAGCTCAAATTGGGTATATATGCAGGGTTTCTACAGACCTGGAAAGTCAGGGAAACGAGTTTTGGCCAGGGAAATTTGAAGAAAGGTCGTGGAAATGCAAGAATATTTGAATTTTGCGGCAAAATCAAGGAAATACTTCTTGTTTGAACCTAATTGTAGATAAATAATTTTAAAATGTGTCCTTTATTAACATATCTTGTTCAGTTGAAATATTCGTAATTTTATCCTAAATTACTATCAAGCATGGTTTTTGTTAGAATCCAGTGATGTCAAATAATATTTTTGTGGATATTGATTTTATTATTATTATTATTATTTGTAAAAAAAGGGGCAAAATATATAAAAAGTTATTAATTAAAGGATGTAATATTAAAAATAGAAATGAAAAATTCAGGAAAGCATGCTAGAAAAAAGTCAGGAAAGAGCATGATAGATGTCAGGGAAAGTCAGGGAAGCAAAAGCTGTGAAATCTGTAGAAACCCTGATATGTTATAAACCATCATCGCAAGACCAGTATTGATTTTGGTGTATAGGACTTATAGTTTTTTCTACAGGTCTACGACAAAGATTTCTTTTACATTATGGTCTATGAGAGAAATTCTTGAAAGTGCGCTAGCGTTTAAATGGTACATTCAGTTGAGCTCAAATTGGGTATATATGTTATAAAACCACCATTGTAATAAATCTTGTTCGGAGAGAATCCTGTTCCTCAATGGTTTCCTTGGCACTTAAATCTCCAGATTCTGGATGGAATTTAAAATTAAGATGCTTACAAACGGGAATGGCCCTAGGGTAAGTGGCTCCCCCTGCTAATGTAAAAGAGACACCCCCTTTATACTCTATTTAGTTTTTGAGTTCGAAATGAAGCCCCTTCGACACTGGCTCCCAGATGTGATGCTTACCATGTTGGGCCGCCCCAGGTTACAAAAATAAGATGGTTGAATGATAAAAACCTACAAAAAGGTACAAATTATTTTTATCCTATATTAATTCTGAAGAGTTTCTGGATATATTGGCCTTTATCAAAAAACGGAAAGAAAAAAATATTCGTATTTTAATATATATATATATATATATATATATATATATATATTATATATAAATCTCGGCTGTTCGAGCCTCGTCAGGGGTAGACCCCCTGAACCCCCCTAATTTTTTAGTTTCATTATTGCTATATTAAAACGATATTAATTGACTATGTCATTTTATCGCTCATCTTTTGCATATTTTGCCTGGTAACCCTATGTTGAAATTTTTATGAGTGTAACCTATTTATAGAAAAATACATGTGAAGCATATTCTACAGCTTACAAAATATTGTAACAATAGATTAAAGCTGTTGTAAACTAATAGTATTTAAATATATATAAAAAATACATGTGAAGCATATTCTACAGTTTATGAAATATTGTAACAATAGGTTAAAGCTGTTGTGAACTAATAGTATTTAAATATATGTAAAAAATACATGTGAAGCATATTCTACAGCTTATGAAATATTGTAACAATAGATTAAAGCTGTTGTGAACTAATAGTATTTAAATACATGTAAAATTATGTCTCATTTTTGGGACACATTTTTCAATAAAGGGTGTTGAGAGATAAAATGACATAGTCATTAAAAGAAAATCCGAAATACTTTCAGATTTCAAATATGCACTAAGTGCTATATATTAAAAGCGTATTATAATCCATGGGCCTTCCCTAGTTTCTTTCCTTATTCCACTAAGTTGAAAAGTATATCATTATTCATGAGTCTGATTAAACAGAATTGAAATTGATATTTCTAACATCCTTTTTTTTGGATGTAATACATAAGAAATAGATGGGGAAAAGCTGCACAGAAAAATGCACAATTCGAGCTGAATGTAAGTTTCAAAAACTTATTCAAGTATATTCATAATCCAAGTAGCAGACGATAAATTATGCCAAGTGCTAGAATCACCTCCTCAAAATCACATATCAACCATTTTATTTTCCGCCAAATTAAAAAGTAGCACATTTTAGTCTCGGAAGATTTCCAAATCCTATTTTTCTTTTGAGTATAAAACATTTCGTTCCTGCTTTGATTTCACATGCACACGATATTTTAATTAAAAAGTAACTTTAAAAATAATCTAAACTCCCCCCCAAAAAAAAAAATCATTTTTTTATTTTTACTTCGAGTCTGAATCATTTAATAAACTTGCCAAATATGGCAACCTAGATATACTTAATCCTCACTGTTCCCCCTCCTGAGGTTACAAACATTGTAAGGTGTACATTTGTGAGGTGTACATTGCAAAATGGCAGAGAACAAAAACTAGCCTGTGAGACATTTTTTTTATTGATATCTCCTAAAATAATCTGAATTTCGAAAAAATCGCTTTGAGGTATGTCGGTACCTGTCCTGGAGAATTTCCATTCAAAATTTGGTAGGTCTACGATCACCCATGTGGGAGCTACGCGAGGCACAGACAAACTAACTAACTAACTGACATTTTGCAGTTTTTTTTATTTATATAGATTACTTCCTTGTACAGAGTATAAGGAAGTAATGTGATCCTGAAAAATTTTGGGACCAGATTTTGAAGAAAAGACTGATTTTGACTACATCTAAAATTACTTTTAAGAATTTTTATAATGTGTCTCATTGTACGCTAGCATGCACGTTCATATAAATGCGTGTGCAACACATTTTGACCAACCACAAGCCTATTTTGACCAGTTTTTCCATGTCATCTCTACACACATATGTAACTCACATATCTCAAAAACTATAGGTTGTAGAATATTGAAACTGTATATTTAGGATTGTTGTAACAGGGAGTTGTGCACCTCACCTTTTGGTCCCAATCCACTGGATAGTTTATCTGCAGGACCGCCCAAAAGATTCTAAATACATTATGCTCTATGAGCCAAAATTCATTAAACTTGCATATCTCAAAAACTATTGATACGCTGATACGTAAGGAATGCCACTTGTTCTCTTGTATATCCATAATATTATGCAAAAATCCTGATCATGAGTTTTGACGTAGAACAAGGATTAATAATAATAACGGATTATGGCTTAAAGTCGAAGTAATGAAAAGAAAGAGACGCAACACAGTACACGCACACACATAATTCGAAAGTTTACATCAAGAGTGAAAATGAAATCACTAAGCAGCAGCTATTGCATTCAAACTCCTTTTTATTTCCTTGTACGGAGTATAAGGAAGTAATGTGATCCCGAAAAATTTCGGGGTCCAAATTTCGACAGAAAAACCGATTTTGATTACCTCTAAATTTACTTTTAAGAATTTTTTCGATGCATCTCATCGTAAGTTAGCAAGCACGATCATATAAACGCGTCTGCAACTCATTTTGACCAGCAGCGAATCTATTTTGGCCATTATTTCCATGCCGTCTGTACAAACATATGAATGTATGTAACTCTCATATCTCAAAAACTATTGGTCATAGAATGTTGAAATTTTATATTTAGGATTGCTCTATGATTTAGTTGTGCACCTCCCTTTTTGGTCTCAATCGAACGGATAGTTTATGTACAGGACCGCCCAAAAGATTTGAAATACCTTACGCTCTATGAGCTGAAATTCATTAAACTTGCATATCTCAAAAACTATTGGTCGTAGAATGTTGAAACTTTATGTTTAGGATTGTTGTAACATCTAGCTGTGCACCTCCCTTTTGGTCTCAGTTGACTGCATAGTTTATCTACAGGGCCACAAAAAATATTTCAAATACATTACGCTCAATGGGCAGAAATTCATTAAAACGTATTATAGAGGTATTAGGCTATTTTAAATGACTCAGAAGTGATATATGCTGTTAAGAGTTACAAAATGAATTTCTCCATTGAAAAAAGTGTTTTTATCATTTATAGTTTTGCTACAGGAACACTCAAAAGATTTCCAACGCATTATGGTCAATGTCAATTTTAGGGACAATCATCCATTTCAAGTACAATACAGTCCTACCATATAGTTAGGTAATAGTCGGACATGACGACTTCTGGTGTACGTGTGTATGTATTTAACTTTCAAATCTCAAAAACTGTTAGTCGTAGAATGTTGAAATTTCATATATAAAATTGTTGTAACATCTAGTTGTGCATTTCGCTTTTTGGTTTCAATTTACTTGAGAGTTTACTTACAGGACCACTCAAAAGAATTTCAATACATTAATGTCTATGGACATCTTCAATAAATTACATATGTAGTCAGTCATTGTTTGGTCCATGCTCAAAATCTTGCCATCTGTCATCGACCACGGCAAGGTTTGCCAAATTTGGCAATAATCAGTCATTTGGTCCATACCCGAAATATTTCCAAATTTGGTGATAATCAGTCATTGTTTGGTCTGTGCCCAAAATCTTGCCATTTGTTGTTGAATTTGGTGAGTTTGCCAAAATATCGCCAAATTTGATGCCAAAAATAATTTTGCATTTCATATAACTCTAAAACTTTTAACAGTAGAATGTTGAAATTTTGTATTTAGAACTATTGTAACATGTAACTGTGTATCTCTTTTTTTTTTTTTTTTTTTTTTTTTTTTTATTGCACTCAACTGGGTAATTTATTTACAGGGTCAGCCAAATGATTTTATTAAGGTGTATGGGTGAATTCAATTCATAGAAAGTCTTGGGTCAATTATAACTTTGGCTACCCCCAAAATCTTGCCAACTATCTCAAGCATGTCGGCTTTTGGTGAAATATTGCCAAATTAAGTGTCAGAAGTAAATCTTTCAATTTGAACCCAGCTTGGCGGTATCGAAATATTTGGGTAGAAATTGAGCAGCAAAGAAACTGATTTCTATACTAAGGCACTGAAAACCCGAAGCATTAAAAAAAAAAATGTACATTTTGCTGAATTTTTGTGCTTTGTCTTTATTTACTCATCTGTATTTATTATCTGTTTGAAAAAGGCAAAAATGAGTATGTGGCTGCTTTAGTTTTAAATATTGTCTCAGCCAATTCAGTTTCTTTTCAGTTGTACTTCTTTTATGTCTGTTTTGCTAATTTTCCACAATCTACCAGTAGTTCCATTTTACACAGTTATCTAGTAATTCCGCTTTATGCAATCATCTACTAATTTTATTTACAGATTACAGTTTACTTTTCTTCCTATTGGCTAATATATATAAATGTAAGTACTGAGAATCACTAATTAGCGACAGTGTATGATGGGTGGCAAAGGTGGGCTATCATACAACACTAGCCAGTTCTGGCCGCCGATGGCCGCGTCCTGGCCAAAATGTGCAACCTAGAGCACACTGGCCACTTCGCGACTGGCTTGTGCAACCCACGGCACACAGTCCTCTTCGCAACCAAAACTTGCAACATGCGGGTCGTCCGCCGGCTAGTAATTACAGATTTACGACAAAAACAAAATAAACGACACCAAATTAACGTAAATAAAAGCTATGAAATCCAACAACCTTGAAATCAAAATCCATCCGGTTAAACAAATTCAAAATTAAACGCTTATGACAAAAACAGATGTCACCAAAAACAATCAATTAAACACTTCAACATTAAACAAATGCTTATGGATTTATGACAAAAATAAAACAAATGTCCCAAAACAATCGAAATAAAAGTTACGATCCAACAACGTTGAAATCAGAATGCATCCATTTAAACAAATTCAAAATTAAGAAAATGCTGTCACCAAAACAATCTACAACACTCAAACACTTTAAAAATAGGATTTCACAAATGTCACGCAGGGTGCGAATTGAACATTTTCTGTAGTGGGGGACATTTGAAAGAAAACATTCTTCTGGGGGACATTAGAAAAAAAAAAAAAAAGGAGGGAAGGCATAAAATGCTCCACTCACATAATATATTAAGTATGGTACTCACATAATATATTAAGTCCCAACATGTCTGGGAAGGGACTTAAACAAAAGTCGACCCCGATTTTCTGTGCACATATATTACTGCCTATGTCGATTTTACGTCTACCCTCAAATTCGGCTCGCGGCGGAACAGTGCTTGTTCGTTCATTTCGCAGTCTTAATTTGTTGCAGAATGAGAAGTGGCATCAGGCATGTATATATCGATTTCAAAGGGATGTTTGTAACTTACTCTTTTGTCTAGTAAATAAAAGAATTTCTATTTTCAATACTTAAAATCGTTAGGTACTGTTGAATTTGTATGGACAGAGACTAGTTTTCGCATTTCTCCAGCAGGGGATAAATAGTATCACTGGCAGGGATCAATTAATATCTCTCTAGCCAAGGATATTACATTCAGCCAGGGACTATACCCGGCATGTAACTGTGTATCTCTTTTTTTTTTTTTTTTTTTTTTTTTTTTTATTGCACTCAACTGGGTAATTTATTTACAGGGTCAGCCAAATGATTTTATTAAGGTGTATGGGTGAATTCAATTCATAGAAAGTCTTGGGTCAATTATAACTTTGGCTACCCCCAAAATCTTGCCAACTATCTCAAGCATGTCGGCTTTTGGTGAAATATTGCCAAATTAAGTGTCAGAAGTAAATCTTTCAATTTGAACCCAGCTTGGCGGTATCGAAATATTTGGGTAGAAATTGCTAAAATTTAGTATTACTATAGTATTTTGTCTATTCCAAATGAAATAAGTTTAGATGAAGTGCACCGAAAGTATTTTTGATTTAATAGACGTGCAAGAAAGTCGTGTGTTGTCCACATCAGATTTAAAAAAATTTTTTTTATTGATTAACATTAGAACAACTTTAATATTACAATAATGTAATATTTTCAGAGCAGCAAAGAAACTGATTTCTATACTAAGGCACTGAAAACCCGAAGCATTAAAAAAAAAAATGTACATTTTGCTGAATTTTTGTGCTTTGTCTTTATTTACTCATCTGTATTTATTATCTGTTTGAAAAAGGCAAAAATGAGTATGTGGCTGCTTTAGTTTTAAATATTGTCTCAGCCAATTCAGTTTCTTTTCAGTTGTACTTCTTTTATGTCTGTTTTGCTAATTTTCCACAATCTACCAGTAGTTCCATTTTACACAGTTATCTAGTAATTCCGCTTTATGCAATCATCTACTAATTTTATTTACAGATTACAGTTTACTTTTCTTCCTATTGGCTAATATATATAAATGTAAGTACTGAGAATCACTAATTAGCGACAGTGTATGATGGGTGGCAAAGGTGGGCTATCATACAACACTAGCCAGTTCTGGCCGCCGATGGCCGCGTCCTGGCCAAAATGTGCAACCTAGAGCACACTGGCCACTTCGCGACTGGCTTGTGCAACCCACGGCACACAGTCCTCTTCGCAACCAAAACTTGCAACATGCGGGTCGTCTGCCGGCTAGTAATTACAGATTTACGACAAAAACAAAATAAACGACACCAAATTAACCTAAATAAAAGCTATGAAATCCAACAACCTTGAAATCAAAATCCATCCGGTTAAACAAATTCAAAATTAAACGCTTATGACAAAAACAGATGTCACCAAAAACAATCAATTAAACACTTCAACATTAAACAAATGCTTATGGATTTATGACAAAAATAAAACAAATGTCCCATAACAATCGAAATAAAAGTTACGATCCAACAACGTTGAAATCAGAATGCATCCATTTAAACAAATTCAAAATTAAGAAAATGCTGTCACCAAAACAATCTACAACACTCAAACACTTTAAAAATAGGATTTCACAAATGTCACGCAGGGTGCGAATTGAACATTTTCTGTAGTGGGGGACATTTGAAAGAAAACATTCTTCTGGGGGACATTAGAAAAAAAAAAAAAAAGGAGGGAAGGCATAAAATGCTCCACTCACATAATATATTAAGTATGGTACTCACATAATATATTAAGTCCCAACATGTCTGGGAAGGGACTTAAACAAAAGTCGACCCCGATTTTCTGTGCACATATATTACTGCCTATGTCGATTTTACGTCTACCCTCAAATTCGGCTCGCGGCGGAACAGTGCTTGTTCGTTCATTTCGCAGTCTTAATTTGTTGCAGAATGAGAAGTGGCATCAGGCATGTATATATCGATTTCAAAGGGATGTTTGTAACTTACTCTTTTGTCTAGTAAATAAAAGAATTTCTATTTTCAATACTTAAAATCGTTAGGTACTGTTGAATTTGTATGGACAGAGACTAGTTTTCGCATTTCTCCAGCAGGGGATAAATAGTATCACTGGCAGGGATCAATTAATATCTCTCTAGCCAAGGATATTACATTCAGCCAGGGACTATACCCGGCATCTCCCCCCCCCCCCCCCCCCCCCGTTTAAAAACACTCGGCTGAGATCAATGAAAAAAAAAAAAAAAAAGACTTCCACAAACAACAACCAATAAGTTGTTCTCATCTCAAAGAGTGTTGCCAATTTCTAAAAAAGAATTCTTACAAATACAGTAGAACTCCAATTATCCGAATTAATGGGGACCGGGGCCCATTCGGATAATCAAATATTCGGATAATCGGATTTTTTAAAAAAATTGCCATTGGAGAGAATAAAAGCTACGTTTTGATATTGCACTATTTTTTTATTGAATTAAATGAAAGAAACATTAAATTTTCACATGTTTTAAATATAAATAAAATGTACTTATGTACAAGTTTAGAAATAAAAATCATTGTTTTTTAAACATCTCCGTTAATGTAAGCTGTTTTGCGGTCTTCAACCGTTTTCGGGCAGCCAGGTCACGCATTCGCTTGACGGTGAGCAGTTGCAAGTGGTCACACTCGGGCTGACGCTCCATCCACTTCAAAGCAGTCTCGAGGCCGGCAAATGCTTCACTAGCTGATGGTCCAGCGTCTACTTCAACATCAGCAGAAAGTTCTTCTTCCACTTCCACTTCAACATCTTCTCTCACACTTACAACAATTTCATCGTCATTGAGAATTTGAAAACCAGGGTCAGACGTGTCACAAGCCATCCACTCTCCTACATCTTCAGCACTTACTTCTGTACAACCAGGAATTTTTACAATCATTTTTCTTATTTCCTCTAGTGACAACGCATCTTCATCATCATCATCCTCTCCATATTCTTGTTTCTCATTTTCTTCAGATTCTTTTTTTTTGTTCTTCTCAGACGGTAGGCCTTTCAGTTTATTCCACGCACGTCTTAGCGTCACTGCCGTAACCAAACTCCAAGCTTCCGCTACCATGTAACAGCAGTCCTTTAAATTTATTTTGCTATGATTTGCCAAAACCAATTCTTCATCTTCAGCACCTTCGATCAGCAGTTTTCTCAGCAGTTGCCTTCTGTAATGGCGCTTCATTGTTTCAATAACAGACTGGTCCATGGGTTGCAGCAAACTTGTAACATTGGGAGGCAAAAACGTCGTTTTAAACTGCCCATTCTCTCTTTCCAACAGTTCTGCTGTAGGATGAGTGGGTGCGTTATCAACAATTAAAAGCACCTTACTGCCTTCTTTTCCCACCGATTTTTGGTGCTTTTTCACTTCAGGAATAAACACTTCATCATACCATTCGGTAAACAAAGCTGCAGTCATCCAGGCCTTGGGTTGACTTTTGTAGAAGAGTGGAAGTTTTTTTACGTTTTTAAATGCTCTTGGATTTCTTGATTTTCCTATCAAAAGAGGTGGCAGTTTATGATTTCCAGTGGAGTTGGCACAGTTAAGCACTGTAACACGTTCTTTACTGACCTTATGTCCAGGGGCACTAGATTCCCTTTTAGAAGCCAAAGTGGTTTTTGGTAATGCTTTCCAAACAAGGCCAGTTTCATCGGCATTATAAACAAACTCCGGATCATAGGATTCTGATGCAGTTTTAAATTTTTCAATAAAATTTTCAGCAGCTGCAGAGTCTGCTGAAAGCTTCTCACCAGCCAAATCTAACTCGCGTACACCATGCCTGAATTTAAAATTCCTTAGCCAGCCGTTACTAGCCTTAAAAGATGAATAACCAAGCTTTTCTGCTAAGATTTTGGCTTTTTCACAAAGGATTGGACCTGAAATCGGATTTCCCATAGAACGTTGCTGCAAAAACCATTTAAACACGGCATCTTCCAAATTTTTGTTGGTTGCTGTCTTCATTGTTTTCCTGGAGGAACTTCCATCTTCATTTTCAAGCACCGAAACAAAGTTTAAAAGTGTTGACTTACTGTTTTTAATGTCAGAAATTGTTGCTTGTCCAACACCATAAATCTCAGACAACTTCTTACCCGTTACACCTTTATCGAGTTGCTCTATAATTTTCAGTTTGTCCGCTAACGATAGCACAACACGTTTTCTTTTCGAAGCCATGGTATAAAAACAATACAGTATTGTACACGCACAAACAAAAGTACATAAGCCGTAGCGAAAGAGTAGCGTCCTCGAGCAAGGTCAATAGCACACTGGCTAATCAAAACAAACAATGACAGGTGCGCCGTGACTGCAATGCGCCGGAACTTGTCTTAACTTGCCGTTGTGCCTACACTGACTTCGCGGGGGGAAGTCAGTGTAGGAATCCAGAATCCATCAATATTTTTCTCACATCATCATTTTTTTCTCTCTCTGTTCGCATAGGCTGTGGCATTTTTTATTTATTGTTGACTTTTAGAAAGCCCCGGTTTTCCCACATCAAAGGGCGCCGCTATGTTCGGGGGACCGCCCTTTTAAAAACGAGTGTTCTTTGAAGGGATATAACGCGTTCGAAAATACAGTAATCGGTTTGTTTAACGAAGGCATAATTGCAAAGGGTTTAGTATGTATTATATTTATTACTGTTTATATGTATGTTGAAAATGAGAGAAGAAAACTATTTTCAAAGAAAAGAGCTTTTAATTAATTAAATGAAAAAGCAACACGTCCGTTTGCATGTTAAGACTACTTACAAGTGCTGCACATTAGTGCGTTATCGCTGTGCGCCTACACTAGCTTCGCGGAGGGAAGGTCGCTCCGTCTTAATTTTCTTCTGAAATTCTAAAAGCGATTCGGATAATCGGCGATTCGGTTAGTCGGAGTTCGGATAATTGGAGTTCTACTGTAGGTGTTTAAGTGTTGTGCAAACAATATTTTACATATTCTCAATAAATTTGCCCAAAATCTATCAAATTTTTCAGTTAAATTAAGGTGACCATATTTTTGAGCGTAAAATTGAGGACATGCTCCCAAATTTGAAACACAATTGGGAACATTTTCTAATTAATGGAATAATTAACAGTAATCTAATTAAAAACAATGTCATAACTAAAAATTGTCCCCAATTGCTTTTTTACATTGTGGGGACAAATCGCAAAAAAACACTGAAATTGGGGACTGTCCCTGAAGAACTTCCGCAAAAGGAGTATTTTTGCCAGTACATGACATCATCTAATCCAGGGATTATGTTCCGTCATTTTTTTTCAAAGATTCAAGGAATGATTCCACACGTGCCTCTTTGCGACTGAGGTAACAATATAATTCATAGATGTCGCCACCTCTCGTCGATCTCATTCATCGATTTTTGCTTCTCTTGTGTTTACTTTTCAAGGCGTGATATCTTGCTAGATATTTAGAGTTGAAATTACCTGCAGCTTTGAAAAAGGTTCATTTTTTAGAGATCTTTCGAACTGTACAAAAAGTTTTTCCTTTTAATTAGAGATACAAATGTCGTTTTTATCAAAATTTCAACATGGCCACCAGATTCACCAGGAGCAATGAGTCAATCCTGGCACAGTTATATTCAGGACTTATATTATTTAGATTCTACTTTAGCTTACAATTTGATGCCCAGCCCAGAGTGATGTCTCTATGACATCATCTAATCGATCTACGCCAGAGATTATGTTCTGTGATTTTTTTTCAAGATTTGAGGAATGAATCATTTGCTTCCATTCTGTATTTACTTTTTCAAGGCATGATATCTCGCTTGATATTTAGATTTGGAAGAAGCTGCAAGTTTAAGAAAGGTAAGTTTTTTAGAGATCTTTCAAACTGTATAAAAAAATTTTGCTCTTAGAGATAAAAATGTCGTTTTTATCAAAATTTCAACATGGCTACACCGGGGAAATAAGTCGAACCTGGCAGCGTTACGGACAGGACTTTTATTATTTAGATTAACTAAACAAAAGGGAGCTTTTTGCTGATTTTTCTCTGAAGACCTTGTTTTCCTTTGTTCAAATAATTGAAATGTGTTATTTCCAGAATTTTAATACTGCCAAAATGATTAAAAGGCAGTCCTAAAACTTATAGTTAAAGCATTTGAAAAAGGTATTATTACCTCTGTAAAATTTAAGAATACAGTAGAAAACCCAAAATCCGCTAATATGAAATCTGCTCTGTCTGTTCAATGTAAAGAATGAAATTTGCCCTGCCAGATGTAAGTTCAGAAAACTGCAGTATAACCAGAGTGAAACCAATAAGTAATTCCTTCTTGAAAAAAAAAAGTATATTTTAGAATTTGTGAATTCTGATGCAGGTCCAGATTGGGAGGGTAGGGGCCTGCCCATCTCAAGAGAAGGGGGGGGGGGCTAGGTTAATGTGTAACCAATAAAAAACAGGATGTGTTATATTTTCAGGTTATGTGGAAGGGATAGTGTTAGAATTAATTAATATTAATTAATTATGATTGATAGATAATCAATGCATTAATAAAATGTTGATCTATTATTTAATATTCATCATTAATATCAATTAATCACTTGTTCGGAAACCCTCTCTCAAAAAATTTTGACAACTAGATTCAAAAGTAAGTGTTTTGAAGCCTTCTGGGGGTGCAATAACTGCAAAAAATTTTGTATAGTCAAACTTCATTCAAGTGCTATCAGTATAGCTTTTATGATTTAAAATTAAAATAAAAGACAAATCGATAAATTTTTAGAACTGGTTAATAGTGAATACCAACCAAGCCAAGTGGTTCTGCTACTGATTAAGGGTGTATTTAGAAGAAACAAAATACCACTCACAGTCTTTACATTAAGAAAAACTATTAGCGGCAGGAACTTGAAAAAAATTATTATGTTTCTTTATAAGCTGCACTATATAAATTTTTAACTATAGTAATACTTTTACAGGACTGATATTCATCAGGCTCTGCAGCTAGGCTAGCTAAACCTTATGATATGCCACTACTAACTAGTTATTAATATCATTCAAGTAATGTATTTCAGCTTATTTTCAAAATAGTAAGATCAGTCCAAGTCATTTGCCTCATGAAAAGTTTTAACATGTACATAAAGAACCATTTTATTGTTGTCTAGAATGTGTTATTAATAAGAAATCTGAGTGTAAATTCAGATACATGATGGGTTCATTTATATAATAAAAGTCTGTTTTAGATTCAAGCTTATGCTTAAACTTCCAGCACCAGAATTCACTAAAACTTTTTATTATTTGATTGTTTATATTAAAGATGAAAAATTGAAAAACTTACTTTATATTTAATTAGAAAAAATTCAAATCTATTGCTTCCCCCCCCCTCTCCCCACACACACACACTTCTTTTTCTTTCTTTCTTTCTTTCTTTCTTTCTAAGACTAAAATTATTTGATATGAAGTTTGATTTGATATCAGACTTCCAGTAAAAAGATATTTCTATTTATTTTTTTTCTTTCTTTCTTTTTTAATTCTGGAAAATTTTATGTAAATTATATCCTAATTCACACAAATTCTTCTGCTTAGTATATGTTGAAAAACTGAGTTGTATCAGCGTCATTATTTCTGTATAGGCTCAAGCATTGTCTGTTTTGGGTGGTAAAGATGATGCAGAAGCTACACGGCGAGTTATGTCATCAATTATTGGTCATGAATTAGCATTGCGGATGAATTGGGTTGGTGGTACGCATAAAAGGTCAATAGCTGACTTTCCTCAAGTTATAAAAGTGATAGTTGGTAAGATATTTTAATTTTTGTGTCACCTATTAATAGGAATTGCTGTATGTACTGTTGAATCTTTTTGTTTAGGCTCTTTCAAAACTGTTGCTAATGTGTAAAAATACTGATGTCTGCAAAATTGTTTTAATAGGATGCAACGGATATCCAGCAAACATACTGCATCCAGCCAACATGCCATGTAATTGGCTGCTTAAATCCAGCTTAAAATTATGCACTGAGTGAGAAATAACATAATAAATGAATTCTAAAAATTGCAATAATAAAAAGTAAAGAAAAACAAAGTTTGTGAAAATATTTTGTTTTCCTTATTAAGAATTTTTATCATCTATAAAAAAATCTAGGAAAAAAGCATTTATTGATAATACCATAAGCATAATACTGATACGATTGGTAAATTATCATGGTGGAAATACACTGTTCTATGATATTGCCAACGGTTCTAATGCAAGAAATTTCATCTGGGAATTGTCCCAGAGTAGCTCAGTGGTAGAGCACCCGCATGTTAAGCGGCAGTCCTGGGTTCGATCCCCAGCTCTGGAATTTTTCGCATAGTTGGTAAAAAATAAATTAATCAGCCTGAACACTCCACTTTGCCTAATATATTTGCTACTATTTTAAGGTTTTTGTTATCAACAGGCCGTAAATTTGAAAAGAAAAGAAAATGTATATTTAGTCACATAATTGGCCATATTCTATTTTCCTTTTGAGATTTCTCTTAGTTTTTTCATGATTTCAAATATCATTTTCATATTTAATCTCACTGTAGATTCTTAAGATTCATTCAGTACAATTGTGTGTGCAGTTTTAGCTGTTTCAATAAACTAGTGAACATTTACGACCCATCCCCTCCCCCCAATTTATCAAAATGTATGACAATTATAAATAATTTTCTGGATAATTTTCTTTTTCTACTCTGCTATTTACCTGAAAATTATCCAAAAAATAAAATTGTTTTGAACATAGGCGGATATCTTAATTTCAGTAGAACTAGTACTAATTTCATGAAAACAATCCCAAAAAGATTTCTGATTTTTAAATAAATGATTTAAAACTAATGAGATTTATTTATTTATTTATTTTTAAGTAATAGTTGAATAATCTAAGAAAACTTAAAACAGAGAAAGAAAGAAACATACTGCTGCTGAATGACTGGATATCTGGTTGAAAGTTTGGTTGGTATTCGGCATCCAGCCAAATTGATATCAGTAGCATTGCTAATTTGCTACTGATACCAATTAATTACTGTACTACATTTTTAGTTATAATATTTTTTTCCCAGCATTATTTATTTTTTATCAGTAGTGTAGAGATGCTAACTACTACAGATTCTCTGTAGTTTTCTACGTAATTTTGTTTGAAAATTTGATTTACTATGGACTATGAAAGAGCATATACAGTGATCGCCGCTTATTCCGATCACATCAGGACGGATTGAGATTGACCAGAATAACCGAAATCCGAAATAAACGGTGGGACCAAAGTAAAAGTGTAAAAATTTAAGAAAAAGAATCAGTAAATTAAATAAAAATATATGAACTGTATTAGAAAATAGTTTAACATTTGCACACATTTATTTAAGAATAAAGAAAAAAAACTAATAAAAAAATACATGTGTGCATGTATATAAAAACAAGTGCAATTTCTTGTGTGGGGGGTATGAAAATCCAATATTAAAGGCTGATTTAAAGGCATAGTGTCATGTAGTGCAAATTGAATTTCATTTAATGTTGAAAAGAGGTGATCATTTACAGTTTTATTCAAATGCTGTGCAGAAAGTGACTATAGTGTTCAACAAATCTACTCTTGTGACATGTACCCGGTTTGGGTGCACATTGTTGTCATCATCATCAGGTGTCTCATTGGTTTTGGTTGTAGAATTGATCATTATTTTTATAAAATTCCGTTAAGTGTATTATCAATGGTTTTGATTAAATTACTGTAGCACCTCCATTCACACAAATATGAGTCATCTTTGACTGTCTTTCAATTCGCTCTAAAAGCTAATTAAGTCAAAATTTTATCTAATCTCCAAAGACTTACTTGACCGGATAAAGCGACACTCACTGCTGCGGTAACTGGCAGAAAACTAGTACAGTTTGGTCATTCTGTTCTGTTCATACAGATTTTCACTTAAAAACCACCGAAATAAGCTGCAACTACTGTATTTTTGCAGAAATTTAAATTGATTTATTCTATAGCATTTTTAAACTACTTTCTTTTAGTAATCTTCAACAGCAACAGCCCCCCCCCCCCCAACTGCAAAAAAAAGTGTCATTGCTCAACACTCAAAGCCTAAACAAACAATTAATCGGTGCTGAATTGTAATTAGCCCGGCTTCAGAACAAAAATTTTGAGTCTAGACTTCGCAGGAGCCTTTCTTCTTTCTCCCCTTCTCATGCTTTACAAGTTAACATTTTTCTCTCTTCTGTTTTCATTTTCAGGCCACACTAAACTGCAAAGTTTCAGTGGGTAGATTCCATTCTAGCAGAACAACAAAGTATTTTTGTAGGAGCATATTTATATATTCTGGATAGGGGAGTATTTAAGGGAGGAAGGCAGAGGGGGCTGGGCCCCTTATGAAGGCATAGTTAGTAAAAAAAACAGCTATTTTAAAGCATTTGTGTGAACTCTAGTAACAAAAAGGTTTAAAATAACTGATTCCCCCCACCCCCCTTATTAAACTTTGTTTTATTCCCAAGCTATTTAATTTTTTTTTTTTTTTTTTTTTTTTTTTGTCTATGCAACTAAATATTTTTAAAATGTAGAATTTTCATGCTAAAAAATTTAAGCCTTTCTAATGTTTTATTTAATAGGAAAAATTCAGTGTTGTTTACAGCATTTTTACCATTTTGAAAATTTGCATTTTTAAATAATTTTTATTTAATTGTTCTTCCAATTAGCTGCTGTAAAATTAAATTCTTCATTTGAAAGTGTCACTCAGTTGGATATTGAAAAACATATCAAAAGATGGCTTAGAAATGCCTGCGATAGGCATGGTGGTCGAAGCAAACGAACGAAGATAAAGTGCTCGTGAGCATGCTCCTCAACATTGCATTACTTTTAAAAGAAGCATTTTATGAACATTTCAGTTTATAAAATACTTCTATCTAAACTGGATACGTTTGTGAAACTGTTAGTTTTACTAGAAGCATTTTCTGTGGTTTAAAAAAAAAAAAATCATCATTATCATCTGGAATTAAGAGTTATAAACAATTTATGTAATTATGTATACTGTTAAATAAAAAAATTGTGTTCTCAAGATAATTGTATTTCTTTGCGTTTCACTTAGCCTTTGTTGCAAGTTATTTGTTAAAATTATTCAAGTAATAAATTAAGTTTTCTTTTGAGTAGCACCTTTTATTTGTCAGTCTTTAGTGCAAGCACTTGTTTTAATATTAATGTGTAACACTTGTCCCATGCTAATTTTGTAATCGAATTTAAGTCAAATTTCTGTATCTTAAAAAGGCTGGGCAATGTTTTTATCATTTTTTAAAAATTGCATACAGATTTGTTCATGTATGTATTTTGTTTAGCTAAAAAAGGAATGTAGTACTTTTTAAAAGATGTTTCAGTAAATATTAGATGATAATTAGAACTAATAAAATTAATTTGTCCTTTCTTAAAGATAAAATGAACTTTTTAAAAAATTGTGTTTCTTACATTTTGATATTATTAAAGAATATGTCTGATTGTAAATAAGCTGATATGTGAAAAATGTGTCACATGAAACTGAGGGGACTGAAATATTTTTTCTTGTTAAAAGAATTTTTTTAAACTGATTTTTCGTTGCAAGCAGTTTTGTGTTATGTTTCTCTGTAAATATGTTTATGCAAGAGTGCAACAGTGTTTGTATGATAGATCAGTTTGATCCTGATTTTTCAAAAATGCTGTTGTATTGTAAAAATTGTATTTTTTTTTTTTTTAATGGAAAATCTATTTTTATAGACTCTGCGCACCAAAAACTCCTCAATTAAATTTTAAAAAATCATTTTGCTTTCTGAAATAAGTAAAAAATTTATTATTTTGAAACTGTTTTGGCATTGTTGATTTTGCATCAAAAGAGAAAAATTTAATTCTGCAAATTCATGACTTACCACACTACTACCAAAGCATGGTGAACCCGAAGTTACAGACTATCAGATTTGCATCTTTTTACCTTCATTTGTTCATAATCTCTGAAACTTCCCCCCCCCCCCCATCTCAACTTTTGCATCTTCCAGAATTTCACTCATTGTAAACTTTGTCATTCTCTTAAAGCAACAAATTTCGTCTGTAAGATAGCAGAAGGCTGCAATCTTATTTTTACAAAAATCTGGTTTTGTTCATCCAGCCTTGTGTTCAGATCTGTGCAGGAGTTACTTGGACAACACATTATAGAAAAGGAAAGGTAAAAGATACAATTGCAGTTTCTGGAAATGCTAAATAGTCATTTCCAAATTTGATAGTATAATTTGGAAAATGGTCTAAGCATGGTCAGAATGACCATGTTTAGACCATTTTCAGTGTGCTGATTCATTTATACATAGTGTAAAACAAAGTCTCTTTCCGCGTCTGTCTGAGGTACAGTACCGTATTTAGAGGTGTGAAGCCCCTGGGGCAACAAAGGAATTGGTGACCCTTAATTATTTCTCAAACAATTTAAATTTTTTTGCCAACCAGTGGCAAAGAGGGTTTGCCGTTAACTCAGAGCCTAGCGGTTCAGGCTTAAATTCCAGTGTAGGTAAATTTTATTTTTAAAAAAAGTGTCTATTTCTTCTCTGGTATTGCATTTTTAATGTAACGTCAATATGGCTTGCAACCAATCATGCTGACTTCCAATTGTATTAAAAATGTGCACTTTGGAATGTTCAAAATGAAAAAGAAGTGAAGTCAGAAAAAAGTGAGAGAACTGGTCTTCCCATGTCATAATTTTATTCTTTTTAAATTATTTTTCATCATTCGGTATTCATTAGGAAATTTGACATTAAAATGTTTATTGTGTGAACCCCTCTTTTGTGGAGGCCCTAGGGCTGCAGCCACGGTTGCCCTCCCCTAAATCCGATCCTCCTGAGGTATCCGCTAACTCCTCCTAAACCACGCAACAGATTTTGATTCGGTTTTCACCAACAGATAAAATTATGCGAAAGGTTTGTACATCAATAATGTGCACATTTATCGAAGAAAAAGGCAATATTTATGCTTTTGCAATAAGGTTTTCAGGTTAAACCACATGAATTTGTAAAACTGTAATAAGGGTTTCATTTCACATGATCAGATTATGAAATCTTTGTAATTTAAAGAGCCGTGTGACTCACCATCTACACTGCTCAAAAGAATTAGGGGAGCAAGCAAAGAAGTTTAAAAAATCGTGCGAAACAGCCACATATTGGTATAAAATGGATAGTACACGTGTATCAATGCGCAATGCAGAAAAAAAGATGATTTAAGGCAACAATTTGGTTACATGTAAACAATAATAAAAAATTATTGTTTAGAAATGATGCAAGATTTTTAATGTTGCGTGTGGTCGCATAGCCGACCTTGTCCTGGTCGGCGTCTAACATTCCCTTTTTCTTGAAATCGATTCCACAGCCTTCCAACGACACTTCTGGCGACTCAAACAACGTCCGCGACTCTATGTTGTGTTTGTCTGGATTCCAGTCTGCCTATAAATATGCCATGCCATGGATTCCAGTAAATCACATTGTTGAGACATTTTCAAGTCACCTTTTCTCAAAAAAAATACTGAGCAATCAAATTTCACAGTTAAGGCAGTGAAACAGACGTTTCTGCAACATCCCGATTTCTGCCCTTATTATTCTTTTTCTGGTTTTTGACTTCATGAACTTTGATTTGCATATGAAGTTTTCTTCTTCTGTTTCCTGCTAGGCTTTAAATTATGGATTATGTTACTTATTGATGTAAGTATTTAGGTAATTTTGTTAAAACCATGTGCTCCCCTAATTGTTTTGAGCAGTATACATATGAAAGTGTTTATATTTGATAAAAGTAGAGTAGTGAAAAACATGAAATTAACTATTTTCCTTTTAATAATATAAGTTACATTTCATGAGCCTAACTGACATCATTTTAATGTCATGACTTTAAAAATGTATTGGAAATCTGTTTAGATTAACAGTCTTAGGCAAAAAATTTGCTCTATGAGTGAAATAATAAACTTCCACAATATCCAATAAAAGTATATCAATGAACAATGTGAGATTAATAATTTTTTTTTCAATAATTCAAGTTAGAAGTTGCAAGTGAAATTGACATCATCTTGATGTCACAAGTGTAAAGATGCATTAAAACATAAAAACTCGATTAAGTCATTAAAAGGCTGTGACGTAAAAACTATGCAATTGGCAAAAAATGTTAGTTTGAAACATCTTTCACGAGTTTAGTGATTCACTTTCAATGCCAATTTAACTTTAATCATCTCTCAGGTAAAAATTACATCACGCGCATAATAATTTCATAACTTTATGATGTAAGTTAGCTTTAAAAATCTCATGGAAAGGAACAAGATTTAATCCCATTTTCCTCGGGGACAGGGTGGTTATTTGCAGCAAATCGGTATCTGAATGTATTCAAAATCTGTTGATATTGTGGCTAGATAAGGAGTAACAAACTCTGATACAAAACAAAATACAGTGTGAAATTATTTCCTTCTGTCATGTTTGTGGAATCTTATTGGATTTATGGAATCTTGTGGATTACGAATTCTGATTTGCTGAGAATGCACACTCTTGGAGTTCTTAGTCTCATCAAAACAAAATAAATAGAAGATTAATTTGATGATGCTTCAAAGGGAATAGGATTTTTGTTTCTATTCTATTTTGTAATTTATTTCCTTCACATATGTGGTAACATTTCTATGAAGCCCATTCAAGAAACGTTGGTAAATCCAAATTATTCAGAGGAACATATGAGTTTGACCCCTTTCAGGGATAGCGATTGGCGGTAAATCAGGACTTGATTAACACTCTCTGATACTATAGGCCTGCTATCATTTTGAGGCCTCTACATTTTTTTTACTATAGGCCCAGGCCTCATGAACCTATTCGGTAATCAGGCCCTGGGGTGGTTTATTATTGGAAAAATTGGAACCGTTTCGAGAGCTATAGTTTCATAGATCATTTGCTTATCATCTATGAAAGCATCATTCAATATTAACACACAATTAAAAATAATTTACTTTTAAATTTGAAATAAAAGTCCTTTTTTAGTGAAAAATAAACTTCAAAAATACTTATTTCCTCAGAAGTTCAACAGAGAACAAAATATTGTTTGCAGGATATCAAATGCTGAAAATTTGATGTTTTGTTGGGTGGAATCTGCAATCTGTGAAATTGTTTTCATTCATTATTGATGCTTAATCACAGATTTTTGGTTAAAAAATAAAGGAAAATGGGCGATGAGCTAATACTTAAATAATTTCATCTGTTGTGCGTAGAATTCTAAACATTAGAGAAACAAACTATTACAAATTTCCACAAAGTTTTTTTTTTTTTTTTTTTACTTATTATTTGACTATCGTAATATCCTAATGCCAGGTCAACGATTCAATAGTTTTGCTCTGATTGAATAAATTTTAATCGTGTGTGTTAGAATAATATCTGCTCCCATATGACGGACAGGTGCACAGCTAGTAAATAATTTAATGAACAACTTTTTATAATTAAGCGAAGTGAGAAAGTCTGGCAAAGCGCAAGTAATAACGCATGTTTTTGAAAAATTGCTTTATTTATTCTTATTTTTATTCCAAAACATCAATTTCTGCTTAAATGTTATTCAAACTTTACTGGTAACATTATTTTATAGAAAAGGCTACTGAATGTTTACTGTTGAAGAACCAAAAAATCTGTATCCATGCTAAGAAATGTGAAGGATGGGGACCACCATTTTAAGTTGTCCTTTGTTAGGGTAACACAGTGTTAAAAAGTTGGAAAGTGCTAGACTAGGGTGAAAATCTTGCTACAACAGGTTACTTTAATACAACAAGGTGTATTTTATATTCCTTGGGGGCAAAAAGTCAAAGTGTAGCAAATCATATGGTGTCTTTTTTATGCTTTCTAGAAAACACCTTATTCAGCACTTTAAATTTCCAAACAACCAAGCGTCTAAATAAATATATACATCTGGCTAGCTTCCAAAAAATTCTCCCTCTCTTGATTAACATTGTTTGTTTGCAAAAGGGATACTGCTGTCTTTCTGTGCTGTTGTTCAACTTCTCCAAGATTAAAGGTTAAATACAAAACTTCCCAAAATTATGTTTGTACCACAGATAAATCAGCATATATATATATATATATATATATACAATAGACAATATTTTGAGTAGGGAAAGACATTGCTCAACACCTACTCAGCTGTTTTCAATATTTTGAATTCTTTGGAAAGGTATCT
This sequence comes from Cheiracanthium punctorium, assembly GCA_038373885.1. Taxonomy (NCBI): domain Eukaryota; kingdom Metazoa; phylum Arthropoda; class Arachnida; order Araneae; family Cheiracanthiidae; genus Cheiracanthium; species Cheiracanthium punctorium. Next base: position 321,517 of record JAWZYV010001476.1, read on the forward strand.
GAAAAATAGAAATTAATGAAAGTTATTTATTGTCAAATGGAAGTACATGACAAGTTCTAGGTGTATAAAATTTTATTAAAAATGAAAAATAAAGCACATAAAACAGTTCTTTAAGATAAAAAGTCACAGTAACACAAAAAATATAAAAATGCTTATGCAGTGTATGCTAAAGAATTAGCTATTATACAGTAAATATAACAAACAAAAATCATGTATATACAGATTAAAGAACCAAGCACAATATATTTTCATAAGTAATGTGTTCATTCCATATTAACAATATAACACCATTTAAAGTGTTGTTTATATAATACAATATTTTCCACAGGAAAAAACAACATATTCTTCAATTTCAAATAAGGCATTTAAAAATTATACCTTACTTAAAATAATAATGTAACAGACATTTTAAAAAGTAAAATTTTAAATAAAACATCTGCTACATGTATACATTTATCACAAGTTTAATAAAAACAACTTTCACCTGCCCCATTAGTGCATATCTAGTTCTTTTTGTCTTTATATATATATGACATTAATATTTTTAGTGATTCAATTTTTTTTTTTCTAGATTTGTTTCTTTTGACTTATTTTTGCTATAGAAACATTTCTCTCCTTATAGTCTTACAAAACATTTTGTCTTATAAGCCAGAAAAATATAACATTTATACTTTTAATTATCCAAAAATAATACTATATACTAATTGTTAGGGTATCATACCCTATTTAATATAAACAGAGCTGTGCATAAGGTAATTTTTTTTTTTGTAACATTTAATTAAAGATATGAAATTTTAATGCAATACAGTAATTGTACTGATCTTCATGCCAGCTATTTCTGACTGGAATTGTAAATATTGCTAAAACAATCAAAATTTACAGATTCTTTGCAACCACTCACATACCAGCACATAAAAACCATTAATAGTTTATGTATTGTAATTTGTGTTTGTGTGTGTGGGGGGGGGGGAGCTTTTACCATTAATACAGAGATTTAAATGTACTTATTCGAATGTAAGGAACTTCACACATATGCAATAACATCACAACACTTAAAGAAATTAATAAATTGTGGCTCTGACATCATTTACTAGAACATTTAGAACTAATAAAAATCAAGGATTTCTTTATTTCATGTTCCGGCTTGCTCTCATTTTATTTTTCATTGATTAATTTATCCAAAGACTTAAATTTTTCAGAACTAAAGATCACAATTTCTTGTATAATTTTGCTTCTATTTGTGTTAACATCCACTTTTTTTAATTATAATTAAATATAAAAACATGACATTTTGAATGCATAGATGTGATGATTAATTCAATCTTGGGTTTTTGTTGTATTTTTGGAGGGTGGGGACTTGTGTTCATTAAATATAGGAATTTATATGTTTTGAAGATTAAAAAAAAGTAGTGAAGTGCCTGTTTTGGCTTTTTAGATAAAAATCCTTATATGTTTTACAAAAGCACCAAGCTTTCTATCTTAACATTTATCTTGATGAAGTGATTCAAAACAATATTCGCCTACTCTGTTTAATATAGAATTCACTCAGAAATCAGCACCCTTGATGTCATTGTTTCCTTGCTTTTAGCTTATGGTTCTAAATATGGATCCTTCTCAAAAATATGTTTATTGTTTTAATAAAATTGTTCTTTTTGAATTGATGCACTGATATACATTCATAAAACCTAGTATCAAGGAGTACAATAAACTACCCTAGTAGCAAACAGTCATCAGTTCCTGAAATGTCGATGATCGGTCATGGAGGAAGCACAGTGCACACCATGCAAGGATCTTCATTGCGCGGGGTGCTCTTTTCTCGGATTTTGCTTGGGCATGTCCGCTTCTGTACAGTAGGGCTAGATCATCATCAAGGGAGAAGATTGGGCGTTAAGCAGTTGAAGAGCCAATGTGATTGGGGTTACCCAGCTATAATTTTTTTTTTTTTTTTAAGTACAAAAAAAAAGTGAACAAAATCCGAGCGTATTTGGCACCTCTGCTTATGCATAAAAAGTGAAAACTAAATTGTGCTCTAATTCATTAGTAATTGGGGATCTAGACAGGAAAATGTAAGGGGTGTGGGCGGTTGATTTTAATGAACGACAGTGTAGCTATGACGTCACAAATATTGTGACGCCGTAGCTACAGTCTCTTGACTTTTACTATTTTTTTAAAAATTTTAGTGCTGCCATCTATTATCATATGTAAGAAATTACTGCATTTTTCAAACTTCTGAGACTTGGGATCGAACTGGGGAACCAAGGCGTGGTAAGCGAGCATTCTAACCACCAGGCGGGTCTGACTCGGAATGATGTGACTGAAGTTTGAAGTGATTGTTGTTTCAAGTTTGAAATTGGAACATTTATGTATCTAAATAAATAAAACTAGACTTTGCCTGTACACTACTCAAAATTTTAAAAAATTTTTATTTCTATCCGTTTTAAGCTTTTGGGACCCAAGTACAGACATCAAAAAATGTTTGTCTGTTCGTGACACTTTTTTTTATTCGCTCATCACGTAAAACTGACTGAAGCGAATGAAATAAAGTTTGGGGACATAAAAGGTGGTCACTCAACTTAAACTATGGGTGTCGAATTTTTAAAAATATTTATTACATTTTGTCCCCATTGTTTGAAAATTGTTTCAAACTTTATAAATTTTTGTTTACAGATCACGTAATAACAACTAAAGCAGAAGAAATGAAATTTGGTGACATGATAGGTGATCACTTAATTTAAGCTATAATTGGATTTAAAAAAAAATTTTATTAGATTTTGAGATTTTTCTTAAAATCATTTCAAACTGTGTAAATTTTTGTTTAAGCATCACGTTCGACTTAAGTAAATAAAGCAAAATTTAGTGACACAATAGGTGGTCATACAGCTTAAACTATGTCCCTAGAGTTTCTTAAAATTTGCATATGAAATTAATATATTGAATACTTTGAAAAGTATTCAAAATTATTTATGTGCACAGTTTTTGACAATATAGAATATGCACTTTTCAGTATGCATAAAAACTGCATATAATTTGCACAAAAAGTGTATACTTTCAAAATATTCAAAAATAGCAACTTTTTATGCAGAAATTGTACACAATCTTTACTTTTTTGCAAAAAAAACAGACTTTTTCTAGCTGAGTATATTCATCTGGGAAGAGCAAACACCTTGCAACTTAGGATCTGGAACCCATGACCTATAGTGAAACTTTTAAACTGAATAATCGATAAATTGGGGCATATATCGTTTCATTGCATATTAGCTTGTTTATTTCTTTTATTGTATCAATTAATTCGTGTATTTTCATATGCATATATTATTTGATAACTAAATGTCCTTTTCTTCAAGGCTGTTCTTGGAAATAATGCAAGTTTTTGAATGAAATGTCATTAAAAATTTACACAAAGGATAATATGTTTTATATATAAATTTCTCACTTTTTGTGAAAACTTCCAGAATTTTTAGTCACTGACAAATCTTGTTTTAAAAATATTCCTAGTCTCCCATCGTAGACAGAGCTTGATTAAGGCGAGAGCTAGCAGAAGAAAGATACATGAGAACATGGCAAAGCTCAGAGCAGAGCAGGAAGAGGACAATATGATTCAGCTTTTCGGTCACATCTTCCCGCATAATAGCTTAGCCAATTAGCAACCTTAAAACAAACATAAGGTGTGCATATGATGTTCTTTGCGCATTAAAGAAGAAAGAGATATGGAGCTGTTCATCAACTTGATAGAAAGACCGATATAAACCTGTTTGCTTGCTTTACTGTTCGCAAACTTGAAAATGCCTATCAGATCTCAAAGATTCGATCATCGGGAAAAGATGAACATACGAAAAATTAAGAATGATCAGTCGATGAATAGCCGATGCACCAATCATAGGCCTGGTAAAGATTGCTACTAGGGTAGCATTTATACGAAGTATATTCGGAAAGTAAGTTCTGTTTTGAAAAAAAAATAGTAAAAAAGATTTTTTTCAAACCAATTTTATTTTTACATGAAAGAGCATGCCTTAAACTATTTTTCTACCTAGTTTCCGTCAATGTTCGAACACTTGTCATAATGGGTTGCCAGCTTTTCTATACCTTCTTCATGGAAACTTCCTGCCAATGACGATAACCACAACTACGGCAAAGAAAACTATGGGGTGCATTTTAAAACAAGCATAGAGGAATGCTCGGTAAAGGAATTGTGTTGCTCCATGACAATGTTCAGCCTCATACTGCTGGTGACACTCAAAAGATGATTAAACAGTTTCAATGGGAGCAGTTCGATCACCCACGATACAGCCTAGAATTTTTGCTGTCTGACTACCAGTAGCACCTGGACATGAAGCACGAGCTTGGTGCGAAGCTCTTTGAATCCAACAGTGAAATGAAAAATGCTGTGGAGTTGTGGTTATTGTCATTGGCGGGAAGTTTCTATGAAGAAGGTATAGAAAAGCTGGTAACTAGCTACAACAAGTGTTTGAACATTGGCAGAAACTATGTAGAAAAATAGTTTAAGGTATGCTCTTTCATGTAAAAATAAAATTGTCTTGAAAAAAAAAAATTTTACTAATTTTTTTTTTTTTCTTTCTTTCAAAACTGAACTTACTTTCCGAATACGCCTCATAGAATAATAATTCCCCCTCCCCCGAAATAAAGGTAAAAAGCACACTGCTAGTTACAAAGTGGACAATTACTTGTTTGTTACTTCCCAAATAATATGTGTAAAAACTGAAATGTTATGAATATTTTGACTGAATTGTTCTTTTTCCTTTTAATTTAATGTCTGGTAACAGGGTGAACATCTGCCACCTTTTTTAAGCTAAAAAGTCAGTTGTGTCATTCACATGCAAATTGTTTTAGGTAAATTTTGCTAAATTAAATATTCTTCTTAACAAAAATAATTAAAAGTTCATGGAAAACAAATTTTCACAACTCTCATTTAGAGTGAAAAGTGTAGCATTTTAAGAAAGAGCAATGCCTGATTTGTTGCATTTGTTAAACATGTGATGGGTCAACTGTTTCACTTTCATCTTCTTTCAGATCTTCATTGCTATGTGGGAAAAAAAAAAAGGAATCAGAAATACATCAAGCAGTATGATAACATCAGATTATTTTTGTAAAAGAAACTGTGATTCTAAAATGCACTATGAAGTATGTGAAACAAATATGTTTTACATACTTCGTACATAAAGATACTTTTTAATAATAATTAAAGCATCTACTATATTGAAACTGACAGCCTGCTCGTGTATTTTTCTCACATCTTATTGAAAATTCATGCATTTCACTTCTATGAGACATTCATTTTTTGCAAGATTTTTTGTTGTTGTTCTAATGGCCAGGTTAACTGTCGACTATTGGCTTGACCACTATGAGTGCTGGAGATGTTGGCTATTTCACTATGAAGACACGTAGTAGGCAGACCAATTTTAGCTCCTGTGAGTGATCTTTTAGTTTTGAACCAATTCCATATGAGAGACCTTGCACTTGGATCATCATACCCCATCGTTTGAACAAATGGAGGACATTTAGAGCCATGATGCACCAGCTCCCTTTAGCATACCAACAAAAGATAATTGTAAACCATACATCATTTTGCAGTTTCTGACAAAAGGAAGGCTGTGTGTTTTTCATGGGAATGCCTTGCAATATCATGTTGCATTGTTTAACATGGAAGAGGGGAGAACTATGCATCAGCCCACTCTTTAACCCCTGCCCCACCTACTTCACTGACAATTTCATTTCCCTACATTCTAGTATTAAATCTATTGATCAGTAGTGATGGTGGTGTGTGGGGGTAGGTGACTTGGTATATTGTTCTTTATTTTCATAAATCACTTTCTGTAATTGTTTCATAAATAAATTTTTAAACTCTGATTATTCATTTGTGCTTGCACTGTATAAAATTACTAAAAAAAATAATTATACTATCCCCACCCTCATCAATAACTGTCTTTTGTGCTGTTTAATCAGTGTTCCAAATCTGATCGCTCCCATAAACAGTTTGGCTTCACCAAGGTCAAGTGGATAAGCCACTGAACATGGTAGATGGGTGAAGTGTGAAGGTTCCGCGTTCGGGCCTGGCTGTCGATCTAACAGTTTCTAGTTTTGGTCGGTTTTTTCCACAAGTAATGTGAATACGCTTTAGAATCCCAAAGTGTTCCAACCAAGGCACCTCTTCCCCCTAGGCAGATGCCCCTTGTGTAGGCTTACCATAACACGCAAACAAACGATAAACAGTTTAATCCAGGGTTGAAGAAATCTATTGCCAGACTATGTAAAAATTGTGTTTGTATAAATAAGTGGCAGTCCCATCCATATCAGCCACACTCCCCAAATAAATGAGGACCTGTAGCTTTGAACACCCACCAGGCCGGCTATAAGGAGTATTGTTTACATGCAAAATAGAAAGAATTATCTTCAATTCTATGAAGATTTTATGCTGCTCTTCTACCATTTCGTCAGACTTTATCTTTTTTTAAGAAAAAAAAGAATGCAATTGAAAAATAAATCATTCAGAAGTTGTTTTGGCCCCGATTTAAAAAACACCGTCGAATTCTGGTATTTCAAATTAGCTTCAAAATTTAATCTGATGATTTTACTGTTTGACTACCGATTAGATGGAAATGTAAACACCCGATTTAGAGGAGAAAATGGGCACGTCCATTAGTTGATGGGAATGGCAGTCAGATATGCATTTATCGTTAAGTTTTGAAGTAAAGCTGCATTCATACTAACCGTATCGTGCAGCGATGATATAAGTGTTTTGTTTCAGCTAAAATGTGTGTATCACACGCTTTGTTGCCCTCTCCCCCACCATTTTCACAATTTCATGGAATCTTCATCTCCTCTTCTAAGCGTCATATCATTTCCGAACGGTTCCTAGGTGTTGTTTTATTCAAAGTTCATCGTTTTCAAATACTGCCGTGTTCTGTACTAGAAACAGCTGCTCGTGGAATAAGTTTCAGAAATCGGCAATAGATGGCAGCACTACAATTTTTTTCCTTCGTCATTATGCATGCTCTCGATATCTATCGTTTTTCGACAATTTTTTCTCTGGTATAGGTATCGTAGAAAAAAAAAAAAGCCTGCGATCGACACAGCACATTCGCCTTGGATTTTAATTACTGCTCCTGAAAACTTCATCATCCTAAATTAAAGTACAATCTGTAATGAAATATTTAAAACTTTGTAAAATAACACATATAATATAAAAAATACTTATCAGCTGCACGCGCGTTTCGGCCAAAACAGAGAGATAAGTACTTTTTATGTGTGTTATTTTACAAAATTTTAATTATTTCATCTTTTAAGCACCAGTTTCTTTTTGAGTGCTTTTTTGTAACAATCGATAAGTTAGCTAATTTTCAGCCAACCAAAACTGCAAATTTAATTAACATCTGTAACAGTCTTTCAAAATGAATTCGGTTTACTAAACTCAGAATTGAATTAGCCGATATGCATAAAGATGTACCTTGAGTGCAATGTTCGCAGGCATGGGAGGGAGAAACAATGTCAAAAGAGGTGTGTACTTTTATTAAATGACTTATTCATTAATGGCTTCCCATCCGTGAAAAAATACACTTAATGCATATCGGCATATTCTGTTGTGGCAGGACGAGATCGCCTCCGCGCATGCTACACCTCTGCAGTTGAAGGAAGGCCATATGGGTACCTTTTGCTAGGCCGGAAAACGCTTCAAACTCTCGAGCAGAACTCGCAAAATCAAATCCAGCTCTCGCAACACGCTCTCCCTCCACCGGCGACCCAGACAACGAGCCTTCAGGGACAGATTGCACCAATACCGACACACCTACTTTCGCTCTTTCAAAATCCACTACACGTGACAGCAGAGTCTCAAAAGTCCACAAAACGTTTCAGCAGTCTCTCAAAGTCCACAACGCGTGGCAAATTCCATAACGCTTCGAATATCGTTCAACAGCCTCGAACTGACTCTTAGGTGTCGGTTTGATTCTATTCGGCGCGAAACTCATTTTTTCTTTAAATAATGTACAAAAATAAAGATTATTATAATTTTTTAAAACTATTTTAATTCCGTATAATACAATATAATCAGTGCTGACCCCTTTGCGAGACCCCAAAAAACATCAGTGGGTCCGGCCATCGCTTCAGGGGGCCCTCTCGTAAATATGCTAACGCTGGCCCTTTGCGAGACCCTAAAAAAACATCAGTGGGTCCGGCCATCGCTTCAGAGGTCCCCCTCGAAAATATGCTAACGCTGGCCGCTTTGCGAGACCAAAAAAAAAATCAGTGGGTCCGGTTATCGCCTCAAGGGGCCCCCTCGAAAATATGCTAACGCTGGCCTCTTTGCGAAAAAAAAAAAAAAAAAACATCAGTTGTCTGAGGGGGCTCCCTCGAAAATATGCTAACGCTGGCCCCTTTGCGAGAGAAGTTGAAGCACTTTAAATTATACAAATTTCTATTCATCTCAATTTTTTTGTTCATGCATGAGAAACAGATTTTCACCGAGAAGGCCGCGTCAAAATGAGTTTCGCGCCCAATAGTCCCATCCCGCTTAGGTGTTGAGTTGTGCGGTGGCATGAGATTAGATTGCCTCCACGCACTCTACACCTCGGCAATTGAAGGTCGGGAATGGGTACCTTTTGCTCGGCCGGAAAACGCGGCAATCTACCACGTGGATTTTACGAGATCAAAACCAGCTCCCAGCATGATAAGTTTGGAAAAGACCTTTTGAGACACTTTGTATAGTCCTGGTCAAACATTATGAGTACTTGGTTTAAAAAAAAAAAAAGAAAAAAAAATTACCTGCAGCAAGAGAAACATCCTTTCCCTGTTCCAAATTCTTCAGAGTCCTGTATTGTTTGAGGAAGGTTCTTATTTAGTGTTTCTGGCACAAGGGGCGCAACTAAACCAGCAGAAACACATAGTGCTCCAATAATTAGAAACGGAATGGCTTTATTGTAGATGCCCTGAAAGGAGAGACATTGGTTTACAGATTGCATTTAAAATACCAGCAATTTATGAATTGAAGTAAACAGCTAAGAGTAGATTTTATTGCGCCGAAATGGCTAATAAGTAATAAAATAAATGTATTCACGTCAGGCTGACCACTTGGTCAGGGCATATGCTTCCGCATCCCAAAAACCACCAGTTGCGAAGGCGTGAATGCAGGGCCTTATTAGCAAAAAGGTTTAGGAAGCTTGAGCTTCTCTTCAAAATTTTAGATATTTAAAGGGGGCCCAAAAATGACTGCTATTAAAAATTCTAGTTTTTGTTATTAAATGCAATTTAAGGAATTTATTTTTGAAAAAGGTTTACGCTACTTTAGTAATGTTCTGTTATTAAACTAGAATATATGAACGTTTTGAATCGATAAGTTTATTACTATTATTATTTGAACAACCATTCATACCATCCTGACCCTCTAGTTGAAAACTGCTCCAATATCTGACAGAGATTTGATCCAACTTTGTTACAATACACTTTTATAACGTTTAATTAATTTTCTGAAGTACACTGTAATGCCATGATGAATGTTATTCAACTAAAAACCGTAGAATTTTTATGTAACCGTATATAATGTACAATATTTTTACATGGCAATGTGTGTGAGGGAAGGAAAGAATGAACTTCAACTTAAAATATACTGTTCCACATTTAGAATTGTGGCTTTAGTGAGTTTTGTTTCAATTTGTATAAAAGTTGGAAAACTTTCCTGTAACAAAAAGTGGAGGGGGGCCCAGAAATGAGAATACCGCTTGCCCCCCCCCCCCCCCCCCCGCTTGCCGAATGCTCTTCAAATGACGAAGTGTAGCTTCGTCCAGGTGGCAATCGCATGTTTGAGACAATACTCCCTTCTCTTCTCAAGAGATTCAGTCAGAAGCTGATGAATCAATCAAGAGTACTATTTATCCAGTTGGACAACGCTTAGAGTCATAACACGCAGTGTTGTAGTCCTAAGAAAAAAAGTGGGGGGACGCTCATTTTTGACGAAATTTAACCTAAACTTATCGGATTCATTAATTGTAATTATTCCTTAAACAACCAATAAAACTAATTTAACCATCATTTTTTTATTAATTAATTAAAATGAACTCATTGTTAAATTATTGATTACTTGTTAATAATCTAAACTACGTCTTTTTGATCAACCGTGTAAGCTACTTAATTTGTTGTTGCGAAGATGTATTAGGATTTGTGTGCTTGGCTTGAAGCCCTCTTATAAATCCTCGTCAGAAGAACAGCACGAGGGGGGGGGGGAATGCCCTCCGTTGGTGTCTTTCTAAGGGGTCCTAACCCGTATTCACGCTAAGTTTCGGAGAAAACCACGGAAAACTCCGATCTGTTACGGACGCGCGATGGGAGCTACTTAATTTTTTCCATTTACATTTGTCAAAATCCAATGTTGTTGTTGTTGTGAACACGTATAGCAGATTTGTGTGCTTGGCTCGAATCCTGCATATAAATCCTCGTCAGAAAGACAACACAAGAGGGGGTGCCCTCCGTGGGGGTCTTTCTAAGGGGTCCTAACCCGTATTTACGCAAAGTTTCGGAGAGAACCACGGAAAACTCCGAACGGTTGGGTAGACGGATGTGCAATGGAACCCGAACCCGGGACCTTCACACTTCGCCCGTCTACCATTTTCAGTTACATAACCACTGTGCCATTGTGAGGCAACAATCCATTGTCAAAGTGACAGATTTTCATTTAGATTGGTACGTGACTATTCGCTACCCCGAGTTTTGTCACTTTTCGGTTATTCGGAAAGACATTTTTTACCAAGAGTGCATTCGGAAAGATTATAATAATCTGTTCTATTTTTATGGATATGTTTTCACTACTGAAGTGTTTAAGAAACCCTTACAATCCCATTTGTAAAGTCGATTCAAACAGTCAAAAGTTTCCTTTTGATTTTTATAACGATGTACTTGCACTCGCGCGAACAAAACGAAAATTTTAATTTCTTCAAAGAATTTAAAAAAAGAAACCCTTGTAAATGAGCGTCCCCCCTGAGAATAAAAAGTGGGGGGACGTATGGGCTGAAGTGAAAAAGTAGGGGGACGGCGTCCCTCCGCGTCCCCCTTCGACTACACCACTGAACACGCGTACAGTTTTATATACAAAACACTTTACCCGCGGGCAGAATCTACATTCATCGGTAAGTTGAAAAATAATAATCTTAGCCATGAAGTTAACACGCATGTTTGGATTTTTCCGAGTCCTACCGTGATCTTCGCGAACAAGAGTTGATGGCTAAAGAATGAGTCATCCTACATAGGCCGATCTAGGTCTAAAATGAAAATTTGTATTACAAAATAAATATTCTGGTTGCTCATCGTCATTTTATCAAAGTTATCATTGCTTAGATATAACATAACAGTTAAAATTACATACACTTGAAAACTGTAATCACAATTTCTAAACAAGTTTTTAGTATAATATTTAATCAATGAAAAATCAAAATAAATTTAATCAATAATAAATTGTTGATGAGCAACCAGAATCATAATATATTGCTATACAAATTTTAATTTTATACATAAAATCTGGCTACATAGGATGACATTCATTAGGCCAGCAGGCCTTGTTTGCGAAGGTCACGGTCCTACCGCATACTCCGTTCTTGATAGCCAAGACGAATGAACGCACATCCCCATATCCCTAGAGAACTTTAGCAGTAAAGGTTGAACAAGTGTGTACCATTTATCCTTTGGGATAAGATGAGACTCGAGATCACTGGTTCGAAACTAGCTTCTGCCAAGTAAATTAGATGTGATAGCTGTAAAATCGCCTTCTCTTTCTCCGAGATAAAAGAAATCCCATGAAAAATATAAGAGATCCTATTTTACTTCCATGAAATGAGCATAAAATTCAACTGGCTGCCCCACCTACAAAATCCATCTCTGGCTTTGCTTCTCCGAAAGATTTCCTGCACTTCTTCAATAGTTTCTTTGGTGCTATCGGTCTTTGACAGAATATAGGAATAAGCAACAAAAATTGAACAATAAACGGATCCAATATGCACGTACATAATTTAATCATACGCATGTTTCTCTCGCCGCTCTGTCATGTCATTTATGTATGGCTACGTACATTCTTCGTAACTGTGTTGTAATTTCAGTTTTGATGAATGTGTCTGTAATACAGACCCGGACTGGCCAGGTCGAGATCCCCCTAGAAATGGATATATTACTCCCCACCCCCCACCCCTGAAGAGATCCCCTAGAAATGGATATACTACATTATAATTAGAGTAATATGATATCTGTCGGAGTAATTTTGATTTTTCTTTCCCAGGAATCTTACGCCTTTACGTAGTGGCGTAACGGAGGACCCCATAGACCCCGTGGCACGAGGGGGCACTCGAAGTGTCATGGGCCCCAACAGCTTTAAAATAGTTAATGTAGTTTTTAGGCATATAAGCCTAATTTTCAAATATTACATATTCTAAGATTATATTTCCTCTAAATTTCCTAGTAAGGGGGCCCTTTCAATTTATAGCAGAGGGCCTTCAAAGGAGCCAGTCCGGGTCTGGTGTAATATAACGGGGATTTGTAAAATAAAACGAGTATTTGGAGCTCTAAATGTTTTATTTCTCTCATCACATTTTATACCCAGTAGAACAACTTTAATTTACTTTCCAATGGATTCTAAATTATTTTTATATATATTATTGATACATGTATTTTGTTGATGGAATCTGAGTAAGTCAATCGCATGGTATATGTCAGACGATGTAAACATAAAACACTTTGCACTGACTAAACTAAAAAGTCATGTATAGTTGTGCACAATAGTTGTTCTTTTACTGCAAGAAATTTGTTTCTAAACGTTATATAGGTACTACAATTCGCAAATATTCTAAAATGTATTGCCTGTTGTGTTAAAATGTTTAACACCCAGATTCGGATCTCAGTTGGAGCTAAGTATTTATAAAATCTAAAGAAAATGTGAAAGATAGTTTTTACTTTCGATTAATTCAAAAAAAGTTTCTACAAGTAATGAAACAAGAGTCTCTTTTCTTACCAAATAACAAACGTACGGCATGCATATGACTGCCAAAGATGATACCACTGATCCTATGCCCATTCCAATGGCTCTGACTGATGTCGGATAAAGTTCGGCGGCTTGCTGGTATATGACCATAAAAGCTGCCGCAGATCCAAATTTTCCCAACATTGAAGCAACGATGGCAGATTTACCCATATCTGAAAAATTAGTAACATTTTTTAAAGGCTTGAAAAATAAAATAAAAGTACTCATAACGCGTAGGATAAAAATCGTGCATTGAAAGTAAAATTTAAAAAGTAAGAAAATCTGAAACACTTTCAAATTTTAAATACGCACTAAAGTGGGATATTAAAAACTTATCATAGTTTAGGCGTCATTCCTATTTTTCTTCCTTATTCCATTAAGTTGGAAAGTGTATCATAATCCATGAGTGTGCCGTACTTTTCTTTCTTGTTCCATAAAACCCATCTTTGGAATCGAAATCTATCTTGAAATCGCCTACTAAAACTATTTTACAATCTTCGCCAAGTATATTCCAACTATACTTCACCGTTTTAAATATTGTTTCGAATGTGCATCATAATCCATGAGTGTGCTATGTTTGTCTTTCTTGGGTTGATTCCTACTTTCACGCCCCAACTCTCGCCCAGGTGGCAATAATTAAACATTTGCAGTTACCACGACGAATTTTTGTATTTATGTTGCAACTGTAATTTAGAATTAAAACGACGATTTGAAACAACATGTAAGTACAGCATTCCATTACTTATTTATTTATTTTGGGTTGCCTATTAATGCAGTTTTAATAATTAAGTGTCTTCAAATTCCTTAACTGGTGCGTTTATCGCTAATTTATTCACTTTAGTTTTCATCTAGTTCTTTTGGGAGCATTTAAACTTGTGCATAACTCTTAGAGACCCATGACTGTAAAGCTCGCCGAAGTACAGCAATTTTTTAGGATGGCGAGAATGAGGGCATTGAAATAGGAATACACTCTTTCTTGTTCCATAAAACACATTTTTGGAATCGAAATCTATATTAAAATCGACTACTAAAACTATTTTACAATCTTCGACAAGCATATTCCAACTGTACTTCACCATTTTAAATACTGTTTGAAATAGGCATCATAATCCATGAGTGGGCTGTGTTGGCCTTTCTTATTAAATAAAACGCATCTTTGGAACTGATATATATCTTAAAATCGCCTACTAAAACTCTTTTACAACCTTCGCCATGTATATTCCAACTATCCTCTACCATTTTAAATACTGTATGGAGAGTGTACCGTGTTTTCCTTCCTTGTTCCATAAAACACTAGTTTAGAATTGAAATCTATACTAAAATCGCCTACCAAAACTGTTTAACAATACCCCCTCCCCTCCCCCTTTATATCAAACTTAGCGATCCATTATCTAAAATTGCAAACCTTGTGCGACTTTCAACATTTTATTAAAGCTCCAACTTCCACGTTATCTGGAAAGTACATTTGAAAAGTTCATGTCTCAAAATTTGTCGATACGATCGGGTAGACAAAAATCTGGGATTGAGCGAAATAGCAACCTAGTGCTAACAACCGTTACTCAAAACTTTTATTGAATACTAACAGAAGCACCCGTCGTTGACGGGTTAGTATGTAACGAAATTCCAAAATGCCTGAATTTTCGTCAGTATTGTAACAATACAAAGAACGGAATTATCATAGTGGTAAAAGTATAGAAAGCAAAGTTATAACTTCTGTGCATTGTTAAAAGATACATTAGAGAGTAACGAAGTTCTGAGTAAAATTTACTACAGAGAAAGTTTTTATTTTCAAACATAAAATCTATTTCAGTTTCATTCTGGTTGAATGAGCTTTTCAAGTCAATAGGTCATTCCTAACCTGTAACTAAATTTTGTGTGATTCACTGTAGATATTTTAGCATCATGCCCCCAGAAAATTTCACACAATTTTCACCAAATCTAAAAAATCTGATGTGGACATCACATGACTTCCTTGTATGTCTATTAAATCATAATTTTCGATACAGTATTAGTCGTTATTACGTGATGTATGAACAAAGATGTAAAACAACTGTTTCGCAAAATCTCAAAACCTAACTGAAATTTAAAAAAAATTCGAAGTCTGTATTTAAGTTGAGCAAACTATCTATCATGCCACCAAATTTCATTCATTCACTTTCGTCGCTATTACGTGATGCGCGAACAAATATTTACGCATTTTGAAATTATTTTCGAAAATCTAAAAATCGAATCAATTTTTTTTAAGTCGACGGCTATAGTTTATGTTGAGTGACCACCTGTTATGCCACTAAATTTCATTTTGTTCGCTTTAGTCGTTATTACGTGATGCTCGAACCCCCCCCCCCCAAAAAAAAAAAAAAAAATGCGTCACGGACAGCAGGAGGACAGATAGACAAACTTTTTCTTGACGGTCGTACTGGTATCCCAGGTGCTTGAAACGGGTAGAAATCGCCAAATTTTTGAATTCCAAGTAAGGTACAGGCAAAAGTCTAATTTTATTTATATAGATTGAAAAAAGTATAGTTGAATTCAAACGAACTCTCTGCCAAAATTTTAGAAACAAAACTAAATTTACAAATAAATTATTTCGTAGCACACGAAATTTTCTTTAGCTGGAAAACAAAAGTATGTCCGAGAATCAAAAAGCAATTTATTGCACATCTCTAAACATTCCAACATGGTCTGAGGTCATTTTACTAATTCCAATTAACAAATTTCAAGTCCTATATTCATATACAGCAATTTCATCCAGACAATTTATAATCTGTGGCAGGCATTAAGGGGCTACCAACGTTTTTAAAATAATCCAAACCGTTGAAACATACACAGAAATGTCATGGAATGAAGGAACAGATGTCCATTAGGCCAGATACCAGTTGCATTACTCCTGCTTTTCTGTTTGACTTCTTACATATATGAATCAAATGTAACTATTTAGCTATTTCGCTTTTGATTTTGATCTATTTTCCACAGGAAACAATACGGCTATTTTTTAACTTCATCTGTATTAATGACAGATATATATTTAAAAATAATGATAAATAAAATGCCTTTCTCTTCACCAACTTGCAGCAATATGCGAAAGACTATTCTAGTTGATGGAAGGATACGCGACCGAAGATTTTATAAAAGTTATTGTTTTGCATTATAGTTTACTAATGCTTAAAAAAAATGAAATGCTTTTCTTTCTTCCATTTTCTTTACGAGGTAAAAATGTGCTCTGTAGAGCATTAACAAAATCTTTGGTAAAAACTTTTCCCCTCCTTGGAATCACTGCACGCGGACGGCAAATTCTGTGAATGGGCGAATTCAAACGTACAAAATTTAAAGGGGCGAAGGCAGAAGTTTTATGTTGTTCTCTTACCTTTTGTTAGGAAGGAAGGTACTAAACAAGCAACTCCTGTCAACAATACAAAAGCAGTATTGGACCATCTACGACCAACCTTTTCCATGACTACTAGTGCCAATGGAAATGCAGGAAGTTCCACAGCAGACAAAAGGAAAAAGTTGAGGAAATCATTTTTCCCAAGATTTGTAACATTCAGTGTTAAACCAAAATATGCTACAGCGATGGCAGACCTACATTTGAAGAAACAAAGATACAGTCATATTAGTTTTATGATAGAGTATAAATTGGTCATAAAATTCACACGTCTAGCAATGCGAGATTAGCTCTTGCGGCTAGGATATGCTGCCGGTTTCATAAATTAGCCTCATAAATGCTGCCGTTTGAGTTACCTAATTCTTACATGATGATGAAATGTAAATCTTTAACATCAGTTATGTCTCCTCAGAGTTTTATTTTTCAAAAGTACCAGAATTCTTCGCTTTTGAAACAATAACGCAAGAAATAATATTTAAAGATTGATAAAATAATCGACTGTAGAGTTAAAAATGTGTGCGTACTTACATGTGTGGACAGTGATACTTTTTAGCGGTTTTATTTCTTTTAAGTTCTGTGATTTTGTAAACAGATGTGGGTGTGAATTAACAGAACTAATATGAACTTTTAAAATGTTTTTTACAAAATAATATACAGTTACGAATAATATATAATATTACGTTATATCAGTTTCAGCATCCGACTCATTTAATGTGCGAGGGTCATTCGGAAAGTACATAAATTTCCCACGGCCAGTAGAAAGGAGCAGTGGCGTAGCCAAGGGGGATAGGGGGTCACAACCCCCGCCCATAAGGAATCTTTTGCCATACAGAATTGTATTGTTCACTCCCTTATCACACACACGTATATACATATATGTGAGTTGCAGTAGTCGTAACCCCTCCCCCCATGAAATATTTCTGGCTACGCCACTGGAAAGGAGCAAAGCATTATTACCTGGAAAAATTTATTGTAAAAGATTACAGCAAATTTTTTAGCTACTTCTCAATTTAAGAATAACCTGAACTTTAACACTTGTCATACCGTGAGCAGAGCGTCGCAGTTGTTTGTAGTCTTTTATCAATAGAAAAATGATGAACGGACAATAATTTCTTCAGGTGCAAGTCATTGGAATCGTCGGTTACCGATCTTCCTTTCAGTGACTTGCATCTGAAGCAATTTCTGTCCGGCCATCACTTTTCCACTGACGAAGACAGCAAACAACTGTGACACGCTGGATCCTTTCTCAGGCAGCAGACTTCTATGACACTGGGCTACAAAAACATCCCACGGTACGACAAGTGTAACATTTCAGGTTATTCTTATCTTGAGAAGTAGCTGAATTTTTTTTGTATCTTTTTCAATAAATTTTTTCCAGGTAATAATGTTTCGTTCCTTTTTATTGGCCGTGGGAAATTTACTTTCCAAATGGCCTACGTACTTTAGTTACATTTTACAAAAGAAAAATCTATATAGCGTTGAATAAAGTTGCTGTGCATTTACATTTAAATAGAAGAAATACGATTACAAGTTTAATAATTTAATGTATAATTGCTATGAGACATTAAACAATAAAAACAAAATTACCAATTCAAGGTGACGACGAATAATTTTTTTCTAAGTTGAGGATACTTAAATATATCAAAAGTAGACTCGCTAGTAGCATGAACATCATCTGTCTTCACATTTTCACTTATTTTCTACAACAAAAAGTAAAAATAATACAATTAGATAATAGTAATAAAGACCAGGGGTGTAGTGGGGCCGGAACGCACAGGAACGACGTTCCGGTACTTTTTTGTGAGCCGGAACGGCGTTCCGGAACCCAAATAAGATAAGATAATTATTTTTTTGTTGTGGATCTTAAAAAGAAAGAGAAATTCTTTTATAGCCTGCTCCCACTAACAATATTCCTGTTCCAATTCTATGAATACCTATATAGTTGAAATAATCCCAATGAACTGACAACTGAGTCTAGACGATAAGAAAGTCAATCCCTTGCCCTTTCTGCAGGGCCGCTTTTCCGCATAGGCACGCTAGGCACATGCCTAGGGCGCAAAAAATTGTAGGGAGTAAAAAGAGATAAAATTAAAATTATAGCAAATTACTGTCCTATCCTTGCGCCTGCCGGTTACCAGTCCGGGACACTGTGGCTCCATAGGTGGTAGATAATGGATGTGTTCTGGGATTACAGCCAATTATCTGCACGAGGGATCTAGGCCTATGGGTAGGGTGCCCTCCGTGAGGGTCTTTCTAAGGGGTCCTTTACATAGAACCACTAGATTCTCAGAATCAATGTCGATAACAAAAGGAACATAGATGTTAAACGCGGTGGTAGCATTGCAGGCAATGAAATTTGTGACTGTCCACCTGACCAGCCAGTGGCGGATCCAGGGTAAAGACTAAGAAGCTTCAGCCTCCCCAAGCGATTGTTAAATGGTAATATTCTGCTTTATTAGATACTTTGGATAGGTAAAGAAGAACATTTTTTAATAAATTATCCTCTCCCAAAAATTTTACTTTGCTTTACTCTAAAATTTTACTTAGTTGTTCACTTTGTTTGGGTCAGTTGGGATTTTTTCAAAATTATCCATAGTCTCTTATATATTGGTTACTGAGATAAAAAGCGGGTTTTTATGATGATTTGTTATAAACTTGTCCCCCTCCCTCCACGCGGAGTCATGCGTTCCGGGCATAAGCGTAAAGTTTTCAAAATTATTGGGTGGGCCGGGCCAGGCGCGTAGCCAGGAAAATATTTCGGTGGGGGGGGGAGGATATGTGCCTGTAAAATTTTTCGGGGGGGGGATATGAACTTATATCTGCATAAATAGACGGAAATTCATCATTAATCCAAAAATTTCGGGAGGGGGGATATATCCCTATATCCCCCTCTGGCTAAGCCCCTGGGCCGGGCCCCACAACCACATATACTTACGTCAGTGGCGTAGCCAAAGGGGGGTGGTAGGAGGATCATAACCCCCCCCATGAGGAATTTTTTTGCCCTACAAAATGTATATTCTTCACTCCCTTATCATACACCCGTATACATATATGTGAGTTGCAGAAGTCGTACCCCCCCCCCCCCCATGATAAATTTCTGGCTACGCCACTGATTCACGTACATATAACTTACTCATAGCTGCCAACTACTACGGAATAGAATCAACCACTTTTTCTACATGATTTTTCGGTTAAAATATAGCAAAATTTTGTGCTGAGCGCGTGAGCTGGTTACTACTTTGAAAAAAAATAAATAAAATACATACTGTTTACAAAAAGTGGTTAGTGGTTAATTATATTCCATAGTAGTTGGCAGCTATGACTTACTATGTATAAGTGTAAATTATTGGAGTCACTCGAGCTCTATGTGTCCATAGAATTCTACACCTACGTAAGGTAAGTATCCATGTTAGTATCTTCCTACCATGTTATAAGTTAAAAATAGAAGCAAAGCAAAAAATCCAAAGGAGGAAAAAAAACAAACATTTTCGATGAGATAGTGCATTTTAGACACATCTGAACTTTTCTTCATCTCATACTTTACATTGCATAATCTGATTTTCATTAACAGAGCTCGGAGCCAGAGGAGGGCAGCTTATAGTAACATTGTGTGTTGCGTGGCGTCACAATGAATACAAAATCATGATTGAAATCAAAAGAAGAAAATTTTTAAAAGTACAAATAAATGTTTTTTAAACGTTTGTAAATGTGTGAAATACTTTTTTTTATGTTAGTATAAATGAGTTTTCTGTATTGAGTGATAAATTATTGGGTGGGCTCAGCCCCTATTCACAATTTATTGGGGGGGCTCGAGCCCCACGGGCCCATATAACTCTACGCCTATGGTTCCGGGGGAAAAAATTTAGCACTACAACACTGATAAAGACCTTTAAAGAGATAAATGGTGTTGGGGAGAGGGGGAAGCAAAACATAAAATTGTTTGCCTTCTGCAATAAGTTCAGACAATGGCATACTCAATGATTACAATAGAATTTAACCACTCTCCTTTGAAGTAATGTTTAAATTGTCACTACAGTCCGTTGCAAAGAGGTAACAATGACGATTTCCCTGGGTCAAGCAACATTAAATTCCGATGAGTTGTGTTGTGTTGTGTGATTAAGGCAAACCTGCGCCTATCTGCCTAAGATGAGGGATGCCTTGGTAGGAGGACTTTCTAAGGGGAAATTCTGATGAGACGATAATTAGCATGCACTAGTGAGTCATCTCTGTAACTACAGAAGTCTATAACTATAAAAACTAGAACCCAGAACATATAACAGTAATCTACTAGCATTTGGCGAGCTGACTGCCCAAAGTTTTGGGGATTTTTACAAGGATGTAACAGTGGCGTAGGAAAGGGGAAGGTGAGGGGACTTAAGCCCTCCCCATACACTTGAAAGAAAGGAGAAAGTAACCACAGATCAGCACAATATGATTACTTTTTTAGATTCCAGCATTGATAGAAACATACTGAGCTTCTCTCAGACTTATTGAATTGCTACGCTACTAGTGCAACATGAACATGAGCCAAATTTTTTGAAGTATTTCCTCAAAACATCCCAACTCAGACGTATATATGCTTAGGTAATCGGCTTTAATAAAGCAACTCATTGCTTATGTCGAGTTACTAACATAAGTAACGAGTATTTAACAACATACTCTAGCCATTATGGCATTTGGCATTTACCATAAGTTATAATTTAGCATTACACCATTTTTTAAATATTGCTATAAAGCACTCGTGGGTAGCGCTCTTTTCCGAATTTACATGCCTTTACAGCAGATTAAAAAAAATAGTTTTAATCTTTTGTTGTCTGGATATGTAAAAGAAAGAGCTACACTGTAGGAACAATAATTTTTGTAGGGTCTTTGTCACACTCTATTTAACATGGGCTAAAGCTCAACGAAATGCTGCTTCTATTCTACAAAACTTTTATTGTTTTGTAATTGTTTGTTACATTGCTTACAATACAAAAAGGGGAACTTGGATTTAAGTTTGGTGAAATATTGCTTCTATGTATTCGAGGAACACCACTGACGTTGGACTGTTAGCAGAATGAAAGTAAATAATCTTTTATTTGCAGATTTATTAAGCTCGCCTATACTCAATGCTGCTCACAAACACACAATTTTTTAATATTTAGTTATTATTTATTATTGGTATCAAAATTAATATTTCTATATTTCTGGGCTCGCTTTTGATAGCGCATTTCGTTAATATATGCTTATAACAAAATTGTCGGGGGGGGAGGAGTAATTTAACAACAACAAAAGCTATCTTTTCTCTTCATGTGGGCGGAATTTCCTTATGCCGCTGGCAAGAGTCAGACGAGCTTCATCAGTAGCACTGATAAAGCGCAACATGTAAAATATACCTACGTCACTATATCAAAAATAATACGTGAAAGCAACTGACTCACCTTCAGCTTTTGTAACAGTTCAGAAGGTACGGGACGTTTGTTAGTTTCAGCGATACTCTTTATGATGACAGCAGCTTCTTCGCAACGACCCTTTGTCAAAAGGAACCTTGGTGATTGCTTCAAGTAGCTGGAAATATTTAAAAGTTAGATTAGAAAAGTAAATGGCTGGTGAAATATCTTATTTTATACTATCTAAAGCGTACTTTATGCGTGCAACTAATGATCATATAGCATATGTAGGAACAACCAATTTTTCTTGCGCAACTTTTCCGGTCTATTTTCTACTGATGGATCATTTAAGGTTGTGAACCAACTTTCTGGAACGGCAAATGTTTAAACAGATAATCGTCGTCTGGTGTTTTTTATTTTGCTTGTTTTTGTTCAGCATCTGGTGTATAGCCCTACGTTAGTATATTTTGGAGGTGTGCCGATCATTAAAAAACTAGATCCGCGGATACATGAAAACGGATTATTTGTTTCTTATATTCACGGATACGGATTTGAAACGAAACATTTTCTTTTCATGTTCGCGCATACGGATACGGAACTTTTTGTTTGGAATTTATTTTGAAGAATACATTATCTTGAAGCCACATGCACAATGTGTTAATAGTTTGCCTCGATGATAAATTTCAACCCAACTAACAATTTTGTTCAGGCTATCATTAGCCGGCTACGTGGCCGTTGGTAACCAGAGCAAAATTGCTAGTAGGGAAGTCTTGTATAACGCATGGGTTAAAAAAAGTATTTTTGTGGTTAAGTAAATTCTTTTTAAAGGGATGGTGAAAGGATTTTTTGTGCATTATAAAATATAGAATCTCATGGAAAGTATTAACTGCATACTTGGTTCGATAGTACGGAATCTCTTGTACATACTACCAAACTGAGTAGGTTTTCAAATCTACAAAACCTTTTGTTATATCTTATTCAGATAGTAGTTCGAAAAAATTGAATGAGATTTTGTTTCATAATTTCTACAAACTTCTCAGGCTTTCGAAGATCTTTAGGATGTCGTTTTACAAGCTGTGTTAAACGATAAGCCTATGCTAGTCAAGAAACTTGCAAAAAAGAATCTGTAACCATTAACAATTAAGTATGGGTAATGTGTAAATACGATTGGCGTAATCACATCTCCAATACATTTAAGTCAGCGATCAACATCAGTATTTGTGATCATAAGCGTAAAGTTTTCAAAATTATTGGGGGGGGGCGGGCCCCACAACCACATATATTTACGTCAGTGGCGTATATACATATATGTGAGTTCCAAAAGTCGTAAACCCCCCCCCATGAAAAAGTTCTGGCTACGCAACTGATTCACGTACATATAACTTACTCATAGTTGCCAACTACTATGGAATATATTATCCACTTTTTCCACATGATTTTTCGGCTCAAAATATAGCAAAATTTTTGTGATGCGCGCGCGAGCTGGTTACTATTTTGAAAAAAATAATTTAAAAATATACTGTTTACAAAAAGTGGTTAGTTATATTCCGTAGTAGTTCGCAGCTATGACTTACTATATGTAAGTGTAAATTATTGGATACGCTCGATCTCTATGGCAGGGGCGTAGCCAGGGGGGGGGATATCGGGATATATCCCCCCCCCGAAATGTTTGGATTAGTGATGAAATTCCGTCTATTTATACACATATAAGTTTATATCCCTCCCCCCGAAATATTTTCCAGGCGCATATCCCCCCCCCGAAAAATTTTCCTGGCTACGCGCCTGCTCTATGGGTCCATAGAATTATACACCAATGTAAGGTAAGCATCCATGTTAGTATCTTCCTACCATGTTATAAGTTAAAAATAGAAGCAAAGTAAAAAATCCAAAGAAGGGAAAAAAAAAAACATTTTCGATGAGATAGTGCATTTTAGACACATCTGAACTTTTCTTCATTTCATACTTTACATTGCATAATCTGATTTTAATTAATCAGAGCCTGGCGACGGCAGCTTATAGTAACATTTTGTGTTACAGGGCGTCACAATGAATACTAAATCATGATTGAAATCAAAAGATGAAAAAATTTTAAAAGTAAAGGTTTTTTTTTAAACATTTGTAAATGGCTTGAATACTTCTTTTTATGCTAGTATAAATGAGTTTTCTGCATTTAGTGATAAATTATTGGGTGGGCTCAGCCCCTATTCACAATTTATTGGGGGGGCTCGAGCCCCACGGGCCCATATAACTCTACTCCTATGTTTGTGATAGTATGAGTTTTTCATAACAATAATTACTGATAAGCCCACTTTTCAAAAAGTAACAATAACAAACAAGAAACTGATTCTGTTGGAGGACGCTTCAACGGTCTAGCTTTAAATATATGGACGATAAAAATATTCAGTTATTATTATTTATTTTGAAACTGCGAGTGTGAGAATGGAGTCCGTTTTGGTGTCTTAGCTCAAATCCTCTTTTAAATTAAAATTCCATTTGGCAGTTTTTTTTTCTTCTTTAGGATCGCCTTAGTCCACTATCTCATTTGTGTTATTAATAGAAAAAATTCTCTGATTGGCTGAATTTTGAGCAAATTCCAACTTTTTCCTTCGAAGATCTTTGTTAATAACGATCGAAAAATCCTTCGTAAAAGTTGACCGACTAAGTTGGCTGTTCCTACTGATGCTAGTGAAATACCACTGTTAAACAGTGAGTTGTTTGATACCGAAATCCTAATGCGTATGAGGTCGTCGGCTATATTAAAAAAAAAAAAAAAAAAAAAAAAAAAGCAATAAATATTCGAAATCAATCGTTTAAATTGTGTCCCCATTTTGTTCTTAGTTCATGCATACATTACATAGATTTAAACACTAAACATTCAATATTCTTATTTAAAACTTTTGATGCTTTAAATTACCCCCAAATATGCAATATTTTCGTTTGTTAAAAAGAATTTAATTTTGCAGCAATAACATTGCAGCAGTTATCATTTTCTGAAAATGCTATAAATACTATTTATGCTGAAATTGAAATTTAATAAATTTTAATAATTAATTCTTAGTATGCACAAAAAATTTATGCAAATTTAAAGCTATAATATAAATTACGAAACTTTTTTTATGAGCGTGAATAATTCACACCAAAATATTGTATTTTTATAAAAGAATACTAGTAAAATTTCACATTTTTAATTTTCTATCAATCTTGACATAGCTTTTACTCGTTTCATTTACCTTTTGTATGCCAAGAAACCAGCAATTGGCAAAGTGGTAGCCAGTCCAAGAGTGGTCCAATGCCTTGAAATGTAAGCAACGAGAGCTAAACAGCATGCGCCTAATGTCCACAGTAACCATGATATGCAAACGAGAATTGCTCTTTGTTTGGAGCCTACCTGCTCGACAGCTTTAAAGAAAAAGAGATTATCTTGTATTTTTCAGATAAAAAGCATGAGTCCTTATGCAACAGTTAACATTATTATTATTTCTAATGGCAGAGGTTTGACAAACAATACAAAAAATTTCAATCGCATATACTTTTAGCAAATAGCTATAACGTGGTTTTTATACGAAAACCTGCATTTTAGAATCAATAATACCGTCAAAAGTTGCATTTTTCAGCAGTCTGAAAATAATTAGTTTTCTTACCCTTGCACTACCCAGACCACATATTCTGGTTATTTAAATGCATCTATTTGATGTAATATGTAAAAGTGGTTATGGTAGATTAAAAGTGCACGAATGCAAGAATAACATTATGAGTCTCGGCTTTTAAAATTATACTTTTTTTATGAATAGCTTTCCCTTTCAGGCAGGCGTACGAAATTTTCGAAGTCAATTTAAAATTAGAATCTATTGATAAACGCAAGAACAAACGACGTATGTCCCCAGGGCTTTGTTTTTAAGGTGCCTTTTCCAAATGTTTAACCCAGCATCGCAAAGGCGCTAAGATAAAGGCTATGAGTCCCTTATGAGTCCAACTTCTTTCGTATTGTGTCACAAAACCTCCGTCGTTAAATCTAGCGACGAAAGAAAGCACTGATCAAACCTGAATTCAAGGGATGTCAAACCTCAAAACTCTCCTTGTGCATACCACTGAATGGAGCTATCCCCTCCCCCCCCTCTCCTTTCCTAGTTTAAACTGAAACAAATGTTTCATATTCGCGGCCAGTACATTTTAAATTTATTACTTAAAAATAACACGAACATGAACGCAGCGAAAAACGCTCTGAAAAACCCAAACTGCGCTTTGTGCCTGCTTCAGTACGAGGTCTCCCCAAGCTTCCCACCGAAAATAATTCCTTCCCGTTGTATAAGCGTGTGAGAGAACGTGAAAGACCCGTGAAAGAGAAGAAACAAAAGATTCTTACTAATTATATATGGAAGCTGGAAGTTGGCTGGCACAGTCGATCCTGTGAGAGTTCGAAGAATGGCGAAGACTACAAATGTGGGTGAGAAAATAGACAGAACCCCAGAGACAACTGCTACTACGATGTTAGCCAGAAAAGCGTTCTTCCGACCTTGCCTGGAATGCAGAAGTTCACATTTAAGAATTAAAAAAAAAAAAAGAAAAGAAAGAAAGTCACGTGACACGAATGAGACAACTCGTGCTAAGCAAGCAGTGGCGTAAGAACAATCGACCACTGCAGTGTCCTGCGATATTTCCGTTACGCCACTGCCATTAAGCATGTCGTTCCTGCTATGGAATTCCTAGTCTGGAGGCAGATACATATTGTCTACCTATTAGCGGAATACACAAAAGGAATTTTTAAGTTGTGCCACTTTTTAACACTTTCCAACAAGGTTTGAAAAGTGTTTATGATTTCGGTTTGTCTGTCTGTCCGTCCGTCCGTCCGCGCTCTAACTCCCGTAAATATGCATCGATTTCGACGAAATTTATATATGTTATTCTTACCTACTGTACCATGTACCCTATTGAAAATGGTCTATGTAGCATTTATAGTTTTTCTACAGGAGCACTCAAAATATTTCCGATACATTGCGCTCTATGGGAAGTTATTCTTTAAAGCGTATCATCCTTACTATATAGTTACGCTGATCCCTGACTTCAAGATAAAACTTCTTCAGCCATTACTGCAAAAAGATTACAAAGTTAACACAAAAAACTTAATAACATCTACACCGTTTGTTCGATCCGCTTGAAATTTTGCATGAATATGTATAAAAATATAGAAAATAATCTGTCTTACTTTAAAACTCTGAAAATCCACCCGTTCCCTCATTTTTAAGCGATTTTTCGCTATTTTAAGCTCCATTTCATTTCATTTCCGAGAGTAAAAACGTTAGTCATTTGAGTGACAAAATTAGCTACTGCATGTGATAATTACTTCATATTGACGTCACACTTAACAAGCTTTTTCCAGATTTGTATGTTTATTTATTTATTTATTTTGATAAAACGATTTCCTCGCGTATGTTCACGTTCACAGTGAAATGAAATTGTTGAATGGGAAAAGTTTCCGCACGTTCCCACAAGAGCATGAAATTCGATTTTAGTATATTAATAAAAATTGAACATGAAGTTATTTATTTTAGGGGGACGAAGATTAAGTTTATTAAGTGTAGACACGTTTTAGTCAAACTTTTTTTTTTTTTTTTTTTCTAGAGCCCGTTGCAATTGCCTTCACAACGAACTTCGATTTCTAGGTTTAGAGATATTCTGCTAATTGAAATGAAACAAAATAGATATATGCTGTTAAGGATTACAAGATGAAGCTTTCCATCGAAAAGAGTGTCTGTATAGTTAAATAGTTCTTCTAGAAGAGCACTCAAAATAATTCCATTACAATATGGTCAATGGCAGTTTAGAGAAAGTTGAAAGTTTAGAGAAAAGTCGCCAATGTTGGCGACTTTTGCGATAAATTGCCAAATATCGAACGAAAAAAAAATGCTTTGAAAAATGAACCGAGATATGCGATATTTTCATTATTTGGCGGTAAATCGAAAAATATCTAATGTGATAATATTAAGCTATGACGATTTCTTTGGGAATTTTGAAAATTCGTTACTCGCGCTGTAATCAACTGATTTAGTGCATTGTGTCTCGTTAAGGAATGGCTAAGGGCTATCTGCGTAGGAGTGGGAGTGGGGTTGCGTTAATGGAATTTCTCCCACAGATGAAAATCCGTTAATGCGTAAGAACCCAAAACGGTTAACGGATTTACATGGAACAAAATTTGAATATCTTTTACAGGGTCTCATAAAATTGCATTTATAGTGATAATACAAATTATTTTATCTCCGAAATCTCGTCAGATTTAAGAAAAATACATCGCCAAATTTGGCACAAAAATATTGATGTGTTGGAAAGTGTTTTATAATCAATGCGTTTGACAGGATTTATCTTTCTTGTTTATTACGTGTGCAGGCAATAAACTGGTTTTTACTGCTTGATATTGTCGAGCATTTGCTCACATCATTGGTACTCATCGAACGTATGAGGGAGATATAAAGAACATTTGAATCAGTCTTTTCAAAAACCGCATGGGGTAATTCCGGGAGTTATGCTGAATATTTTTTTTTTTTTAATTTGTGTAAAAAATCCCAGGTTGCACATAAAGTAAAATATATCATGCTGTGCTATTTAATGTAGAATACAGAATATGTGTACTGCGACAAAAATATATAAAAAAATAATAACTACTATTTTGTAACAAATTTTCTCTAATACATTGCACTGCGGCACGTCACCCCTACATTCAGAGTGAGATGCTACTCTCGTGCGAGAGTTATGCCGCTCCTGTCATAGGAACAGAATTAAATAATAAATAAAAATATATTCGAAAAAATATTCATATCTGGACTATAATTACCTATGTAATAACAAAAGAAACTAAATTAGTTTAAATTAACTAAATTAGTTTATTGTTTTCAGAGACGTACTAGCAGGTTCTAATCAATGTTAGTCTGCCTGAATTTTAATTTCTATTCCATCAACAACGTCACATCAGTGTCAGTGTAACCGAGACGGGGGGAAAAAGAGTAAAATAGTGTTTACATTGTTTTATTTGTTTTAATATTGTATAATTCTTTTATAAAATTCGGGCGTTTCTAATAAAATCTGTAAATAAATTAACAATTTATTCGGTTTTTAAAAACACTATTTTATTTAAGCTAGAACGTTAAAATGCAAAATTATCACAATTACAATTAACGACTAATGACATACCCAACTTGGTCAGTTTGTGCAAAATGAAAAGAAAAAAGTTAATAAAACTTAATCACATCCAGCATATATACTCCAGTAACATAAATTCAATTATATATATAAAAAAATAAGACACGGAGAGATAAATTAAAATTTTACTAATTGCTGCATCCCGTACAAAAAAAAAAAAAAAAAAAAAAAGAAAAAAACTGCGGCATGTATACCGGAATGGCAGTGCGGCGTGTATAACATTTTGTATGGTACAGACGTAACACATCACCGTTGCCGTGTCCTCGCAACGGAAAGTGACGTAACCATATACACGGTACTCTATACAGGTGCTACACGTAATTTTGACTTCGAAATCCTGCATGATTCGGTAACTAGCGTAAAAAGAAGTAAACGTAACGTGTTTAAAAGTTCTTATAATGAAATCATGCTCTTATCTCAAAATACGGATTGCATAGTTACAGGTAAAACATTGAAAAGGATTCACGCTATACACTGGTTAAGGAAATCTCACTGCATACCTAAACTGTGCGTCTGACTGCTCTATATCGACAATTATAAGAAATACAAGGGGTGCGGCATCTATCCCGGATGCGGCGACTCTCTCGGAGTTACCCTATTTATTAGATTTTAAAAAAAATTCAATATGAAAATAGCGTTGACTCTGTACGCAAACAGTCGTCAGAAAACAGGTACGACACTAGATATTTTCAATGGTGGACACATCATGCAAGTAACGGATTGGCGTTGGGTTTCTTTGAATCAACTACGTTTTAGAAAAACTGACTTTATCTATGACTAAAACAAACTAATATCTATGTCAAAAGGAAATATTTATAAATACTGCGGCAGAACTTAAATACCACTCTGAAGGTGAGAGCTGGCATTTTTAGACTTTATGAACTATTTGAATAATATTCTTAAATATCTCGACTTTATTGAAGACAAGTAATATAAAAAAAAATAAGTCAATTCCTACTTAGCTCAACAAAGAAAAATTTTATTTTAGTTACTTTTTATTAAATTTATTTAATTAATTAATTCAGGGCCGTTTGTGAAGCAAGGGTCGATACCTTTAATCCAGTTTGTTTGTTTAGTTTATTGTTTTCATTCATTTTTAATCTCACGTAACAGGATCTAAAATTATTGAATTAATGAATTAATATTTGAGAAAACTGTATTAACATCAAGTGTCATCCACTGCAAGTTTTGAAAAATGTATTTGAACTTGAGTGGATGAATAAAAAGTATTTTATTAACGATTGAAAATTTGAACAAGATATATAAATATAGGGAGAGTATGAACTAATTGTAGGAATTGAATAAAAAGTATCTGATCCAAAGCACAATACAAAATAACGTTAAGGCAGTATATCCAAATACATATATTATCGAGGGAGGAGTATTCCTAGTCACTACTTCTATATTATCATTCGAATATTGACAGAATCGGTAAATACAGATGCTGCTATGTTAGAAATTTCTCAAAACTAATAATAAAAATAAATATATATTTTAGAACTACACTGATCCAAAATAAATTTTCTTCTATAACAGTTTTGTCTATTGAACTAGTGGTATCTCCTAAATCACATATGGGCAACCGCCGAATGCAGCCCGCTACGGCTTTGGATCCGACCGGGGGAACATATCAAAACCCTGTATATAAAACCCATATAAACCATTCAAAATCCATATAAATCCCAATTATACGGCCTGCGACTTTGCTAACATCCTGAAGTTTGGCCCGCAATTCTTCAAAGGTCGCTCATACCTGTTCGAAATAATTTTTATATGCAGTTATTACGAATTTCAGCCGAAATCTGAAAATTTCTGTTTTTGGAATGCTATTAATTCACGCCATAGGAACTGACAGTTAACTTATAAAGTGCCCCCAGAAATAAGAGAAAAAAAATTATTGCTTTTGATCTACCTTTCTTCAGTTAATATGCTATAGCTATATTTAATTCGCTTTCTAAAGCTAGCAGGGAAGGCTTTTTTGGGAAGCTGCTTTAGTGAACTCTACATAACTAATATAATGTCAGTATCGTCTGATTTTTTTTTTTCTGCTACAGAGTATTAATTGATGCTGAAATTAATGAAGATGCTGATGTTAAAGATATTCTTCATTAATATAACGAAATTCTTCATTTATTCTGACTAGCAGCTGTTTGTAAGTTTTCTTAATACAGTAGACACTGGTTATAGCGTACTCTCACGAGACCTAAAAAAGTAGTACGTTATAGCCGAAGTACGTTATAAGCAATACCGCCGGTACGATTCAATATTACAGGGGGAAAAAAAGGAAAGTGGGCTCATAATTTCACTGTAATATGCGTTTTAAAAAAGTCTGATTTTTTAAAATTTAAGTTAAATAAAAGACAAAGAAAATTCTTTATTACAATTTTATTGAGATAAATAATCTGTAATTTTCTTTTGTTTTAAATGAGCTGATGCTACTTTAAAAATACCGTTTTGGATATTCATAATAGACTTTTTAGAGTCTCTGCATCATCATTGCGTCATTCAAAAAATCGTGATAATATTTTTGCATCATTGAATGCATCGGGTATGCTTGGTATAGGCTCCTCTGTTTTTTCTTCACTATCGTCAGAATCATTACAGATAGGGCTTTTCAGACGGCATTTGCATTGATGAATGACAAAGAAAAACCATGCTCTTGTTCTTAGCCCTACCCAGCAGGGGAAAAAGATAAAGGATCGCTCCCTTCATTCATACACAGTTCATCTCGCTAGAGAATCTGAAAACTGACGACGAGTGTTATTGAAAGAACTGAAATTTCCGAGAAAAAGGAAATAAAATGCTTAAGAAAAGCAAAATTTTATTTTTGGCTGAGGTATAAGAAATACGTTATAACCGAAGTATGTATTTTTATAAAGTGCGTTTTAAGCGAAGTTAAATAACATTAGAAATGTAGGACTTCAATCGGGACCTAGCTTTTAGGTAAGTTAAAACCGAAAGTACGTTATATCCCATGACCGCTACAACCGGAGGGCACTGTACTTAAAAAGTGATCGGCGTGACCATTGCATATCATTTGTGTAAGATATTTTGAAAAAGAATTAATTGTATTTTGATTTTTATGATTTTATTCTCAGTTTTTAGGAACCCACCTTCTTTACTTCAGTGATAAAAAAAAAGTTGATGAATATTTTGTTATTATTTTTCTATTGTTGTTTATAATCTCCGAAACGTTCTAGCAGTGATAGACCAAATCCATTAATATATGAAATTTAAAAAAAAATCAAAGCAATGTAAAAGAAGTAAATTTAGACAGTTTAAAATATGATCAGGCGACGATTGAACAGCTCTACACTTGGTGCAAGACTTAAACACCTGTTCGTGTTCATAGTAGAGGCTCTTCAAGTGTTCACTAAGCATGTTATTTGTATGTTTGCTGTCTTCTATGGCCCTCAAAAAGGAAGGTATTAGCAAGGTCTGCCCTTGTTATTTTTTAAATTCATATAACCCGTGATCAAGCACAAGACTATAATGCAACAACTTAAGTTGCTACTGCATTTATTCGATATCATAAAAAATGGTTGATGCTAGTCTTTCAAACAAACCAGTTTTTTTTCTTTTTTGCTTAAAAGAAAAGTTACTACTTCTAATTATTGCTGAATTGGCAAGGAAGTCATTTCTGTCTGACTGCCTGTCTGATTGTTCGTGCTCTTACTTACGTAAATAGACATCGATTGCTACAAAATTTACATATTTTATTTACCATCTGCCTTATTCAAAACAGTGCATATGGCAAGAATAGCTCTTTTATAGGAGCATTCAATAGAATTCCAAAATATTAAGCTCTGTGGACTGGGCAGTCGTTATTTAAAGTATATTTAGAAATTTATATCTTATTTCAAACAAGACAAAATTAATGCATATTATTCAAGTTTGAGGAAATATGCTCTTCCTCGTAGAATGTATATACATCATTTGTAGTTCTCACCAGGCCCGGACTGGCCAGGATGTCCGACTGTCTGCAGACGGGTTGGCCCCAACCTCGGCGGGCCCCCAAACAGAAAAAAGAAAGAAAATAAAAAAAAAGTGCTATACTAATAGCACTTGAATGAAGTTTGACACATACAAAATTTTTTGCAGCTGCAATTGCGCCCCAGAAGGCTTCAAAACACTTCATTTTAAATGTAGTTCTCCAAATTTTTTGATTGAGGGTTCCCGAATGAACAAAGGATTATGAATGAAGCATATTAATTAATAGATCAATATTTTATTAATGCTTTAATTATCAATCATAATTAATTAATAATAACACCATACCTCCCCCTCATACCCCGAAAGTTAACACATTGTATTATTTATCGGTTACACAATAACCGCCCTCCCCCCCTTCTCTTGAGACGAGCGGGCCCCTACCCTCCCAGTCCGGGCCTGGTTCTCACCATGTTTTCGTAAATTGTACAAAAGTTTTGGTGTTTGATGTTCGTGTTCTTTCTTAAAATCAATTATAAAAATATGAGCAAAGAGAAAAGATAAAAAATCAATAAATCATTTTCCCCCGAAGTCATGGAATAATTAAAAAATAAAGTAACCAGTAATGAGTCCCCTCAAATAGGGATTATGAATAAAATATTTGAATCTGAATTATCTTATTTCTCCTCATATCCTTGAGTTGAATTGCCTAGTTCTATTTTACATGTCACGTTATCTAAAAAAAAAAGTTATTGGGCTAAATTGTGAAGGTTGATCAATCAGCTCTTAGAATAGTAACCTGTACACATAATTTTAGCATATTCTTTCTTATAGTTGCTGCTCGTTAAATTAACTTTTCTGAGACCCTTTTTACTCTCTAGCTTGTTTTTCTTAATGTCACGTCGTGAACATTAAAACAAGCGATAATAAATCTACTTACTCACAATCGTTTATGCTAAAAACCGTGGAATATGTTTTGTTGAATTTGAGATTTATCCAAACACGACTTGGATTAACGCCCAAGGGAAAGGTGTAAATTACAAGAATCGCATCGTTTCTCATTTGTGTTTCTTTTAAGTGTTTTTTTTTTCCTTCAGGTTGTTTTGCATAATTCTATTCATTTAAAATTGTTTTGCTAAACACTTTTTAAAAACAGCGTTTTTAAAACTTTAGATTGTAAGATTGCAAGCGAACAAAGTTGACTATAGATTAACCCACTTGTGCCCAGATATTTTTGCGGCTTCGATTTTTGCTAATACTAGCAATTATAGATAAATTTCTGATATCAACTTCTTGAACAAGGGATGATTTCTTTTAAAATCATTATGTATAAAATTGAAATGTCAACATCTTATTTGGTCATGTTAAAATATTTTGTGGAGCTGAGGTTCAATACTCGTGAATAAAGGCTAGGAAAAATTAACAACGTTTTCTAATGATAGAGAAAATGCCGTCCCAAAAAAGGGACACTAGGCATAAATGGATTTTCAAAAAAAATTATTATTTTTTTTAACTGATAAATTTTACTTAGAATTTTTAATGGGTAGATAGATTAAAACGAAAGTATCAAAACAGTTGTATTTCCAGTAAGTATTTTTGAAAGTTAGCGCTTACATGCTGAGCTGATTTAATTTCATAGGATTGCCCTGACTGTGAATTTTCTATTTTTGTATCTTGCTTATGATAACAGTGGTCTACTAATTGTATCTTGTTTATGATAACACTGGTCTTTAATTGTATCTTGTTTATGATAACACTGGTCTTCTAACAAAGAACAAATTGCAAAAATAGCAGTACATTTATTTGTCCATTTGCATGCGAAATCTGAAAATACAGATAAGGAGAAATTTTCTTAAACAAAATGAAAGTGCTCAGACAAAAGAAGGTACAGTAGCTATAAGTCCAAGTGTGACCGAAAAATATTAAGAGAAACACATTTCAAAATCAAGATCAGAAAAAGCAATTATTTCTTAAATTTCGAAACAAGTGTTTTAACCCATTAAGTACCGTATACATTTCCATTCTTCAGAGTCCTTGATAATGAGTTTTAATGAATGACATAATTACATTAATGAATTAATAAAACAGTAAAAGTGTTTTGAAAAGTATTATGTGTATTTAAATGCTGAACATAAAATATTCATTAGTCATAGTTTCTACCTTGATTTCTTTAAAAATATTTTTTATTCCATAAAAAGAAAAAGAATCAAAATTAAATCTTGCATTTCAAACATCCTTTTAGCCATATATTTTTAGAGAATGTTATTCTATTATTCACACAGTTGAAGTCGAAATGTTCGCAAAAGTTTTAAAATCATCATTGTTTGTTTACGAAAACAATGAGCATTATATATATGTTAATGATGCAAATATGTAAATAGTATTAAATTAAAAGACTTTTTAACACATTTCAAACAAAAAATCAAGCTTACAACAACTATCATTGTACAGATAATTTTAAAATTTAAGTTTTAATTTTTTAAAAATTTTACCTTATTTTTTGCAAAAATGTAACATCATTCCAAAATGGTTAAATAAAAAAATTTTGAGACAAAGTTGGGACACTTGCATCTCTATCCACTCCCCTTCCCTGACGCTAGCTTATGATAGTTGCCATTTGAGAGTGTCAAAAACCACTTTTTACTCGTCAAGAAATTTTCAGAAGAGGATGAAGTTCGGCCAGTGAATGGATTCTGAAATCAGTCTATAAATTCCGATATTTAGTAATGAGAGTATAATTTCATAAATGCGATTATCATCTAGATATAGTATAACATATGGGTTTTCAATGCAACATTTCGACGAAAACAGTGTGAAGTATACAAAATCGAAGAGTCTTTCTTTCTCCCTCAATAACGTTTATTTGTTCATATTTTTAGTACTTATAGGGATATCAAAAACTATTACGTGTTCACACAAGCTTTCATAAACTTTTACTACTCTCTATAATACTTATCATTTTAAAAATTATTTTTCGATCTGTGTCGATGCATGTATTCATAGGAAAATATT
The DNA here is from genome assembly GCA_038373885.1 of Cheiracanthium punctorium. Classification (NCBI taxonomy): domain Eukaryota; kingdom Metazoa; phylum Arthropoda; class Arachnida; order Araneae; family Cheiracanthiidae; genus Cheiracanthium; species Cheiracanthium punctorium. Next base: position 357,407 of record JAWZYV010001476.1, read on the forward strand.
TTGTTGTAATTTCTGCACTTAAAATCATTAAATCTCTTAGGTATGCAAAAGAATGGAGTAAAAATAAAAATGCAACATTTAAAATATATAAATATTAATATTGTCTCCCTGTATCTTCACAAATACGTTTGGTTTGACTGGTTAGCCGAAAAATATCCCGTACAAAACTGTTCTTGTTAATAATCTAAAAGGTTTACTTTATATTTAAATTACCTATTGACTAGTGTAAATACATTATACTGTAATGAACAGTACCGGGCGCAATTTTTTTTAAGCAATGCATTATTGGCCACCTAATAAAAATGATATTTGTTTCGAGCTATATTGATTTTAATGAGCGGTTTAATTTTATATGCGGGGAACACAATTCGAACCCAAAGAGAATGTGTCACTTGTTGCCACCTCCCAAACTCGGAGAGAAATTGTTAAAAAAAAAAAAATAAATCTGAAACGCTTTCATATTTTAAATACGTACTAAAGTGCTATATATTAAAAGCGTATCATAATCCATGCATCGTCCCTATTTTTCTTCCTTGCTCTATTTAGCTGAAAAGTGTATCATCATTCATGAGTATGCAGTATTTTTCTTCCTTGTTCCATGAAACACTACTTTGGAATCGAATTCTATATTAAAATCACTTACTAAAACTGTTTCATAATCTTCGCCAGGCATATTCTAACTGTACTTCAATATTATAAATACTGTTTGGAATGGGCATCATAACCTATGAGTGTGCCATGCTTGTCCTTCTTGTGTCACAAAACACTTCTTCAGAGTTAAAATCTATAAAAATTGCCTACTAAAATTATTTTACACTCTTCGCCTTTATAATTATTCTTCACCTTTGTCAAAATTTTAATCATACTTCCCTTTGTCAAAAACTATCGCGTTTGTCCTTTTCCAGCGAAATTTGGAAGATATCACCAAGCTTGGTTCAGCTTTGAGGATTTATTTCCTTTTTTTTTTCTTGTCCTAAGCTTGGCGATTAATTATCAAAAATTGCAAACCTTTGCGACTTTCAAAATTTTATTCTCCACCCCCCCCCCCTCCCTCTCCTGCGGTATCTGACAGTAAAGTTTTTCTCTCCATATATCGCAATTTATGAGAAATATTTTTTGTGGCTCCGTAAAACAACTAAAAGTCCTATACACACCAAAATCAATAACGGATGTACGACGATAGTCTATAATATATGTATCAAATTTGAGCTAAATTGAATGCTCCGTTTAGGAGCTAGCGTATTTTTAAGTATTTCTCTCCATAGGGCGCAAAGCATAAGAAATATTTTTTGTAACCCTGTAAAAGTCCTATACGCACCAAAATCAATACCCGTCATGCGTCGATGGTCTATGATATATATACCAAATTTTGGCTCAGTCGAATTCACCATTATCCCGTTGAAAGATGTAACGAAAACGTGTCGACTCAAATCTCCCCACAAATTTGGTCGACAGAAAGTACCAGCGCAATTAAACCTTCAATGTTTGTATCAGGGGAGTAATATTGAGAGTACATTTTCAGTTAGACTATTTCACTTAGACACGTTGTTCGTCGGTAATTTCAGTAGAACCGGAAATTTTATCAGAAATTACAGCAAGGAAAAAAAAAAGAAACCTCTTATGGTCACTGGCAATTCCCATATGATTGAAAATAGTGCACATGTACAGTACATGCTCAACCCAGTTCTTTTTGTCCCAAGAGAAAAAAATAAGTTTATGTTCTGTTATCTTCCCTATAGAGATGGGTAGGACTAACTAGAAGGTGAACAATAGAGCTCAGAACGCTCCTTTTTTATGGTAGGGTTGTTGTCTAACAAAGTTGCTAGAGAAATCATGGATAGGAGTGTGTTTGCAGCAATCGTGGTAGCAATACCCCAATTGCGAAGGTATCAGCAGAAAGAAATAATGGTTTGCTCGAATGTATTGTGCCTCACTCTCCTTCTCTTCCATCTTTCTTAGAAATTTTATTTTCACAGGTTTCAATTTTTGATTTTATTAAGCGGCATTGTATGTTTAGTAAGCACTTTTATTGATTTGATTCCGTTCTTTACAATATGATCAGATTAAGCGGCTGATTTTAGTACCCAGGAATTTTATTAAGCAGCGGGTACTTTATAAGTTTTTTTTTATTTTTATTTTTTGTGTCACTCGGGCAAAATTTTCAAATACGTAATAGCTTCGAATACTGAAAAAGACTCTTGAACACAGATTTCACCTATTCGTGGCCGTCATTGCAAAAGAGGTAACAGTGAGATTACTACTCTGTACACATGTCATATTTTTAAAATGTCCCGTTCTAGCCTTCGAGCGGCATTTACAAAGATAAAAAAATATGAAAATCTTACAATACTTACAAACACAGCTCATAAATGCAGTTAAATCACCCGCAAACTGCATGAAGCTCTCTCCCCTGCATTTTTTTACTGAGATATTAGATTAACAAATAGTATTTCGGATGCGCATAGTTATGTATTTACTAACTTCTAAATTTATTTCTAAATGCAAGCCTTATACAGTTGTTTGTTATTCAGGATAACAATTGTTATGCAATGTTTGTTCAGTGTTACCTCCAAATAAAATTATCCGCCGTGTCTTAAAATAGAATCGTCTCCGTAGCTTCGTTGTTAAGTTGAACGACCTAGACACATCTGTTCTTTTTTCTCATTATAAACTGTTAATGAATATTAGGTGTGCAATGTTTATGAATTATTTTAATAATGCTCCCACAAAGTTGAAATGTGTTTATGATTTCAGTTTGTCTGCCCGGCCATGCTCGAATTACCGTAAATATGCACCAATTACTATGAAACTTATATATGTTATTTGTATGTATTGTGACATGTACCCATTGAAAATAGTGTACGCATAGCATTTATAATTCTTTTACAGGAGCATCTAAACGAATTCCAATATGTTAAGCTCTATGGGTAATCATTTTAAATCGTATTTTAGAAACATTCGTCTGTTTCAAACAAAACAAAATTGGTGTATGTTATTAAGTATTACAAAACAATGCTCCATAGATAATAGCGTATTCAGAATTTATAGTTTCTTCATAAGAGCACTCAAAAATAATTAGAGTTTATGGCATTTTAGAGACAATAAATTTTTTATCCATAAAAGTTAATCCTTTCAAGCAAATACAGTAAGTATATAAACATTTGTAAGAGATTACTCTCCTTTTAAAGGATGGAAATAACAGTTAAAGTTCCTTTACAAGTTCTCGCAAAGTTCCATTAATAATATTATTCAGAATTTTCGAGGTTCTCCCAAAATCTTGCCAAATTTTAAGATGCTACATACCCAAATTTGGCAAAAAAAAAAAAAATATTGGATAGTGTTTTATAATCTATGTATTTGACATATTTTATTTTATTTTACTTTATTTTTTAAAATCATGATTCTGTTGTTTGCTATTTCACCTGGAATTGACAGATCCCTCAATTTTTTCTACAACTTTTGTTTAACCGCCGCGTGGTTCAATTTAATTTTTTGATAATACCCTGCAGTATCTTACTTTTACTCACATCAAAATATGCATTCCCTGAATAAACTATGATTTCTTGGAATTCATAGATAATAGCGTAAAATTTCTGTAAAGTAGAATTACTATTATTTTCTACACAGAGACTTGAAACACGGTACATGATGCATTGGGCATATAAAGAATCATGTGAAAAGAGAAAATATTCACCTGAAAAATCGTCTGCTTTACTGAGTATTACGTATTTAGGAATTGCTGTTATTGATCAATTTGGTAACAGATACTTGCTCAGAATACCTTAATTGTGGCATTTGAACTGAACTTCACGGAAGCAATTTCAAAATCAGCTTACTAGTAGAGATGGGAAAGAATGAACACCCTGTTCTTTTGAACCTGTTCTCAAGAAAGAACGGGAACACCCTGTTCAGTAGGGTGGAGTGAAAATGGCCGTAAAAAAATAAATTTTTTTAAATTTTATATTAATGTTTACAATAACTTTATTTTCTGACTCAAAAACAGTTCTAACTACTAAAAAGAAAGAGTACGGCAATGTTTTATTGCCGTTAACAAACAACAACAACAACAACAACAAACAAAAAAAAAAAAAAAGAAGAAGAAGAAGAAAAAAAAAAAAAAAAAAGTCACTAACTTGCAACCGAGCGTCATAAGTTTTGGGGTATATTTTGAATACATAGTTATTAAATATTTACATATTACTTCATTTTTAAAGACAATTAATATTTAGAAAGCACACTAATATAGAAAAGGAAATGATACCAAATTTACCTTTCGGGTATTATTGACTAATAAAACACTTTACTTTAATCAGTCTTCAATTTTGGAGTCCACATGCCGCGCAAAATAATGAGCTTTGGTAGTTCCTTTCGTGATTTGATTCCACAACGAATGTATCCATCTATGGCTTTTGCTCCACATGTTACAAATGATGTTTGCGTTAGTCTTACATGCCTTTCTACTGCTTGAGAAGGGCAAGGGAGCTTCTCTATTTCAAATTCTGAACCGTTTCTGATCATACTTGCTACGTCTTCGTCACTGAGGTTCATGGTAGCTGGTGGTTCCAAAGGATTGTCCTAGTGAATCATCGGAAAATATTACTCTGCTTCGGAATTTATATTTAGAAGATCAAATTGGCGTATTTTTCCCTTCCAGTCAGTTTTTCTTGCTTTAATATTCTTCTTAGGTCAAATTCTCGAATATGTGATCATTCATTATACAACATTGCCAACAGAATATTTTCAGAATGAGCAAAATAAGAGTTCCTCTGAATAACTTCATGAATGATTCACTTAAAATCTGGGAAGAATGAACTTCTTTTCATCATTCCGTGCTCATTGAGTAGCTCCTGGGATTTTCTTTATTTCAAACCAGGATGGCACGTACACTTTCATCACACTATAACACACTATTTAAACTCCTAGTCTACTAGGAGTTTAAAGCATTCTGTTGGTTCGACAGTCGACACGTACAGGCGCAGTATTCAGTTCGCTGTAGTGAGTCAGTTTGAATGAGACAGCCTTCCTGGACTTCTGTTTCCCAAATCTGGATGGCACTGTCCCGAACATACTGCCTTAGAAATATCGAAGAGGTACTTTTGGTCTGTACTGAGGTCTTTTTTATCAATTTCAGGCAGAGCAGCAGGAATACATACAAAATTTGTCACAGCAAACGTTTCATACGTTTCCAGAAATTTTCCTATTGTTCCAGAAAACTGGTGTGGCCCAGATGTCTTTCCGTCAATCTTATGGAAAAGGTGGTGAAGAGGTAGTTCATTAGTATGCAATAAGCATACAAAACAGTGCCATTTCTCGCCAACAGATTTCAAGCTGTCTAACTACGCCATTTTTCTTCCCAATGTTGAATTTCGGTGCATCTCACCCAACGGCAACAAGATCTTAAAGTGCAATCTCTTTCTGTGTAACAAAGTTGATGATGCTGCAGGTAATATCAGTACTAGAGCTTGAATGCTGAGTCACATGTCCTATGTGAACAGAACCAGGTTCTGACAACATAACAATATGTTCTTCCACAGATACAGTAGTATATAAAGAGCTTCACTTCTTACATAATAGTTGTGTCCTTTCTTCCATCGAAGTATATATGGTGTACAAAGACTGTGCTACTTGTATAGAAATAAGTTGTGATCGTATCTTTCATTATAATTTTTAATAAGTTGAATTACTTCTTGGTGACTTACCACAGGCAAGGAGGCTTTCTTCCAAATTCTTTCAACGTCCAAAGAAATAATTCTGATGATCTCTTTTTCTAAAGGATCCTTTTTGTTCCTCTTATTCCACAGTATATCATTTTTTGTGATTAAGAAATGCTTCATTAAATCAGAATACGTTGGTGGTAACACTGTCTCTTTCAATAGTACTGGAATTCCGAAAACACTACAAAACGTTTCAGTTCTAGTTGTGGTCAAATTTAAATTCAAAACTCCGTATTATTTTTTTGTCAAATATAAATCAAAATTAATAAAACGTATTGCTTCAATCTTACAAAGGAGAAACAAGTGGTTGAAACAAAGGCAATCGCAAAAACAAATCATTCCACACAATAAAAGTGACGTGCTTTATTAGGTTATGATATAATAGTTAGATTAGAACACGTGCTGCCATCCTAGTAGATTTTAGAGTATAATTTGCTTTTTTAATGTACAAAAAGCCATTTCTGGATCTGATATCTGGCAGTAACGTTTCAATAAAACAATTTATTAATGAGAAAGTAATTCATTAATATTATTTTATAAATTAATGAAATATTTAGTAAAATATTAAATTTCAAAAATATTTTTTACATAAAAATCATTAAAAACTTGAAAAAAAAGCCAATATAAACATTCACCTGAGGTGTGGAACCTCAAGATATCAACATTTTAAGCTGAAATTTGGAGACAATTGGTTTCAGCTAGTTTGGCACCATATACTGACTCAGGCAATGTGAATTTCGAAAAAAAGTTTTTTCGATCCACCCTACTGTTCAGTGATCACGGCAAAAACATGTTCTCAGTTCATTAAGGTCCGACGCTTCAAAATTTTATGGCAGGCAAGCGTGTTGAAAAGAGAAATTTTGGAAAATGCCTTAAAGGTGAAATTTCTGATTGAAAGGCACGATTAATATTTTTTTGCTAAGAAAAATTTAAATTCTGGGGGGGGGGGCAGACCCCCCCTCCCCCACATTGGCTACGTATCTGATGGTGGGGACAGAAGTCCACAATTTTAGCTTTATCAAATTCTAATAGTGGAATCTTAGTTATTTTGAGAAATAATGATAACGAAGATGATTATCTGGGGGGGGGATAGAACTTTTAACCCAACCTACCATAATTTTAAGGTGGACCCGGGCAAAGAATAAGAAGCTTTCTTATATGGTCAATACGAAATGCACTCACAGGAAAACAATTCGTCAATTTTTATTATTCCAGCCAAACTACTCAATTTCAATCAAAGTAAAAAATTTAATAATAAAGAAAATGATAGTCTGAAACACAAACAAATCGAAAAAAAATATTTTATCAACGTCAAACAATAACATAAGCATTACACTATCTTCATATAAAACGCGCCTTCGCTTCGTACGCTCTTAGCCATCTCTTATTGGCTGAAAAAGAACCTGTTCCGGAGCAGCCCTTCCTATTGGCTGAAAAAGAACAAGTTCTTTTTTCACGGCTGGAGGAGTTCTCCGAGCAGTGAGCGGGAACACCTAGTTCAGTGTTCTTTTTCGGAACGGAGAGCTAGTGATCTTTCAGGGAACGGAGTAAAATGCGTTCTTTTGCTGAACAGGTTAAAAGAACTGTTCTTCGGTGAAAGGTGTTCTTTCATTGATCTGTTCCCTGTTCTTTTGCTTTAATTAAGTTCTGAGCTAGGGTCAAAGTTGTAGACTTGGAGTCAGAAGCAAGGCCGTACTTAGACGGTGGGGGGGGTGGTCCTATGAGTTCGGACGCCGCTCCCCCGAAGTTATTACATTATATGTACATGGTGTATTTATACAGGGACGTAGCCAGAAATTTTTTTCTGTGTGGGGATGGTGAGGGGCATGGGCGCCGGCAGCATAGGGCAAGCCCCCCCACTCTATTTTTGTATGCAGCGTTATCCTTTGCTTTTTTGCTCTTTCCAACATGGTAATCATACGTTGAAGTAGTCTTTGCCCCCCCCTTGAGTAGTCTTTGCCCTCCCCCTGGGAAATATTCTGCCGGCGCCCATGGTGAGGGGTATGAAATGCAGTGATGTATAAATGAACAAAATGTTTGCGCAATAATTAAAAAAAATTTAATCTTGCTAAATTAGACAGAAATTGGGTGTGGGGGATATATCCTGAAAAATTTATCCCGATATGCCATGCTCCCCGACTCCGAAATTATTTTCTAAGTATGGCCCTGGTCGGAAGCCATTTAATCTGGATTTTCGGAGCCATGTAATTTTATATGCCAAAGTCGTATTCATTTTCTTAAATCGTAGTCGAAGCAATCGACATATTTATACACGCGTATTATTTTTAATCTGGAGCCTGATACTTGCTTTTTAAACGGAGTCTTTAATTTTTATGCTGGAGCATGTACTTTTTAAGCTCTAAGAGTGTATAGACTCTTTTGTGGGCTCCCCCATTGGAAATGTGCAGGTCCATGCCGTATGTTTTTAACCTGAAGGCTACGCAATGATTTTTTTTAAACTTGAGATGGATTTATTTAATATTTTGAGTTAGAGTCTAAACTTTAGAGCTAAAAATGTTTGTCGTTGGAACCAAAGCCATATCTTTTAAGCTGGAGCCCGAGACATATATTTTTATTTGTAGTCGCAGCCAAAGAATGAATGTTTTTTTTTAATATTATTATTATTCGAGCCGGATCCATAACCTTTTGGAGCTAGACCTGGAACAATAAATTTTTTTTTAAGGTAAAGAGGCGGACCGAACGGCGGAAAAGGGTGAATTTTTCATAAAACGATTTCATCATTATTATTTTGTTAAAAACATTTTAAATTGGGGGGGGGGGGAGCAGACTTCCTGATTCACCTCCTCGGGTACAAGGGGTCAGAGCCGTATCCAGAAAAAAATTTATCCAGACAAAAATTTCGGAGGGGGACCAAACGAAAGAAAGGTTGAATTTTTCACAAAGACTTCATCTTTATTAGTTTGTTAACAAAAGTTTAAATTTCGGGGGTGTGGTGGACCAGACCCCTGGGTACGGCCTTGAAGGGGGTCTCCCTCTCCAGCGGTCCTACAACCCCCCTCCCCCCTTCCGCTCCCAAAGACATTAGAGTGGGGGAGTTGAAAATTGCATCTTCCGTTCGCTTTATCATGAAATTTATGGTGTGGACTGGGAATAAGACTAGGAAAGGGGGGGGGGAATTCATCGCAGATTATCAGCTTCGGCGGTCTGCTGTAGTAGTGCTGAAGCAGAAAAAACAAAAACAAAACTGGTGTTTCGTTGGAATTGATTTTTCTCTTAGTTTAGATTTAGCTATTGCATTAGCATCTTGGAATATTGTTCATCGAATCGTTGAATAAACACTTCTGTGGTTGGATCATTTTTATGTCTTGTAAATAATGATAACAATTATCTAAATAAATTAATCCAGTCAAAAATGAACAAAAATTTGTAATTTATATTTTTTAAGTGAATCTAATATTGTTTATCATGCTGTGTATGAAGTATATACAATCATATATCTATATCGTGTATATTGAATCAGCCATTACTGTACTTAAATTTATATTCAGTTCAAGTAAATTAATGTTTAAAAAATGAAGATTTTGTAATATTGTCTTTTACTAAATACGGATTTTAAATTAATGAAAGCGACACAGAAGAAGTATACTAGTTCTTTAGCTCTTCTATAGTGTTTCATTATATTTAATTAAAATACTGACAAGTCTAATCAAACAGTTATGAATTACAACCTATTATGTCATTTTAGGAGCTTTCAGAATCAAATATTGTTTACTAATGTAAGCAATATTGTATTACTCAGGTAAGTAATCGAAAATTAAGCCTGGCCGAAATAATTCTCCCTAGAATTTCAGTTTTTCCATTTATTTTTACATGCTATGAGTAAGGATAGCAAAAGTAAATAAAAAGCATCGGAAAAAATTTTGATTTTAAAAAGATGTGCATATTTAACAGTATATTATAGAACGTTAATATAATTAAAATATTTTTACAAAAAATTACTGTTAACATACTTGATTGAAGAAAGCCAGAATGTTGGTTGCAAAGTTTTTTTAAACATTTTACAATTGTTGTTGTTGTTGCTAATGCCCTCTGGCAACCCGCGGGCGGTGCCAGATCCCTCAAATAGGCAGGCGATGGGCGGAAGGGGCTGCTTCCATTTTAATGAGCCCCAGTGGGAGGAACTCCGACTCAGCTTGGGGTCCCCTAATTTTGAACCAATTCCAGAGGAGGGACCCACCCCCTGAAATCGGCACCCCCAGAGGTATCGTTTAACAATTTGGAGGACATTGAAGCCACGACGGATTTTACGTGCACCAGCTCCCATTAGGGCACACGGTCCCACAGCAGTCGAGCCGAGAGGAAGTTGACCCTCCCAAGCACTGGCCAATCCGGATGCTGCTTCACTTTTCGTGTTCTTATGGGAACGGAGTTTAGTGCCCAGACCACTGCGGGTTTTACAATTGTACTAAAGTATAGTACATGTTAAAAAGACGTATATTTTCATTTTTAAATTGAATAAAATAATCATAATAAAGCTACCATAAATCAAAGAACCTGTTCTCAAAAGAACAGGAAAAAGAACTGTTCTTTAAAAAAGAACGGGAACGGTGAACAACTGTTCTTTGAAAATAACGGTTTTCCCCACCTCTACTTACTAGATCTATTCTCTTGTAAATTAAATCATTCCCACTTATTTTAAAGTCACTATTTTTAAGCCAGTTGACAGATAAAGTATATTGCAGTGCAGAATAATGTTGTTCTGCATTCATGCCAAATGTCAACGGGTTTTCAATTTAAGGCTAAATTTCTCAATGGGTCAAGAATAAAGTTTAGTATGTTTGAGCTTCCCAAACAATACAACTACAGGAGAAAAAAATAGTTTCCGTGAACGGTGTTTGTAAATACAGTTCTAGATACGTATAGACGATTCGCCTTGGGAACGTTGTTTACGGACTTGGAGGTCAATATTATTTTTCGGTGGAGAAGCGGGAAGCATCCAAAATTAGATATCGTGTTTGTCAACCAGAAAAGAGATTTGCAACCACCTAAGAAGAACTTCGCAACTCTGTTTGCTGTGTATATTCATTATTATAGTTATATTTATAACAGTTTTTGAGACAATTTTGAGGTGACATCTGTAAATCGAAGACTAATGAGAAGAACGACTTATAGCATCCACAATTATTGATAATATATATTGTCCCCGTTTTTTCTCCACCATCTACCTACCGACACGACGCATAATGTGCATTTTCTAAAACTTGGATTTTTTTTTCTCCCAATGTTTTAAACATTCAGATGAATTTTGAAATTTAAAAAATATTTTTTTAATCATTCATTAAATATTTTAAAAATGTAATCAGAAGAAATATCTAAATTTCAGAAAAGGCACTTTATGCATCGTGTCAGTGTCTTGACAGTGAAGGAAAAACGGAGACAAACTATCAGTTAACTCTGCATGATACGAGTGAAATAGTTTTTCGCGTAGAATAATTAAAACTCCGCAACTTCAATTCGACAGCCAGATATCACCTTAACAGGACAATTGGCAAATTTTTCTGTCAAATTTAAATGTGCTGTTTCAAGAATTGTATTCAACTTTATTCACGCCAGTAAAGAAATACTATTTTAATTTTTACTATATTTATTTATACTACTTTTTTTCAACAGCTGTGTTGATGAAATTTGCGATTACATTTATTTCTGTGAATTAGTCTTTCGTCAAGAAAAATAATTTTCAGTGCCACTTACTGACATTAAAGTTAAAATATAGTGAGTAACAGTAATACTTTGCTTAAAACAAAATCGACTCTTGTTTAAGAATGAGATAAGTAAAGAATGATACGCCACAGAAACACAAAAAGGAAATGTTTATTCATTTAATGAATGACTTGAAAAGTTTTATTATTTGCGTTTATTAAAATTAGTATTAATTTTCCAGTTGAGTTGAAGATATATTTCTTTGACAAAATACACTAGTTAGCATTAATTAAGGAAAAATCACAAAAAATAATGATAATGTGCAGAATTTAATGAAACTGATTTTATAAAATGCTTTCACGTATCCACTCTGGTTATTATTAAAGAAAAAATCACAGAAATAACGATTACACAACAGGTACATGCAGAATTTAATAAAACTGATCCACACACAGTATAGAACAGAAAATAAGCAGGGGCGAAGCCTTCAGTCCGCGCACGATGCGCAGATGAGTAGCAGGTTTCTGAAAAATTCGAAGAGTTTTGAACTTGAATTCAGCGTATTTAAAAACCTAATTTTATAAAATTTTCGAAATAGAATAATCTTTTTTTGCAAAGGAATGGCTTATAAGGTAATTTTATTATTTTCTTGTTTGGTTTCACAGAAAAACCTCCGTTTATACAAGATTCTTACTGCTGCCATCTTTTGGTCATAAAGGAAATCGTCCCGACCTGAAAAGAGATGCGCTGATAACAGAGCATCTCGTCCGATGACGCGCGCAGTTCCTTGGCCAATCAAATAGCGCGAAAATTTCGGGAGGAATATACGGTGAAAAGTGAGCCAGGTCATCTCTAAAAAGATAGCATCCAACCAGCGTTTTAACACCACTAGGCGACTGAACTGATTGATTGTACAAAAAATATATAAATACGTGTGCATGTGAAAGTTGACACGAACGAATTACAGAACGGCAATGTCTATCTGTGGGATGCGTTTAATTTGGTTTTAAATTAAAATAAATAAAATCATTTTTTAAATGATTTTTGAAATTAAATCATTTCTCGTCTCTTCTTATTTGAAATTCTTGCGTAATTTCTTTATATAATAAGAAAATGCACTGCTGTTTCATATAACTTCTTCTGAATATAATAAAATTACTTGTTATGTTGAAAATATTTTGTTTGTTCTTTTGATAAATACTTTAATGCGAAAAAAGAAAAAAATAATAAATTTCTATATTAAAAAAAATGTCCTATGCATTTGTAATTTGAATATCTCAAAAAATGGACTATTTGTCTGAGGCTAGAAGACCCATGCTTTAAAAAGAATTCACACATGTAAGAGATTCACCCAAAGTGAAAATCGGATGAGTAATATTTCATTGCTATAGATCGAGAAAGAAATGTTGGCATCCTTAAGATTTTTACGACATAATAATCGGAAAATATTCATCCAAAATAAGAATGGATTTTATTTTCAAATAATGGATGAATATTATTCTTTACTGTTTTGATAAGTACAATAGCTGTACATATCAAAAATGTCCCATTTCTAATTAATAAATTTCTAAATAAATAATACAAATAACCATTTAGGATGTGTTTTTTTTTTCAAACGTTAGATTATCTTATTTGCTTTGAAGTACATCCAAAATGTTCTTTATTCTTACACCACGTCATTCAAGTATTCGAGTGTAAGACAAATTTACTGTGTTAATGTGTTCGATCTTATGTATATTGTGTTACATAAAAAATAAATTATAGTCCAATGACAACGTCTAGTATTTCTTTTGAGTTATGTGTTTTTTGAAAAATGAATCAGTAATCAACCGAATCAAATAAGAAATTCAGCTTAGACTAGAATAGGAATTTTTTTTTAAATATTTTTGTACTAAATATTTAACTTAAATGTTGATAAAATATATGAACATAATATTTTTGACTATTTGCATTACACCTTTTGACTATTTGCATCACACCATGATCAAAATTTTCGTCGGTCGTTTCATTAGAACTTATAACGCAGTTTATGGGTGTGTGCTTGCGCTGACGGGGAAGAGGGGGATAAATCTGTAAGCAGCGATGACCATGGCATATATTCACGCCTCGCCCCTGAAAATAAGCTATAAAGTAGCATGAAAAGTAATTACCCAACACTTACGGTGTTTTCAGAATTCGTCAAATATATAAAATCAGCAAATTAAACGTGTCAGGTATAAGCAAAGTACCTTCAATATGGAATATGATCCTCCCTGGAAGCAATGCAACACCTACAATCGTGTGTAATGCTGTCAATTATGCGGTCTATCAGTTTCGTTGGAAGCGAGGGCCATTGCTCATGTAAAGCAGTTATAAGCGAGTCAAAGGGCTAAGGAGGTGGATTGAGAATAATTATTCACGCCAAAGTCCATGAACCACAGAAGGACTGGCATATAGCCATCTGGTCACTTGTGCCTGACTTTGTCCTGCCTCCAGCCTCCCAAAAGCTCTCCATCGCAATTCTTGGAGTAAATGATGCCCGTAGATCATTGTTACGAATTGACTATCCCTATTTCTTACCTTACAGTGCATTCACAGCAGAAATTGCAGGCTTGATCTCAAACATGCAATTTTATGCTCTTACAAAATTATTTATTCTGGCTGCAACGCCAGTAATTTGCATATTGAAGTTTTATTCAGCAACTTTTATACGATTTCTTATGGATTGGCTATTTTTTGAGCGAATTAGGGCTATTTTGTGATTTCTCCTTAATTTTTGGAAATCATTGTATGTACAAAATAAGCTTTCATGTTTAATAAATGCAAATTTTAACTTTAACCTTAGAAATTTCCTCAAATTACTTTTTTTTCCAGCATCATTTTGAAGAACGTATAAAGTCTTCAGATTAATTGACCAACTTGCAATAATTGTTCGTACCCGAAACTTAAATTTTTCTTACATATTTTAAATCTATTAAAATGCATTTAAACAAGGTTATATTAAATGTTAAAGTTTCAAAACACAAAACTGAAATTTAATGAATACATATCCGAAAAAAGAACCGCCCACTCGTTCTTTATTCCGCCGCTGTTCATCGTATAGCAAAGTCATATATATATAGGCTATTTGTTTACAAATAACGTATATTTTAATTTTATATTCTTAAAATTTCCATAAGAGGTCGTCTTCATATTAAATTATGCATCAACATATTTTTTTTGTTGTTTTTTTAATGACAACACTCCATTTTGAGTTTATCAAACGAAAGAAAACCTTCAAATTACCCAAAATATACATTTTTACAAATCTTCCACGATAATTTAAGGAGATGTCGCGAAATTTTTATAGCTCAGTAGATGAAAGCTCCAAATTTTTCTCCTGTTAGCAATTCCATTCTCGGAAATAAAAAATACATATTATTTATAAGGAAAATAATGTTTCTATTTTTAAAGCGTTTTTGTGAGAATGTAAAAAATAATGTCATTTACCTTTCCGTCTAATTTCAAATCGGCAATTTGAATTCTCAACCAGGTTACAACAATACATTATAGAGTATGATAGACAAGCATCACAAACCGAAAATATTGGTTTGAAACTACATTTTTAATTTAATTTTTAATTGTACGTTATTTATAGTGTATTTACAATTAAAGGATTTTCTATTTATATTTTGTCCGATGGTGTTCTAATCAACTGGTCTTTAGGCTTGTCATAAAATATTGTTGTTATATTGTGCTAACATTCAATGGTTTAGAATTATATTGGTGTATATAGATTTTTCATCCTAATAGAGTTTACTTTAACTATGGCATTATAGATCATTAAGTAATACGACAGTAATACATAAGTATTTCTCAAAATCAGCTTACGTCTCTTACAAAACTTTCTCACATACATATGAACACTTTCTAGTTTATTTTGAAATTGTTATTGTGTGAGTATTTTGATGGTCCCTTATAGATGTAAAATGTTGCCAGAAACACTACCTAGAGGAAAAGGCTGTTCTCTGCTCACCTGTACAATATGAGTATAAAAGTTACTTAGCAATAACCGAAGTTGAAGAATTATTTCCTGTAAAACAGGGAAAGAAGTGTAGCTAACTTACATGTAATAACATACAAAAAAGAATTTTTAATATTATTTTCTAAAAAAAGGTGATATATCTGCGAAATATAATTAACATGACTAAAGCACCATCATACTTTACAAATTTATCATTTGTTTGTTTCAAAATTTACTATTTTTAACTCCTCTAATATTTACTATTTTTGGTGCAAAATAAATTGAATTTATATTTTATTTATATACATAAATGTGCCTTTTAATAACTTCCGAAAAATTATAGCTTTTAAATTGATATGCGGCTCCTTAAATCATGAAAATAAGACATTTTAATTAATGTAAAATCAACTACTGAAAGAAATGTTGCACAATCATGAAAAATTATTTCAGCCGAAATTGGGCTAGGTCGCGATTCATGTTTTAAACAAATATAAATTCATAATTCATGATAATATTTTGTTTAAAAATTATAATCATGACAAATTGTGTTTGGCCCGCTTAGTTCTAACAGCAACAATGAAAATCAATTTCTTACTATCAGTATGATATGAACTAAAGTATTAAAAAATCTTTCAACATGGGGGGAGGGATTTTTCATGGGGATCCAATCACACAACTCACTAATTCTTGGTTCAAATACATTGAAAATTGCTTTCCGGGTAAAAATGATCATATTTTTTAAATGTGCAGTAAAAATTAGATGTTGCCATTTGAAAAACTAAAATTGATTCTCATTTAAATATTAAGATGATCCCTCGGGCAAATTTTATTGCTAGCAGATTAACGTGTACGATATTCATTAACAACTAGTATGTGTAAGTTTTCTGTACGACGAACGACGGCCGAATAAAGTGCAAGTAGGTCTTGCCTTTTTTCCGGAGTTGTACATGCATAAAACTATAGTTTTGCTTTCGTTTAAAAAAAACTAAAATGAATAATTAAATAAAATGAGAATTTAAATTTAAAATAGAAGTTAAATGTCTTTTTAAAAAATTACTGTCGTTGTAAAGACAAAGTTGAGCTTATAATGTCCCCCCCCCCCACATTTTTTGCATTCTAAATAAAAATAAATCCTTTTTCATGCCAAAGTTGCACGAGAATATATGGAATATACAAGTGAATATTTTTCAACAATTAAACTGTTAAATACATTTCAGTTTATTCGTGTGTACACGAATTGATACATGCAAGAAATTATGGGGGAGCACAGAGGAAATTAAACTAGCATACAGATGAAAGGGCCTCCAAATTAACGTGCACACATATATACGTTTCGATTTTTTTTCTTTTGAAATTTGAAGCCAAAAATATTATTTTCACAATTTTAGTAAACCTAGAAATGGCGAATTTTGAGTAGTTCAGATATTACTCATTAAATACGTACACATATTACTCAACGCAAGGTTTTATACCTGAAATAGATAAACGAGTAATTCTAATGAGTACTTTTCAGCATTGTTAGTTTTTATGTGAGATTGGTTTAATCAATTCAATGATAAGTGTTACCATAGAAATTGAAGTTTTGTCATAATCAATAGTTAGTTTAATGTCGTATCTTAAGCTTTCCAAGGAAAGATAAACATTAAAAATTGGAAAAAACATAGAATAATTGTAAAAAGAGTGAACGCTAAATGATTTTATGCAACACGATTTTTGTAATTAATTTGTGCGACATTGATGCATACATACATACATATGAAATAACAAAATATTACTATATCCACTTTGGAAAGTGAGCCCGTGATAAATGCCTGACTGCATTATAAAATGATGATTTCATTTTATCAATCTCACTGTAAAATTGAAACGGAATAATCGATATATAATGTTACATAAGAGTTTAGGCTTAGTTACAACTCAAAGACAATAGGAATGACACTATTTACGTCATCAGATCTTAAAAAAAGCTATGGAGAAGGGGGGAAAAACTCACGTGTCAGCCATTGAAGAAAATACGAATGTTCCAACAACGCTTCCCGCATTTGCTAAGGTTAAAACTAGACTCGGCAGATAATTTCTGTCGCAAACTAAATCCCACTAAAAAGAAAAAATATAAGTATATTATTTTATTGAATAACGTAAAATACACATTTAAATATGATCTAAAACAATTTTCTTCAGTTTAAGCCACAGTTTGTTGTGTGATCAACAATCTTCGTCCACTATGGACGAAGATTTTTCTAGTTGCCATTAATTTATAAAATAGTTTTACGGTTTATTTACCACTTAATGATGTTTTATCTAGTGGTATACAATTTGATCAGCAATGTAATAAAAATTTAAGAAAAGTTTCATTAAATACCCTTAATATCGGATTTTTTTCCTAATGTTAGCACCAACTAAAAGTTTTCCTGTTTTACATAATCAGGTTGTCTTTATAACATTAAATTTTTTAAAAATGCGTTTAAGATTTTTTTTCTCTAAAATGTAGAGCGTAATTGAAAATAAAAATTTCAATTTCAGACATCTGAATAATTTTCTTATAATAGAAATACATGAGTAGAATATATGTAATTAAAAGTTATGTTTATTAACAGAACACTCGTAAACTATTTGAGACGAATGTATTATTTAGTTTAGAAAACTTTATTTTATTTTTTATTTATTTATTTATTTGTTTCATTATGACTGCAAAGCAAGTCTTGTAGATCATTGTCACATTGAAAATGGACAATTTAACCAGTGCAACGAGATTAAAAACAATCCTTCTATTTTTATTATGAAAAAAACTAAGCTTCATGAAGGGGTTAAAATTTTTCTAGGATGGTATTTAACTCTCTAAATGGATTTACATCGATGATATAACAGATTACATCGTTTAATTAAAAATATGTGATTGGTAATTAGGACCGCCCGAACTGACATTTTTACGCATTTAATTATAATTATTTGAAAAGATGCCCTGTTTTCAACATATTTATTTATTTGGAAAATACTGATGGGAAACTATTTTGAATATGGTGCAAGAAAATTGTTTTAAGTGGTCGCAAAATTCTGAAACAATTAAAGTGCATACAGAATCATACATCACATTTATCAAAAACAAACTGTGCCATTTATTTTTCTATTACCAAATAATATGCACTGATTAAAAAAAGGATTAAATTTATTTGGGATAACAAATGAATTTTGCCATAACTAAATATAGAACATGCTTCTCGATCACGTTGTGAGACATGTTCTTTTAATATAAAATGTTCAACTTTATCTAACTAAAACTAATTAAATTTTTACGGCCTCTAATTGACCAGTTAAAGTATGTGTGTTCTATTAAATTCTATAAAGAATTTTGTACTAAGCACAAAGTGAAACACATCTCATATTTACTATATCTGTTTTAGTCAACTTACGCGTTTATTTTTTTTTCTTTTCTTCTTTTTCTTAAATAAATTTTTCGCGCTATCCTTATTTTTTATTGAAGTATAATAATAATAATAATATTGCAGTTTTATAGTACAATTTATATGTTTAAAAGTGTGCAAAGAAACCAAGCATAGATGTTTATCTGAAGTCAGTCGAAGGTTAACTATATACCTTTTAATCGCTACTTACCTGAGAAGTGACTGTCTCTTCATACCATTCCTTCTGGTAGACCCATCCGTTGTTGCATTTCCTCACGGGTTTCTTCGGGATTATTTTTCTGACAGATCTGAACTCTGGAAATATGCCTGTTGCCTTGTACGTCTCGGCCACTGCCGTATAATTGTAGGCGTACATAGTGCATTTTGAAAAACTGCCGTCCGGAAGTTTGGGAATGGCAAAGTTCTTGATTTCCGACTCCGTCAGATTTGAAGACGAGAGTTCTGGGATGAAGCAATAGTGGTCAGGCGTCGCGACCAGAAATATTACATTTAGAACATAGAACGCCGACGCCAAAGTCGTGGGTACCATGAACTTTATAAGCAGGGATTTCTGGTATTTTCCGAAGTCTCCCACTTCGGTGAGTATGCTTTCAAAATCCATCTTGCTAAAATTCTGACTAGATGAGAGCTAACAGCAAATTTCGATTTGCAGACGATTTGTGTCTTGCCGATGTTACTTCGAATTAAAAGTCCTGTTGTTGGAGGATTAATTCTGAGCAGCAAAATTCTAGTTGAAGTTGGATGGCAGAGGATCAGTTTCTAAGAGCTGCTGGATGAAAAAAAAAAAGGTCCGGAACACTATTGATGTAATCGCGTTTGTTCTCCCATGATCTTCCGAATCTTGTGAGAGAAAAAGGCGAAAGTTTTTATAGGAAAGTTGAACAGCGCGCCGCTCAGTAGCGGAGTCGAAGGTTACTAAACGTCATCACGGAGCAGATATTATTTTTTCGTTTTTGCTTCTTTTTCTCACTCGAAGAAAGAACTCAGAGGGCTTTGGCACGGACCTTGAAGTGTCTTCGGGTGATCATTTGTAAAAACGATTTGGAACCTTTACAAACTGGCAGAAAGGAAGAAATAGATAGGTATCGGCTGACTGTGAACGATCGAAAAGATTCGAAGAATTCATTTATTTAAAAACAAGAATTAATAATGATTTTAGAAAATACTATTCAGTTCAATTTCATAAGATTCTATTACAAAAACCAAGCAATCCGTAAAATGTATTGTATTTTATATAAAAATATTACTAAAGCACTTTCATTAGCCCCCCCCCCCAATTTACGTACACAAAGCAAGTGCATATCAATAAGCTGTGTTAAGAGAACATAAAAGATTTTGCAAGTAAATTGTAGGAATAACATTCAAAGTAAACAGTTTTCTTTATATATATATATATCTCCACATAAATTTAAAAAAAAAAAAAAAAACGAAATTACCGAAAAACCGAAAATAGTGTTTTGACCTTAAAAGGTGAAAAATGTGTTTTTAAGGAGTGAAAGGTGGGAAAGAAGCGCTTATTGTACATATGGAATAAGACTTTTCCTTTCTTTTTTTTACAAGATTCTCCAAAAATTATTAATCTTACAGATAAACGAGAGAAAAACATCTTGAAAAGTATACGTCAGTTAAGAAAAGTTAAGCAATATTTAAATTTTAAGATAGAGCGGGAAATGTTTATCAGGATTGATCTTTCATAACATTAAATCTAAATCAACATTGTAATAAAATTACTTCGAAATTGGTGCTAAGTATTTTTGAAGCATAACTATAACAGAATTATGTACACGGTCTATAAATTATTGAAAGGGCGCTAACGCCTACATGGTGCCATAGGCGTAGAGTTATATGGGCCTGTGGGGCTCGAGCCCCCCCCCCAATAAATTGTGAATAGGGGCTGAGCCCACCCAATAATTTACCACTAAATACAGAAAATTAATTTATACTAACATAAAAAAAGTATTTCACGCCATTTACAAACGTTTAAAAAACCTTTACTTGGACTTTTAAAAATTTTCTTCTTTGATTTCAATCATGATTTAGTATTCATTGTGACGCCCCGTAACACACAATGTTACTATAAGCTGCCCTCACCAGGCTCTGGTTAATTAAAATCAGATTATGCAGTGTAAAGTATGAAATAAAGAAAAGTTCAGATGTGTCTATAATGCACTATCTCATCGAAAATGTTTTTTTTTTCCTCCTTTGGATTTTTTACACTGCTTCTATTTTTAACTTATAACATGGTAGGAAGATACTAACATGGATACTTACCTTACACAGGTGTAGAATTCTATAGACCCATAGAGCTCGAGCGCCTCCAATAATTTACTTATATATAGTAAGTCATAGCTGCCAACTACTACGGAATATAATTAACCATTTTTTGTAAACAGTATATTTTTTAATTATTTTTTTAAATAGCAACCAGCTCGCGCGCGCAGCACAAAAATTTTGCTGTATTTTAAGCTATATTTAATTTTTGCTATATTTATTATATATTGAGCTCAAATTAGGCACGCATATTATAGGTCGAGTCGAGGTACGGAATTTTTGCAAATAAAAAGCAGAAGTCTGGTAGGGAAAAAAAAAATGAAATTTTGAAAACTCGCTAAAATTCAAATGAACTCGTGAAACATTTTTTATACACTTAAAATTTATGTTCAGTATTACTTAAAAGCTACTCTGTTGTAATTTCAACATTTGTTTGATTTAGAGTCGTTCTTCTGTCCTTGACTACTGCATTATAATTACGGAAGAAGCGTTCTGCGTCTACGCTATAAGTTGGTCTCAAAATGCTCTGTAAAGCTGCTTCAGCAAAGGTTTGAAAAGAGCATTTATTAGCTCACAAGACGCTTTCAACAATGGTATCTTCATTCCTGTTTACCGACTGTAAAATTAAGCGATGAAAGTGAGAGTACCCACACCATCTAACTCATTTTGAGGAAGTGTTCTGAAGAAAGGAATGTTTGAAAAACTTCCGAGCAATATAATTTGATTAAAAAAGGTGGTCATACTTGAAGCCACAAATGAGTAAAATATTGACCAGTGTGAAAATAAGCTTCATTTGTATTATCAATCATTAATTGCACATGCAAAGAAAGCTTATTGAAAATTTTTTTCAGATGTGGATTTAGCATTGTGTTCAGGTCCAAATCCCCTGACTTAACTGTTCAAGAGTTGCTTTCAAGGCTTCTAATTTGTTTCACAAATGGCGAGCAAACGGGTAACTTGAATCTACTAGTTCGTTAATTAATTTCATTAATTTCGGGCACAGCTCAGATATGAAGCTTATTTAAATCTTAAGAGTTAATGTTTGAAAAATCCTTTAACGTAATTTTCTTTCTTTTAAAAAGATATGCTATATTTTGCACGTATTTACAAAAATAAGAAATGTTCGCATAAATTCGCGTCTTTTCAGAAATAGCTCATATTTCGCATTTTTTCGCAATAAGAGAATTTTTTATAAATTCGCATCCATTTCGTAAATTAGAAAACTCCGTATCTTTAATTATAGGTTACTGTCTTACATACTGTATAGTCTTTTGGTATGTGTAGGGTTTACATTTTTTTTTAACAGGGCTACAAAAAAGTATTCTTATATTACAGCCTATACACTCGCCAGAAGGCTCTGAACACCTCACGTTATTTTATAACCACCCTGTACTTGCCAGGAAATCGCTTATGGAAGGAAGATAATCAAAATTAATGAAAGAACTTTCCTCTGCAAAAACTTTTTTAAATGCTGACTTTTCAGTAAGTATGGTATGGCTACCTCGCTCTTCTCTTAAGTCAGTTATTTTATTAGTTCCAAACCTGACCAACACAATAAGATTTCTTGTATCTTATTGCGACACCTTACATTGTTTGAAAAAAGAACCTTTTGTTTTGGGTTCTTCTCAATTTTACAAACCGATCACAAGTAAAAGGACGAGAATTTTGTCTAAAAATCGGACATGCAATGTACTATCTGTCCCATACTTGTATACTGAGTCAGAAAAAAAAAAGACTTAGGTTTCTCACTTTTCAGAATATGCGACATTTTTGTGTTGTCTCGGTTATTTACTATTCATTAAAGGGTCTGGGCTTAGTAATTATCTATTGAATAAAATTTTATCGCAAATTTTACATGAAAATTTTCTCGAGAAGTTTTGAATGGTATGGAGAGATATTTCAACCAGCTTATATAAAACTCATTTTACGAAGGTGGTTTAAAAAAGAAAGGTAACAAGAGTTCTCATGGATGCACATTCCCTGAGCGGATGAAATTTCATGTCTAGGTCAACAGATGATGCCATAATCAATCAAATGCCATATGATTCGTTACAGTGCTTCCGATGGAACGTGTTAGAGCATCCTTCCTACAGCTCGGATCTCGCACCCAGTGATTTACATCTCTTCGAGCCGTTGAAGAAGCACTTTCCAAATCGATGTCACAATTCAGGACGCCATCAAGTCAAAGATATTATAGTCACTAAAGTGGCTCATCAACCAGGGCCCTGATCAGAGGCGCCGACTTTACAAAATTTCTGTGGGTGCCCTAAAAGTCCGTGGGGGGGGGGGTGTTAATAAAATGTTGAAAGTCGCACAAGGTTTGTAATTTTTGATAAAGGATCGCTAAGTTTGGTGCCAAAACGCGACAATTTATTTTAAAGGGGGAGTATAGTTGGAATGTACTAAGATTGTAAAATAGTTTTAGTAGGTGATTTTAAGATAGATTTCGATTCCGAAGATGGGTTTTTATGGAACAAGGAAGAAAAATACGGCACACTCATGAATAATGATACACTTTCTAACTTTATGGAATCTTTTCCAACTGCCCTTCAATCTTTTCCTATTATTATTTGCTTCCTTGCTCGTAACTACTCAATCATTTGACTTTTCGTGCACATTTTTACCAGTGGGAAATGGGTAATACAAATAATCATTTTAGCTCCACATAAAATATCCAATATCTGAGGGTATAGATCGAAGAAACGATATCCGCCTCACGGTTTTGGTACACAAATTAAAATAAACTAACTGCACCAAGGATTTGAAAAAAATTCAGGATGATTCTTTACAAGCTGCACTACACACTGCAATAAATTCGAAAACTTTCAGAAAAAAATCTTAAACGTGGAACTGCACAGCAAAATATTTCTAACAGTGGCCATTCTGAAAAATTTTTCGTTTATTCAGGTGTCTAGTACAGCTTGTGACCATACATCCGAAAAATTGTGAAGTGCTTGAGATAATTAGTTTTCTTTTTTGTATTTATATACCAAAATTGCGCGTTCTTTTCCTAGCGCTGAAGGCGACATTCAAAGTTTAAGTGAATAGTGTGAATTTTGGCATCCGATTATCTGTACTACGGTGAAGCAACGCTGGGCATAGAATGGAAGTCTCCACAGTTGTGTCTTAGTAACAATAACAGCAAACCAGTTAAAATCAAGATTCTTTTTAAAGTAATGAAGTATTTCTGATGAAATGCCTTTCTTTTAGAAAAATCTGCTTGTGCTGGAGTCACCTTAAATTTGTTTGCCTTACGCAAATTCTCTGTCAAAATTCGAGGATTCCTGGGCGCACATCCCCTTTGCCCTTGTAATAAATCAGACCTGAAAGAGGTGTATTACACTATTTCACTTTTTTTTTTTTACTTTTAGCGATAGAATTTTGATTGGTTTACATTCATTACATTGGTTCACATCATTATAAATTTCAAAGCAAAAGAAAAGAATATTACTACGTTTATTGGGGGGGGGGGGACATGCAACAATAATATCACAATCAGTCAAATTTCTTGTCATGTAAATGGAAATTTTGTATAAAAAATGATTCAGTTTTCGAATGTAACAATTCACGATCAATTTTGTTATTGTTTAATCTATCTCACCCCTGTCTGAAATCCTCAGAGTTTTCAAAAAATGTTATTCATAGTATTGTTTCTCAGCTCATTCATTTCCTGTTTTACATTTTTGTACCCCTATAAACAGCTGCAGCTAAACCTTGCCTATTTTCTTTTTTTTTTCCCGAACAAATTAAAAAAACTACAAAAATTATACCTTTAAAATAAAACTAGATAGTTTCCTCAGAATGAATTAATGCAACGTTTTCTATGTTGAAATCTGTGTAGGACCACATAAAAAAGATTGGTAACTATTTTAATGCAAACAGAAAAATAAAGCAGAACAAAAAAAGTTGTTTATCTTAGAGTTAATAATTATTCAAAAAATATTTTGAATTGTCGGCCATATAACCTCTAGGCATGATTTTGAGCATCCGACAAATTTGCAAAATTACGAGAGACATACATTTCAGTAATGTGTGTTCATGAGCCCATGATTTCAGTATAATTTTAAAAAACAGCATTGGGCTAGATCAAAGCAAATAGTACCCAATTCCGCTTTGTCAGACAAGAACAAAAATTGAACAAAATATTCGCAGAAAATGAAACGGAAGGCATCTCGAAATATTAGTGTGGACCACCGACTGTTACATCCTTTTCAATAAATAACTGAGCACTAAAATCATTCAAAAATAGGAAAAGGAAATTGAGACTTTAGAAGAAAGTAACACAAACCTTTATACCTTAGAAGTCTCGCCTCAGTCTCATTCAATTAACACCAAAGCGCCGACACTTTTTGATGAATGGGCATCTTTTTTTGTTCCAGCGACATACAAAGTGTTGTATATTAGGTGCTTGTAAACAGACAAACCTTGATGTTCTCTATTTACAATAAAAAAAATTAAACCTACTCACTTAGGAATCCTGCAGTAATATTATTAGAACTATCTCAAAACATTTCCACAATGAGAATGAGTCTTTCACCTAACTCCTGTGTTATCTTTCCCGCATGAACTTTCTTCTGATTGTAGCCAGCGGCTTTGTCTCAAATTCTCCGTTTTCCGGTACTCTTGGGCTAACACAGTCTCATTGTATTCATACATTTTCTCATGGAGGACGAGGATTCTGGGATGAGGTCGGTGGGTCAGAAAGGGGGGGGGGACTTAGGACTTCGGCTGCAGTGGGCAAAGGCATTGCCTGTGGGGCTGTAGGGAGTCGCACATCACTTTGTGAAAAAACTTTGAAATTTAGAAAGACATTGTTTCCATGGGCGCCAGATAGGAATGCAAGTGGCAGTGGCTGTTTGAGGTTTGAGCTCGCCTAGTCATCGGTATAGTAAACATTTTTACTGCATACTGAACTTCTAAGTATTATTTTCGTGCTAAAATGTCTGAAAGTTAAGATGACCCCCATACACTTCTAAATTAGTACTCATATGAGAAACTATTATAATTATTATTATTATGTTAAGTAGACAAAAATATTACCTGTTTGGATTCCTTTTTTTTTTCATGCACTTTTTAAAATTTTAGAGTATGTGCTAAGTTACTACTTATTGGAATTTTATTATAATTACTCCAGTTCCGAGGCACATAAGGGTGTATGCCGAAGAAACAAAATCTGCATAACGGTCTAAGTACACAAATTAAAGTAAACTATCGCACCAAGGATTGGAAAAAATTTAGGATGATTCTTCATAAGCTGCACTACATACCGAAATAAAGAATAACACGTTCTTTAAAATTTTTGATTTTAAAGAATTTTTTTCTAAAAGTTTCGTAAATGATACAGGTTTATTGTTTATTTCAGTGTATAGTGCAGTTTCTAAAGCATACATCCTAAAAATTTGAAATACTTGACATAATTATTTTTTTACTTCCTTGTACGTAGTATAAGGAAGTAATGTGATCCCGAAAAATTTTGGGGGCCAAATTTCGACATAAAAACCGATTTTGACTACCTCTAAATTTAATTTAAAAAAATTTTTCGATGCATCTCATCGTAGGCTAGCATGCACGATCATATTAACGCGTCTGCAACTCATTTTGACCAGTGGCGAGTCTACTGTGGCCAGTTTTTCCATGCCGTCTGTACGTACGTACGTACGTACGTACGTATGTATGTAACTCGCATATCTCAAAAACTATTGGTCGTAGAATGTTGAGATTTGATATTTAGGATTGTTCTATGATCTAGTTGTGCACCTCCCCTTTTGGTGGCAATCCAATGGATAGTTTATGTACAGGACCGCCCAAAAGATTCGAAATACATTACGCTCTATGGGCCGAAATTCATTAAACTCGCATATCTCAAAAACTATTAGGCGTAGAATGTTGAAACTTTATATTTAGGATTGTTGTAACATCTAGTTGTGCACCTCCCCTTTCGGTTCCATTCGACTGTATAGTTTATCTACAGGACTGCCCAAAACATTCGAAATACATTACACT
Organism: Cheiracanthium punctorium; assembly: GCA_038373885.1. NCBI lineage: Eukaryota > Metazoa > Arthropoda > Arachnida > Araneae > Cheiracanthiidae > Cheiracanthium > Cheiracanthium punctorium. Next base: position 384,460 of record JAWZYV010001476.1, read on the forward strand.
CAATGGGCCGAAATTCATTAAACTCGCATATCTCAAAAACTGTTAGGCGTTGAATGTTGAAACTTTATATTTAGGATTGTTGTAACATCTAGTTGTGCACCTCCCCTTTCGGTTCCATTCGACTGAATAGTTTATCTACAGGACCGCCCAAAAGATTCGAAATACATTACGCTCTATGGGCCGAAATTCATCAAAGCGTTTTTTAGAGGTATTGGGCTATTTCAAACGACTCAGAAGTGATATATGCTGTGAAGAGTTAGAAAATGAATTTCTCCATTAATAAAAGTGTCTTTTTCATTTATAGTTCTGCTACAGGAACACTCAAAAGATTTCCAATACATTACGGTCAATAGCAATTTTAGGGGCATTCATCCATTTCAAGCACAATACCGTCCTACCACATAAGTTAGGTAATGGTCCGACCACGGTCACGTGCCTCCCTCAAGAACTATGCCAAAAGTCGCCAATCTTGGCGACTTTTGGCGTATGTGTGTGCATATTTAACTCTCAAATCTCAAAAACTATTATGAAATTTCATATATAAGAATGTTGTAACATCTAGTTGTGCATCCCGATTTTTGGTTCCAATCTACTGGAGAGTTTATTTACAGGACCACCGAAAAGAATTTCAGTACCTTAATGTCTATGGACATCTTCAATATAATACAACTGTAGACAGTCATTGTTTGGTACATGTCCAAAATCTCGCCGTCTGTCCTCGACCTTGGCGAGTTTTGGCGAAATATCGCCAAATTTGGCGATAGTCAGTCATTTGGTCCATGCCCAAAGTATCGCCATTTGTCATCGTTCTTGGCGAGTTTTGGCGAAATATCGCCAAATTTGGCGATAATCTGTCATTGTTTGGTTCATGCTTAAAATCTCGCCAAATGTCGTCGATATTGACGAGTTTCGCCGAAATATCGCCAAATTTGGCGCCAAAAATTATTTCCTATTTTGTATAACTCTAAAACTTTAACCCGTAGATTTTTTAACTTTATATTTAGAACTATTGTAATACCTAACTGTTTTCAATATCTTTTTTGACAGCAATCGACTGAGAATTTATTTACATGGTGAGCCAAATGACTTTGAATACATTGAGGTGTATAGATGCATTCAATTCATTGAAAGTCTGTGGTCAATGACTACTTTGGCTATCCCCAAAATCTCGCTGACTATCTCAAGTTTGTTGGCTTTTGGTGAAATATCGCCAAATAAAGTGTCAGAAGGAAATCTTTCGAATTGAACTCAGCTTGGCGATATCGAAATATTTGGCTAGAAATCGCTAAACCTTACTATTATTGATATTTTATCTCTTTCAAACAAATAAATTTAGAGGAAGTCCGTCGAAAATATTTTTGATCTAATGGACGTGCAAGGAAGTCATGTGTTGGACACATCAGATTTTTTTGCATTTGTGTACCAAAATTTCATTTTTTTTTTTTTTTTTTTTTTTTCCCCCCCCGAACTACAGCGATAAGCTGAAAGTAGCTGTCATTCAGTTGCCTAATTTAAGGTATTATTAAGGGAATTTTTGTTACCTCTGTATTAGTTTGCGATGTAATAAAATTAATATCAACAGAAACAATTACGGTGGTAATTAAAATTTTAAATTTAGTGTAAAATTTCACCAAGAAAAAGGAAGTAGTGGAGCTGAGCTCCCATGCAAATTAAGCACTTCCTTTAAATACATGCAAGTATTTAGTACCCACGAAAACTTTTCTGTGGGTGCTTGAGATCTGACATACTAGATAAAAAAAAAAAAAAAAAAAAAAAAAAAAAACCCATCCCTCACTAAAATTTTATTTTCGAATTATGCAATTGCAAAGCACTCGTCGTCATCAGTGGCGTGATTATACCGTTAAGGCCCATAATGAATTCATTGGATAGGGTCCTTCCTCATTGTACAGAATCTCAATCAACATGTTGCAGTTCACTTTTTCTAGCTTTCTATTTGGGAAAGGCTCCCCCTCCGGCCTAGGGACCATGGCTTTTGCCCGTTCTATCGCCCTATAGTTACGCCAGTGATTGTCTCATCGAAGCTCCTCATGTGCATCTGAATTATAAAGGACATGGGTGCTCATATAGGAAAGTAGGTGGGGGGCTCGGGTCCCTCCCTCTAGACGTCGGTATAGTGAACATTTTTATATTAGCTAACCTTTTTTTCACTATTTCAGTACTAAAATGTTTGAAATCGCGATTGCCGATGACCTTACAAATGCAAGAAATAACCCCTCCCTCCACGTCTTAAAGTACTCATATGGACGTCCACGCAGAAGAACCCAGCACATACATTTGGCCTTATTAAAGATTTTCTTTTAAACTTTTAAAATATCACACAACTAATAAGCAAATAAAGCATTTTAGTACTGAAATAATGCAAAAAGTTCAGTATGATTTACAAATATTCATATTACGTAATGGAATAATTGGGGCGAAGGGGGGCATGGGAACCCTCCTTGAGTGTACATCACTGTGTTGGGGTTATCAGACGATTGCTGGTGCTCAGCATCCAACGTAATTATTTTACAAGACCGAAGCACCCACATAAACGTCTGTTCCTAGCCCTTTCTGTGAACTTCAAAGTATGACTTTGCACTAAAATTTCTGTGGGTGCGGAGCACCCACAGAATTTTTTCAGTGGGTGCTTGAGCCCCGGAGCACCCACGTAGTCGGCGCCACTGGCCCTGATATCTTCAACACCGGTTTCGATAATTTGGTGCAAAAGATGGAACAAATGCTTTGATGCCCATTAAGGCTATTAGTCCAGTCATTTGGTCGAAGAAAGGGGGTTTACCTGGAAAATTTTTCCGGGAGTTTTGAAAATGGGCAATTTTATAGATTTCGATGTGCTCTTTCCGAATTTCAACTTTGCCCTCTCGTATCTTTGCCGCTCGTGCCGCCACGTTCGAAAAATGGCGCCCAAAAGCAGTTTTTTGGCAATATCTCCTTTCCGACTCATTTCACGAAAAAAACAACTACAAAAAAGGAAACTAGAGAAAATTTCCTACAATTCATGTAATTACCTTTTTTTTCGTAAAATCAATAGTTTTGGCGTACGAGCGCCGCAAAGTGAAGTTCCGAATGCGTTTTGGCCAAAAAACTTATTTCCACACCACCTCGTGAAGTAGAGAAAGCGGTGTTTTTTTTTTTTTTTTTTTTTTTTTTTTTTCCGTGGTGTCCCCAGTAGCCCTAATCCACGTGCATTTAACTCAGGGATGGGCAAACTACGGCCCGCGGGTCAAATCCGGCCCGCCGGAAGGTTTTATCTGGCCCGCAGATAGAATTTTGCAGGATGTGTTTTTGAGCGAGTTTGGCAGCTGAAAGACCACATTGTGTCTTTCTTCCATGAGAGACAATGTTCTGCGGAGTGCGAAATGTAAGAAGATACAGAATGGCTTTCGGACTATGCATTTTTCACAGATCTTCTTTGTCATATGAGCAACTTGAATGTCAAGATGCAAGGGAAAAATCAATTTATCAACGATATCTGGGCCCATCTCAAAGCTATAAAACTAAAATCTAATCTGTTTGCCGGGTAGCTAGCTAAGAACGACTTGTCTCATTCCTCATGGTTAAATTCAATACTCTCAATAAATGAATAGAAGCTTAAGAATTATGAAGATGGCTTTAAAGAACTTCATTTTGAGTTCGAACTCAGATTTCAAGATTTCAATGCCATTCAAACAGAATTGGATATTTTTACCATGTCTTTCAACGTAAATTGTAAAGCAGTGAGGTCAGATTTGCAGCTTCAATTCATTGAGTTGCAATCTAGCGATCATCTCAAGCAGCTAAATATGCCAGAGTTTTACAAATCATTGTCTTTTCCAAATTTAATATCTCACGCTCAGAAAATCAGTGCTATGTTTGCTTCATCTTATATATGTGAACAAGTGTTTTCAACTATGAACCTTAGAAAGAATTCTTTCAGAAGTAGACTGACAGATGAGCATTTAGCCTCATTCCTTGGAATGAGTGCATCTCACTTCGAACCTCATAAGGAACTTTTAAAAATGAAATAGCAATTTCATTCATCTCATTAACATATTTAAATTGTAATACTTGTATATTGTTTTTAAAAATTTAGAAAAATTTATCTTGGCCCGCCAAACTTTTTTTTGCGATTTTTGGACCGCGACCTTTTTCGACCTGTTTGCCCAACCCTGATTTAACTAATCCAAAATTTAGTGCATTCTCCTTCGCTTCGCTGTTCTTGATGGACCAGAAGTTGCAAGTTCATTGTCTCTAGTACCGATCGAAATGTCACAGCCCGAAATTTCTTCCACATCAGCCGAGATGGGATTATCAGTTTCATCGCAATCTTCTTCGTTCTCGATTTCATCATACATTTGCTCGAAAATAGTCTCCAATTCTTTCTCTTCATCACTACCGTGTAATGGAACTTGCGAGTTATCACAGGTACCATTGCAATTCGTGCATATAACCAACACCTCCTAGATATAAAAAGCCTAACAACTGTTACGTCCCCAAGCTTCCACGTCATCAGTAGGCCTTCAAGAATGACGTCATCACAATTTAACTCTCATAAAGTAAAACTATTTAAAATTTCTGCTGAATTTACTCACGCACAACAGCATTTTACTGATTTGAGATAAAAAATTTTAATTTTACGGCAAAAAGCAAGTTTTTAATTGTAACTAATTATGTAGTGTAAGAAGGAAATAGATCATAATGAATTGTTTTGTATCACAAAGGTATTTTATTTTTTATCTTTAACTTATTTTCTAATATTTGTAGCATTCAGCAGAAAATTTAAATAGTTTTACTTTATGAAAGTAAACATCCTGCAAAATTCTATCTGCGGGCCGGATTTGGCCCGCGGGCCGTAGTTTGCCCCTCACTAAGTTAAATGCACGTGGATTAGGCCTACTGGGGATACCACAGGGAGAAAAAAAAAAAAAAAAAAAACACCGCTTTCTCTACCTCACAAGGTGGTGTGGAAATACGTTTTTTGGCCAAAACGCATTCGGAACTTCACATTGCGGCGCTCGTACGCCAAAACTATTGATTTTACGAAAAAAAGGTAATTACATAAATAGTAGGAAATTTTCTCTAGTTTCCTTTTTTGTAATTGTTTTTTTCGTGAAATGAGTCGGAAAGGAGATATTGCCAAAGAACTGCTTTTTGCGCCATTTTTCGAACGTGGCGGCACGAGCGGCAAAGATACGTGGGGGCAAAGTTGAAATTCGGAAAGAGCACATCGAAATCTATAAAATTGCCCATTTTCAAAACTCCCGGAAAACTTTCCAGGTAAAACTACCAAATGACTGGACTATATGTTGAAAAATAATTGTGTATCTCTTTGATTTCGTGAATAAACTTATTGGTTAAAGGGCTTGTCACCTTAGTTTTTGAACCATCCTCGTATTTTCGTCTACATTGCATGAAACAGATAAAATAATTGAATTAAATTTCGGCTGATGTAAGAGTTAACAGTAGTAAGTTAAACAAAACTCCCTTATAATTTATGTTGCTTTTGTTATTTATATCAAAATATTTATTTATTCATTTGACATAGAGTAGTATTCTTTGATTCTCGATTTTAAACGTTAGCGCAAAATTATAAAAAAAAAAATAAATAAATAAAAATGTTGGAATGGAGATTGGAACGCAAGCTCTTCATTCCACTCACTCATATTAATTATACAGAAAAGGTCAAGTGCCACCCAGTTAGTGTAGTGGCTAAAGAGCCATTCTATCGCGCCTTGCGTTTTGGTTCGATTCCCGGCTTGGGTGTTTACTCATCTGTCCTTTCCACGGACTAAGAGGGTACAGGACAATCATCCAAGCATTGTGAAAGAACTAAATGAAATTTGCCCAAAAGGTGGCGCTGGGAGTCGTACCCATTAATTTTTTGGCGCATACGTCGTGTGCTAGTAGCTAAAACGTAAACAAATATCAACGGAAGCACCCCGCGGGAGATGCTTACGCCGTGTGTCGTCAGAGGGCGCCCATGCCGTTAATCATTAAAAGGGGGTCGCATATTTTCCTTTCAGAGGCTGACGCAGTTTCGCCCGTCTGCCGCTTCCCGATGATCGTCCTAAAGCCTCTTAGTCCGTGGTCCTTTCATAGAATGTTGGCCGTCCTTGTGTGCGCCCGTAATTGAAGGGGATACCTTCAGGCAGTCATAGTGGCGAATACCTAATCGGCAAGTGTCCGCCCGTTATTTAAAAAAAAAGAAAGAAAGAACAAGAAAAGGTCAAGTAACTGGAGACGATAAAAAGATATGTGACGAATTTTCGGTGGCATTCATATTTTGCATTTCATGTTCAATTATTATTTGGACAGCAGCGTCCATCCTTCACCCTTAGTTTAACGACCTCGTGAGGGAGATTGTTTATTTTTTACACATACACACAAAAAGTAAAGAAGAAAAAAAGAATGCACTCGGGTAATTTCCATTTCAAACAAATCACTTTTTGGCTCTTCACATTCTCCCAATTCAACAACGGTATCTTACACTGACAAAACAGTTCCCTAACAGATCTTGTATTTTGGAAATTGACCTCCCTTCATTTAGTACTTCAACTGTTTATGCGTCAGATTGATTTGTGCCCGCAAACAATTGAGTGCGTTTACAGAACGTAGAGAACAATTTTAAGATGCTGCATGACCATTCTCGGAAAACTGTTAGATAAGAAAGTAGGGGAAAAAATATACATTTCCGATAAAAAGTGGCGTAAGTAATTCGTACGCTGTTTATTTACATACACGGTTGTCAAGTTGAATAAATCAAAGATCATAATAGTAACCTGACACGTGTTTTCCTTCCATCAGTGACTCAGTTTTAAAACCGGTGAAATTGGAAATTAAGGATAGAAACACCTTGATTTGCATATCATGGAGAGTTATTTTTTAAGCTGTCTTATTTGTCGGGAGCATCTCTTACATCCTGTGTAACAAAAATAGAGGGCTTATATTTTACTAATTAGCAGTTAAAGCCCGTTGTGGATATAATTTCACCGGGCGCTAGAAAAAACATTCCACAAAAATATGTCTACACTCAATATATTTAATCTGTGTCCACTTAAAATAAATAACTTTATATTCAATTTTTATTATATACAGAAATTGAAATTGCATTTTCTTCTGAAAACTTGCGAAAACTTTTCGCATTCGAAAGATTTAGTTTAGCGGGGAATCGATCCCATCTTATATCAGTGTTTTAAGCAGAGGAAATCATTTTATTTGTGAAAAAAATAAATAAACTGAATAATGTGAAAAAACTATTTTAAACGATTTGGAATCGGAATTTTCCCTTCAAAGCCTGATAACCGTGACTTTAGTATGACGTCATTATCACTTGCGATACCTAATTTTGTCAAGCAAATGATTAACTTCTTTTACCCCCGTAAATAAAATAGAGCTGAAAATAGCGAAAAATAGCTTGAAAATTAGGAAACCGGTGGATTTTCAAATTTTTTAAGTAGTGCAGATTATTTTCTTTATTTTTATACATAATTATTAGGGATCGACCGATAGTATCGGCAACCGATAGTATCGGCGCCGATACCTCCAATTTTTTTAGGTATCGGTATCGGTTCTTTCGATTCTAAAAGTATCGGGAAAGTATCGGTTTCTGTTGCTTTCATCCGTTTTCACCGATACTTTGCTTTTCAGGAAAAAAACACGCAGGCGCAACACCATTCTAGAATCTTCATTTTGGTAATGAGATGAGAGGCGTCGTTTCATTGGCACATTTGTTTGTGAGAGTGTTTTCGAACTGTTTTTTTTTTTTTTTTAAATTCTAACCATCGCTAAATGGATGTCGTATCACCAAGTGTGGTCGAAATTATGGACGAAGAATCGTTAGATGGCAGTTTAACAGGACAGTCGCCTATTCTTCTAAATTATTTTCAATTGGTGCCCAAAACTAAATACGCTCTCTCCAAGAATTGCAAAAAAACAAATGTCGAGAGGTAGGCTGTAGTTTTACTTCAGTTTTATAAACGTTTATTTTCTCACTGTGTTGACACAATGTGTTGAATCTCCCTATAACGAACTCGCTCGGTTCCAGTTGAAAAATTCGCTATAGAGAAAATTTTGTTGTACAGAGATTAGAGACTTTTGCAGTTATTTTAGAAAATATTACAAACTTTTTAGTTAATTCGATGTTTAAAAGTATTAAATTATGACTTTCAATTAAAAATAAATTGGTATTTATTATAAATTTGTTAAACTTACGGTTTCTTACTTTTCAATTGTATAAATGAAATATTCGAAAGTAAGGACAATTCACGAATTTAGACAATAAAATATGTAGTGCACTTACGTTTATTTTACTTCAAAATTCCGTTATTTTACATTGTTTTGCATTCTGTGATTTTAAATTTTCATAAAAATATTCACATTTTATAAGTCCGCTGAAAATAGAGTGAGGCACATTTTATTCCATTTAGAAACCTCTTTTTAATGGTTTTGAAAGTTTGAAGCATTAAAGTTTGATGTGGTTTTGGTCGTGAAGCGCATGGCCTTGTTATTATATGGGCAAATCGGGACTTCGAACAGGGCCCCCGACTTGAAAGGGCCCTCAATTTTAAATGTTTTTTCTGAAATATTCTTTTTTATATCAAAATTTTATGAAAAGTTTAAAAATTTCATAGTTTGGGGCCCCAAAATCTATCAATGCCCGTTGCCCCCAGTTGGTCATAATCGGGCGCTGTTGAAGTGTCTTCATTATCGGATTCCGTTTCACTTTCCTGGTCTCCTTTTTATCATGTGTTACTCTTCCACTAAGTGCTCTTTTCGAAAATTAAAATTTGCTTCAAAACTAACAAAAAAAAATCGAAGGTAAATCTGAAATATTCGCTATGTGAAGATAAGCTCTTCGTTATATAGAGAACTTTTATAGTTTTATTTAAGCCTTAAAGTTACGTTTCCATGAAAAATTTCGTTATAGGGAGAAATTCGTTGTAAGGAGTCTTCGTTATAGGGAGATTCTACTGTATATATAGGCTTTTGATATCGTTGGAGAGTGTCTAGCTCTTGATATAGATTTCACGCTTAAGAGACATGCTTTAAATTTTTATTTAAAAAAATTGGCGCAAGGACATCTGATTCGGCTTGGGTATGATATAGATATCAAAATTGATGAGGGAGACGGTCCCTGACATCGTTTGATATTTCAGGGGATGACGAACTTTAAAGTGCTAAATCAGGTATGGGCAACCTTTGAAAAGTTGTGGGCCAAACTTTAGGATATTAGCGAAGTCGCGGGCCAAACCCACACCTCCTAGATAGAGAAGGCCTGAGAACAGAAACTTTAATGTCATCAATAGGTCTACTACAATGACGTCATCACAGTTTTACTTTCACAAAGTAAAACTATTTAAAATTTCTGGTGAATGTTACAAATTTTAGAAAGTATTTTCAATTGAAGATAAAAAATAAAATACCTGTCTGATAAAAAATAATTTATTATGATCTATTTCTGTATCATATTACACAATTAGTGATAGTTAAAATTTCCTATTTATCGTAAAACTAAATTTTGTATCTTAAATCATTAAAATGTTTTATGCGGGAGTAAATTCACCAAAAACTTCGAATACTTTTACTTAGTGAAAATAAATGTCTGATGACGTCATTTTAGTGGACCTAGTGATGACGTGAAAGTTTCTGTTCTCAGGCATTGTATATCTAGGTGGTGTTGGCCAAACCTGCGGATTTTAGCGAGGTGGCGGGCCGTATAATTGAGATTTATATGGGATATTGAATGGTTTATACGGAGTTTTCAAATGTTCCGCGGGCCGGCGGTTGTCCATATGTGTGTTAAAGTGTAATATTTCGGCCTTCGAAATACGTTTGGGGAATTTGCTTCTATTTAGCTTATAGAACTTCAGAATGTGGTGGGAAAAGTTAAATTTTAGTATTATATATATATATAGTAAACTATACTATTTTATATAACCTATATTGGTTATCGTTATGTAGTAGTGGGTCGCGAAAAAAAAATCTAGTTGAAGATTTTTTGAAGAGTAGGACAAAAAAGTTTGAGAACCACTGCTCTAGATCAAGATTTTCTCAGTGTTAGTTCGAAATGGCCCCCCCTTTCGACGATGGCACCCAGACCTTGCTTACCGTACCGCGCCGAACACTGAAGATCAATTTCATTAAATATGGATAAAGTAGCAACTTTTTTTTAAGACTTGAAAATTGAATTTAGTTTATCATTTTTGGATTTTTCTTTAACCTTCATTTAATCTCGTCATTTTAAAGCATCTTTTATTTAGACCTTCCAAGGCGCAGCTTGAAAATGAACAAAAATATTTTGCTTCATATTGTAACTGTTTCAATGACAAAATTAATGGTGCTAACATTATAAGCGAAACCTATATGTAAAAACAATTTATTCCTTTTTTTGTGTCGCAAAGAAGTTAACTTTTTGGCAGTGACTTGAAAACTGGCGACTCCCATGTCTTTAATTATGTTGGTCCAGATGTTGATGATTCATTTTTAAAACATTACAAAATATCAAAAGTACGAATTATCAAACACTTAATGATTTTATTATCTATCAGATTAATGAGAGAACGTAGGATTTGTGTATCATTCTGTTTTGAGAAGTGTAATAATTATCAATATCTAATAATTATTTATATTGTTAATTTAAAAAGTTAAAGCTGTATTAGTATAATTATTAATACTACTTATTATTTAGTTTATTTCAAATTTTGGCGTAAAAAACATATTTCTTGTGAATATTATTTGGTTTATATGTAAGGAAAACACAGGACTAATCAGTGTACCTGTTCTTCGTACGGAAAAGATCAAATACATGGATCCTTACGGATTAATTGTGACTTAACCCTATCCAGAGAATCCCTGTCAAAGAATTCAGATTTTCAAAAAGAACTTAAACATGATCATATGAGTTCATATTAAACAGAAATCTTGCTAAATCATTTAATAATTCACTTAGTGGTTAAATAATTGGAGCAGATAAATAAAACCAATAATTAATGTGAACTTATGCATTTTAAGGGAAGAATTTACACGTACTTAATGAACAATATCTAAATACATATGTACTTACATAATACTGTACAGTTTATACATTATCAGAATTTAATGCAGTTTAAGTAATCTAAGAAATATTTTCATGTGTGAAAGAATTCTAATTAAAGAAAATCTAAATAAAAATTGCAAGAAAGACACATATAGTAAGAGCAAGCAGGAAGCTGTTTAGTGTCTAATATGGAAACCTTTTATCTGGCTCATAGCAACAATTAGGCGACAAAATAGAGGTTAAGAAAAATTGATTTAAATATTTGCACCAGCCGGCACTGGAAATGAAATGGATTATCTTATACCCCTTTAACTCCCACCCCCCGTGTTTGTGTTCTGTCAAGCCTAAATGAGGGGCATCTACCTATAGGGGGGGGGCTTGGGCGGAGGACTTTTTAAGGGAGTCTAACGCATATTCACGTAACATCTGGAGAAAATCGCCCAAAACTCTAGACCGCTAGATCGACAGCCACGCGAGGAGAAAGAATTCCGAACCTGCACACTAAGACGCTTCCCAGTGCTCAGCTTTTTATAAATTCGGCCATTCGTCGGCATGATTTGAATAGAAAAGAAAGACTAGAACTACTGTAAATTCACATTTCAAAATGTATCCACTGCTTTTTCTTTTTAATGCTTTCTACTGGGATCAAATTTCATCATTCTGTTATTCATTTTAACGAGAACTACACCCTCGTTAAAAAAACTGTCCAACAGATGTGGGTTTAAATGACATTAAATTATGTAAAGTATCGGTATCGGTTAAGTATCGGTATCGGCCGATACCATAACTTAAAAGTATCGGTATCGGCTATTTCTGAAAATGAATTTATAGGTAAAGTATCGGTATCGGTCATCGGCGAAAATGTGGTATCGGTCGATCCCTAATAATTATGAAAACTTTCAAACGGATCGTACTAACGGTGTAGATTTTATTAGGTTTTTGTATGTAAACTTTTAATCTTTTTGGAGTAATGGTGGTAAAAGTTTTATCTTGGATTGGTTACATGGGAATTGTTATAGAGTCAGTGAATCACTGAGTCAGGGATCAGCGTAACTATATAATTGTTTGTGTGACCTCTTTCTCAGGTCAATCTTGAGGAATGAGAATACCGCAAAAATAAATCTTACAGCTCATTGCTGGTATAACCTTTGAGAGAGTACTGAATATTCCTTAATAGTAGCGCTATATGCTAATGAGATGTCTGTATGCTTTTTCGTTATAGGCGGCTTGACCTTTCTTCGAATCTGTACCAATTTGGCACACTGACTAAATAAAACAAGGGAAAGCTGTAGCTGTAGAAATGAATAAATAAATCGGAATGGCAGTTTTTAATTAATTAAAATTTAAGCCATCCATTAATCAATCGGAATGGTAGTTTTCCAATTAAAAGCCAGTTAGTTAAAAATCGTGCTAACGGAATTTTTCTCACCCTGTAATGAAAGCTATCGCGCACAACATTCGCTTCCGAAAGAACCCCTGTGTTCGGAGAAAATGACAAAGCTTAAATTTAGGTAATATTGATACAGCAATCCGTGCGTTGTTACTCACATTACATGGAAAATACTTGGGGAATCTTACAGTCAAACATGTCCTTTTTATAAAGATAGGATTTTTTAAACCATTTTTCTATTTTTAAATACATTTTTTTTTATTTGAAGGGTCGATTTTTGATTTAAACATTGAAATATCTCCGATGTTGTTCGATCGATTTACATGAAACATTTCATGATGTTTAAAATGTCTAATGACCTAACATTTCGAAATTTTCCATGGGAAATTGTGGATTTTACAAGCTAATTTGATTAATTGGCTGAAATATTTATCAACTCCGGCACTTTTAATCACTTTTAATGGAATCGCACAATTATCTTTTTCCTGTACATCTATCCATTTTACAATATCCTAACAATTTAAAAAAAAAATCCTTAAAAATTCTGATTTTAAAAAATTATTTTGTGAAAAATCCAACCTCTTGTTGGCACACGTTTCTACCATTTGACAGGATCGTTTTTGAATGCGAAACTGACAACAGCTGAATTTTCGATTTAACAGTCCAAATTTTCCTTTTTCTAAAAGTATGATATTTTTTTTCAACGGTTTTCTATTTTTTCCAATTTTTTATAGAAGGTCTGTTTTCGGCCTAAACACAAAATAACTTCGATTTTTTCAATCGATTTTCATGAATTTTTTGGTGGCGTTTAAAACGTCTACTGATCTAAAAATTTCCGAATTTTCAGAAATTTTCGTAGAAAACTGTGGATTTTACAAGATAATTTGATTAATTGGTGGAAATATTTAACAACTCATAGAACTATGTTGATTAGCCAGGGACGGATTAAAGAGGGAGGACGAAGGGGGCGACCTCTCCCCTTCCTAGAGAAAAAGAAATTAATTAAGATCCTATTTTACTTCCATAAAACGGATGTATTATGTCAAGCCTAACTAACCGCCCCCACCTACAAACTAACCGACCCCCCCCCCCTCCAACAAAATTGCATTAATTCGCCCCTGGGATTAGCGAACATCCACAGACAATTTTTCAGCGTTTCACGAGGTTTACTATGGGGATTGCAGCAAAGATTATTAAAAAGAACTAGCTGCGTACCCGTTCTCCGCACGGTACGAATGAAAGTTTTTCTTACATGTATAATTCGATTTGATTCCAGTGATATGGAATCTAAAAATAAGCAAAATGATTTGACTCTTCGTGTAAAGTTACTCATTACTTATTCGTAAAGTTAGTATAAGTACTGACCTGTGACCATTGTTGTAACGATCAGAAACATTCATTGTGTAACGATTCATTGTTTAACGATCAGAAAAGAAAAGCGTGACGGTTTTCAGTGAAAATTCCTAATTTTCAAAATGTCTCATATCTACATCATACATTTTTTTAGATTTAAGCTATGCCATTAATACCTTAGATACTACATGAAGTGGAGAACCGTTTTATTTTATAATTAAATAGTTGTGTACCCGCTCTTTGCATGGCAAGAGAAGAACATTTTCCTAAAATGTGATCATAACTACTTGTGACAAAACAGAATCTCTAAGAAAAAGAAAGTTCTGTTACAGTCTTTTCTGTTGAAACTACCGCGTGATATATTAACGCGACGTAGAATTACTTAATGTTTTGTTACCTGTGATGTAATACGGCTGTTAAAAAATGAATAGAAGACTTAGTTTCACAAAATATTTATTAATGCGGTTTATTGTGGTTTGATCAATATTGCCTTATCATATCTACTTACTATTTATTATACTACCTTTTACTGATACCAATACAATATACTGTCGTTTTGCAACTGTTAATGCTTAATTTAAAGAAACGGTTTAGATATTTGCCACGAATGTAGGCTTTTACTCTTTGGTAATTCTTTGCAATTTACGCATTAGCATAAACGATAATCATTTCAGTTTACGGTTGCCACTAAATCAGCTCTCGATAAATTTTTACGCATAGTTCTTGTCAGATTGGTGTATTTAGCACCAGGGCCCTGCTATCGCATGGGGAAATCGGGAATTTGCCCAGGGGCCTCCGGCTCGAAATGGCCCCCAATTTCAAATGTTGTTCTTTTTTTACAAAAAAAAAATTATGAAAAATAAAACAAATTTCATACATGCGGGGGCCCCCAAATTCAATGCCGGGGCCCCCTGTTGGTCATAATCAGGCCCTCTTTAACACCGCAATATATTTCCTGCTATTCGAAAACGTGACCCGTTTAAAATCTCAATCGGAAATAATGCTGGATAATTAATTCACTGTTGAAAAAACAGCATCCAATTATTTATCTGGCAACTTAAAGTAAAATATAGAATTATTTCATGCGTGGCGTATGCTTTGCTTGTGAGTCCGTTATTCTGATTGAGTTTCGAAAGAGGTTTTAAACTTATGACATCAAAATCGCGCACTTTTCACATGCGAAACCTCAGTTATTTTAAAGTAATTTTTTCTTTTTCAACTGGCAATTTTAATCATTGTTACTGTCTCCAAGACAACCAAAACGCAAGATATCATACCGAAAATTTTAAGCTGCTGCGATTGAAATGAAAATCCTTCTTTACTTAAAAATTCGTAAAAATCTCCTAATTTATATTTTCCTCTGGTTTTTCTTTTAAAAGAGGGCGAAATGTATGCTCCGTCATTTGACAAAATATAAAAGAGTTATGACGGATAGAATTTAAGATGCAGCAGTTTTAAAAATATTTTACGAAAGTCAGCGTCATATTTAATTTTATTTGAAAAATTCCCAAAAATCTGAAAATTATGTTACACAGTCCGAACAAACAATTTTTAAAAGAAAACTTTCTCCTCTATCCGATGATGTAAATTTCGTTTTCTTGCAAGTGTAATTATCGGCATTATTACGTATTAAGCGAGAAAAATCGCTAAAAATCGGACAAAACATAAAATAAAACATTTTCTAATTCGAATTTCGAAAAAATAGCTCCGAGGCGTGTTAGGGTCTATCCTAGTGAAGCCGTATGCAAAATTCGGTAGGTCTGCGACCAACCGTCTCGGCGCAATGCGATCCAGAGGCGTGCGCAAAAAGATCGGTGGTCACAAACTTACCTACCTACATAGCTACATACAATGTTTACTCTCAGATTTTATTATATAAGACTAGCTGCGTACCCGTTCTCCGCACGGTAGGGAACGAAACTTTTTCTTACATGTATAGTTCGAATTGATTCCAGTGATTTGGGATCAAAAAATAAGCAAAATGATTTGACTCGTGGCGTAAAGTTACTCATTAGTTATTTGTAAAGTTAGTATGAGTACTGACCTGAGACCATTGTTAATATTATGACGCAAAAAACTATGTCGGTGTCATTCGCAATTAGAAAAGAAAAGCGTGACGGTTCGCAGTGAAAATTCCTAATATTCAAAATGTCTCATTTCTGCATCATACTCTTTTTTAGATTTAAGTTATGCCATTAATACCTTAGATACTGCATGATGTGGAGAACCGTTTTATTTTATAATTAAATAGTTGTGTACCCGCTCTTCGCAAGGCAAGAAGAGAACATTTTCCTAAAAAATGTGATCATAACTCTTGTGAGAAAACAGAATCTCCAAGAAAAAAGAAAGTTCTGTTACAGTCTTTTCTGTTGAAACTACCGCGGGATATATTAACGCGACTATTAGACTTACTATTTTGTTAGCTGTGATGTAAGACGGTTGTTGAAGAATGAATAGAAGGCTTAGTTTCACGAAATATTTATTAATGCGGTATATTGTGCTTTGATCAATATTGCCTTAGCATATCTACTTACTATTAATTATACTATCTTTTACTGATACCAATACAATATACTGTCGTTTTGCAACCGTTAATGCTTAATTTAAAGAAACTGTTCAGATATTCGCCACGATTTTAGGCTTTGGTGATTCTCTGCAATTTATGCATCAGCATAAACGATAATCATTTCAGCTTATGGTTGCCACTAAATCAGCTCTCCATAAATTTTTATGCATAATTCTTGTCAGATTTTTGTATTTAGCACCAGTGCCCTATTACATCATGGGCAAATCGGGACTTTGCCATGGGGCCTCCGGCTCGAAATGGCCCCCAATTTCAAATGTTGTCCTTTTTTTACAAAAAAAATTATGAAAAATAAAACAAATTTCATACATGGGGGCCCCCAAAATTCATCAATGCCCGGGGCCCCCTGTTGGTCATAATCAGGCCCTGTTTAACACCGCAATATATTTCCTGCTATTCGAAAACGTGACCCGTTTAAAATCTCAATTGAAAATAATGCTGGATAATTCACTGGTGAAAAAACAGCATTCATTTATTTTTCTGGCAACGTAAAATAAAATATAGAATTATTTCACATGCGCGGCGTATGTTTTGCTTGTGAGTCCGTTATTCTGCGATTGAGTTTCGAAAGGGGTTTTAAACTCGTGACGTCAAAGTGGCGCACATTTCACATGTGAAAACTCGGTTATTTTTAAATAATTTATTTTTTTTTTCAACTGGCAATTTTAATCATTGTTACTGTCTCCAACACAACCAAACCGCAAGATATCATACGGAAAATTTTAAGCTGCTGCGATTGAAATGAAAATCCTTCTTTACTTAAAAATTCGTAAAAAATCTCCTAATTTATATTTTCCTCTGGTTTTTCTTTTAAAAGAGGGCGGAATGTATGCTCCGTCATTTGACAAAATATAAAAAAGTTATGACGGATAGAATTCAAGATGCAGCAATTTTAAAAATATTTTACGAAAGTCAGCGTCAAATTTAATTTTATTTGAAAAATTTCCAAAAATCTGAAAATTATGTTACACAGTCCGAACAAACAATTTTTAAAAGAAAATTTTCTCCTCTATCCGATGATGTAAATTTCGTTTTCTTGCGAGTGTAATTACCGGCGTTATTACGTATTAAGCGAGAAAAATCGCTAAAAATCGGACAAAACATAAAATAAAACATTTTCTAATTCGAATTTCGAAAAAATCGCTCCGAGGCGTGTTAGGATCTGTCCTAGTGAAGCCGTATGCAAAATTCGGTAGGTCTGCGACCCACCGTCTCGGCGCAATGCGATCGAGAGACGCTCGCAAGAAGATCGGTGGTCACAAACTTGCCTACCTACATAGCTACATACAATGTTTACTCTCGGATTTTATTATATATAAGATAAGATAAGATAAGATATAAGATATAAGATAATAAGGGATGGGGCGATGAAGCCTAACGCCTTGGAGGCTATTCTTTTTATTTTATTTTTTTTTAATCTTCTTTCTCTATACTCTTAAATATCTTCTTTCATAACTTTAATCTATTGTGATATTTCCGAATTTTCTGAAATTTTCGTAGAAAATTGTGGATTTTGCAAGATAAATTGATTAATTGGTGAGAATATTTAATAACTCATGGAATTATGTGCTTAGCCAAGGACGTATTAAAGGGGGAGGGCAAAGTGTATAAATGTATTGATACACTTCGTAATGGAATCGCTGTGTCTGCCTACGGGTAAAAACCTCAGAGGTGCTGGTGATCCTTTGTGCAATAAAGAAGTAATAAAAAAGGGTGAAATGTGTATAAATACATATAGCATAAATTTTTAGATGTTAGGTGCGCAAGAAATATAAAAATCTTGCGGCTTGTAAAAATCTAGGCTGGTGCCGATGTGAGTTCAGAGGCGACAAATGTTCAATTGAGCACAAGACTTAACATGCTTCTATTTATACCGTACCAAAAGCATTCGTCTTGTATTATCTAGTAATAGAAAGTAAGATAAATAAATGAATATACGGAATGAAAGAGAGAGAGAAAGAAAAAAATAAAGCCTTAACAATGGAGGTTCAATCGAAAATTCACTGGCAATGTGTTTTAAGATGGTGTTCAAATAATGTCCATAAAGATAGCTAAAATGTTTGTGAAAGAGAATAATAAGGCTCTGTAGCTGAGTAATATATATATATATAATGAAAGATTAATAACAACTTTTCTTTTATTACAATTCTCATGTATTATAATGGAAGACAGAAGCAATTTTGAGGTTAATGAATATAAATAAGGCACAAATCTTCATAATCTAGAAACCCATCTTTACTTCCCATAATTCAAAATCTTTTCACAAGAAATATCATATTTTTAATTTTAAGAATCAGCTTATTTTTAATGAGGATGTTTTGATTTTGCAATGATCTTTAAATTATTATGATCCTCTTGTGACAATTTTATTGCAAATATAATTGCGCATTTCACAAATTAACACGTGATTGGCGTACTTAACTTTTCCTTGAAACGCAATGGGATTAACTTTGTTGGCGACTTTCATCAAATAATTATCAGTAGAACGTATTGAAGTAAATAAAGACAAAAGGAGAACTTAGAAAAGCATTTCTGATAAAATGTTTGGCATACTTTTCATTCTTGTTCATTAACGCTTTTTTCCCATAACTTACGAATAAAAATGCAACAAAAGACAAAACAGAAGGAGCTTGTAATGATCTATAAACGTTAGTTATCGGGAATGAGATGTATTCGAGAACATACATCCGAGTCTCTTAAATTTTATAAAAAAAGAATATTCTTCTTGACAGTTTTTTTTTGTAAATGAAATATCTTATCATTATTTCAGAAACAAATGCTTTTGTTATAGCAAAGATGATGTTTTTAAAAGATAACCGAAATTATTTCACCATAACGAAAAATTATTACCACTGAAAAATAGTAGGGTTTGACAAATACTCGCTAAATATAAAATATATTGCCAATCTGAGTTTAGTTTTGGGAACTTATTTTTAGACCCAAACTTGGCGATAAATCACCAACAGTAGCCAACCTTGGCGACTTTTGACATATTGCTAACTGGCAACTTTTTAGGCAATGGTTTAAAAGACATGTTTTTTCCAGTTTTTTGAATGATAATATTATCAAAAAGTGACCGAATCAATATGGGGTCACTCCTAAGCTAGCCCCTTTCGAATTTAAATAAAAGGGGAGAGGAAAAAAGAGGGAACAAAAAGAAGAAAAAAAAGAAATTTGGAAATCAGTCTACCTGGTAAAATATTATCAATTTGCATATATAAAAAGAATATATATGTGTTACGACATAAACCGACTTGATAATCAAAATACTGGCCGATCAATGTTATTCAAAATACTGACTTTTAAAAAAGAAGGTGGTACCACCTCCTTTTTTTAGAAGTCAGTATTTTGAATACCATTGGAACGTGGGTTTTTTTTCTTATCTAAGAATACGTTTTGTGTTTTAGGAAGTCAAATTTTCATTCTTATAATCAAAATAAGAAATTTGACCATTCCTTGAATATATTTTACTGTGTCAGTAAAGTCCGGATGAGAGTAATGGTATTCCTGCTATTGTTAGCACATTGCTCGGATGCTCTAATTTGCGGTATAAATATCTTTTAAAAAGTCTACAAAAATCGGAGATCCATTTGAAAAAATAAAGTATTAACAAACAGTATTGAAGTTTTATAAACATACTTTTATTTATTACTAGCAGCATGGCCCGGCGTTGCCCGTGCAATGGAAGAGAAATGCGCATTGACCTTAAATATAGATTTTAAAGGAAAGGAATGTGAGTCCTCCCGCTGCAATGATAAAAAGAAGAATATTGGTCTTCCCGCTGCAACGAAAAAAAATTGCACACGGCACCTGATAGCGTACAGAGGTTACCGGGAATGGGACGTGGCTAGGCTGGAATGTGAATACCCCAGCTGCAATGATAAAAAAGGACATTGAACTTCCCGCTGCAACAACAACAAAAAATGAACACGGCACCTGGTAGCGTACAGAGGTTACTGGGAATTGGGCATAGCTAGGCTTCTCCTCTTCTAGGTATTCAGTCATTTATCGCTAATACCCACGCAACTACAAAAAACACATAGAGTCCAGTCGTCAGTATCAGATTGTAAGGGGAGGGATGTAAATCCTCCAGCTGCAATGATAAAAAAAGGACCTGGGACTTCCCGTTACAACGAAAAAAAGAAAGGAACAAGGGACCTGCACCAGCTTTCAGAGGTTACACTTTAGTGTTTTTTTAATTTATGTTGTTAATTATCTAATAATGAGGAGAGTAGCAAATATTAGCAACTACAGACATTAAGCTACGGTGAATTTTATTATAACCTTCATAACGTAGTTCTAATGAATTTATAACTTCATAGCTCACTAAAGTCAATTCTTCAGCAGTTTTACGCTGCCTTCGAGCAGCACTTCGAGCTTACACACACTTTTAAGTTTAAAAAAAATGCAGCCCAGACAGCACAGAAAGTTTGCATCAAACTTGCAGCAAGCTTGATTTATCAAGTCAATAAACTTGCTTTAAGCTTGATTATTTCAAGCGTGTAAGCTTAATGCAAGTTTGAATTAAGTGTTCAAGTTTACACTTGCCCAACTTGCATTAAGCTTCATAGCAAGCTTGAATCAAGCTTGACGTCGCCGTCCCATCTCTCTTTCAACCTCCACCTCTCTTCACTTCCCCACCCCCCACCCCTCTCCCGTCTCTCTTTCGCCATGCCTGAAATTGAGAAGAAAATTCCGACCTTAAAAATGAATAACGGAGTGGGGGAATTTGTTACCTTCGCTCCGGAACTTGCATTCTGGAGAGAATTTTAATATGTGATCTTTTCAGAAAAAAAAAATCATATAAAAAAATCTAAAAAAGATTTCCGCACGGTTCAAAATTTAATAGAGGGAGAAGCAAATGTTCAATCAGCGGTAAAAAGATGGAAAATTCTTATCTATAACCATATTTTTGCCCATTAGGTTTTTCGATGCGACAGTTTAAAAATAGCTTATTTTTAAAAGCAGTACATTTTCTTCGAAACAGGATTTCCTTTAAAAAATTTCCAAAAATCGGCAAATGTCAGTACGATTTTGTAACAAATTGCATTTGAAAAAGAATGTAGTTTCCTATGATATAAAAAATATAGTATTCGGACAGAAATTTAGCTTGCGATAACGTAAAAGGCGAGTAAAATGGCCAAAAACCTTACAAAACATAAAATAACTCAAAAACTCTTAATCCGATTAATTTCATTTTTACAGCATTAGCTTTCTCTTGTCCTATTTAGTCAGTGTGCCAAATTTGATCCAGATCCGTCGAACGTCCTGAAAGCGTATAGCGAACAAACAAACTTTCCTGTTTTATATATATAGATTGAGTTTATTTCACGTAAACAAATAATATATATTGAAAATAAAAAATTAAGAAGAGATCTGTTTGTAAACTGAAGCTCTTCCTTTTAAAACTGCTGTCCTCATAAGGATTTCAACAGTTTTAAAGACGAACAAATTGTGCTAAGCACTTCCAAGTATTCAGGCTGTTTCTTCATACTCGGTACTATGCATCTTACGAACATTTAACCTGAAGGCCCTGAAACTTTCAGAAAACAGTGGCTGCATTCGTAAACGACAAACTCGTTGCACGAGTTTTCGTAAGAAAACTGGAATGCGTGTGTTTAGTGCTGTCAGTGGTTATCAGTTTCCTTTGACTTTACGAACAACTTCAGTTTATTTAGTTTCGTCGCCTAGGAGACGTGTTTGTTTGCAATTCCCGAATGCGTTAATTTTGCTGAGGAGAGTTTTTAGTACATACTCAATATAAAATCAATAGGATTTTTAAGAGAAAGTGTGGCCATAATTGAAGTGCACAAATCAAAATTGGTAAAATCATACAAGACGGTGCCCGTTCATGTAAACACGGCGATAGCTGCTGGAGCTTGGTGGTTGCCAAGCACGAGCGCTGCAGACCTTGGCGCCAGGCTCCAGCATCGTTGGAGCTTGGCGGTCGAAAAGCTCCAACGGTTATCGCCATCTTGTGGCGAATAAATACTAGTATAAATCACTAAAATTTTTACAAAGAAACACCAATTCTAAGTAAATGACACTGTATAAAACAGTTAAACCCACAACAAAACATTAAAAAAAGAACATTTAAACAAGCACTTAACTCACTTTTCCCACCTCATTTTTTTTCTGGAAGGACAGGGAACATCCATACTAACGACGAAATTCCCCGAGACGCTCACTAACTTACGACAAAGAGTCCGTAAAACGGAATCAAAACCACAAGGAAAATAGAACGCAAACTGTATCCACTCTATCTGAATCAAAATGCACCAAACTTCAATCTTCATGCAGTTAGCACTAAATGAAAATTCCATACTTCAAATACAACGCGTTTAATTATCAAGATTGCCGCTCAATTTCTGAAAAAAAAAAATACCTGACTTTTCCAGACCAATATGCGATAAAAAAAATCCAGACTATTTTTAAGTTTATGACGTCAACTTTACATGTGTTCTCGATGGGCGCCCTCGAAAATCTGCTAGCGCTGGCCCCTTTGCGGGACTTAAAAAAAACATCAGTGGGTCCGGCCATCGCTTCAAGGGCCCCCCCCTCGAAAATATGCCAACGCTGGCCCCTTTGCGAGATAAAAAAAACATTAGTGGGTCCGGCCATCGCTTCAGGGGGCCCCTCGGAAATATGCTAGCGCTGGCCCCTTCGCGAGATAAAAAAAACATCAGTGGGTCCGGCCACCACTTCAAGGGGCCACTCGAAAATATGCTAAAGCTGGCCCCTTATGCGAGACCCCAAAAAACATCAGTGGGTCCGGCCATCGCTTCAGGGAGCCCCCTCGAAAATATGCTAGCGCGGGCCCCTTCGCGAGATTAAAAAAAAAAAATAGGTGAGTCCGGCCGTCACTTCAAGGGACCACTCGAAAATATGCTAACGCTGGCCCCTTTGCGAGACATGTTGCAGCAAATTAGAATAGTTAGAACACGAAAAAACGAAAAATACCAATAACGCATGCGCACGAACGCAAATTAACAGCTTAGTGACGTCAAATTGACCAACCGAATTCATTACATTCATCTGCTTACGTCACACAGTAGCTAGAATAAAAAATAACTATTTTATGCTACTATACGCATGGGCGAAAGTGCAAGAAATTTCGGATCTTTCAACAGTTCTAAAATATCCAATTTACAATATTTGACGCATTATCATACCTCCAAAAGAAAACGTCGCCAAGCTCTACACATTTCTTTATGGTTGCCAGCCAAAACTACCGTCGGCAGGGTACTTTAATCCAGCTGAACATCACCCATAATGGCGCCAGAACCAAGGGGCACCGGATACGGAACATGGACCTCAAAATTTAGAAATTTCAACTTAATTTTTTTCAAAAGTGTTTAGCAAGAGAAGTTCAAATTTCGCTAATAACGGATTAAATCAACTTCAATCTCAACACTAAAACATGCATTTTTGAATTTACTAAAATGAAAAATACAAGAAAATGATTACCTTTGAAAAAATATGCACCTTTGCAGCATTTTCTAACGTACGCGTGAATTTTCTCCTCGAAAAAATAATATTTGCAGCTTTAGAAAACGTAAAATACTTTTCACAGCAACATACTTTTCCATAACAACGGACGCCATTTGAAAACAACAACAACGTGCAGCAAGTGTATCTTCTAAACAACTGACGAAACCTTAGCAGAGATCGGTTTATAGAGTATTTTCACGTGACGTCACAGAAATTTTTTTTAGGTCAACTCGGATATTTAGGGATACAAAACCACGTTTTCGACCAATGACCATTCTCAAATGAACGAATGTTTGACCAAAAAAAGTTGGTTGCTAAGGTGTGACGTAGTGATAATGACGTAGACGAAACAGCTCTATTTCGTTTGAAACTAATCGCACTCAGTTTTGTATACGAACGCTCTAGTTTAAAAACTGTATGCCCTCAGTTTCCTTTACGAACGCCTTAGATGGAAACTCATTGCACGAGTGTAACTCGTTTGGCGTTTTCGAATGCAGCCAATCTTAAACACAAAGTTCAACTTGCGAAAAGGGATATGATGTCCTTCAGTCTCTCAAAAATATATTCCAATGCTGTATGTTTAAGATTTTTAAGATTTAATTTAAGAAGGGAGTATCAGCAGCAGTGGCCGCTCGTGGGATACAGCAAGTACAGCCGGGCTGCACTTAAAATTATCAACAAATACTTTAAAATAATTTATTCTACTAACTTTCTTAAATTCAGATTAGAATTATGGAATTTCTATGATAAATTTTTAAAAAATCTAAAGCAAAAACAAAAAACAACGTGTTGTAGTAACTGCCGGATCGCTCATTCAGAAAAAAGCCCCTTTAATCTTCCCACAATTCAACTGTGAGTCTTGGTACAGCCGAGGCCTCCGAGAGAGGAGAAAGAATCTTTCTCCTCTCTCGGTGGCCTCGGTACAGCCCAAATAGCCGATCAAGAAATTGGCAGCACCGTTGCCATGGCAACGAGTTTGTAAGCAGTCTCTCCGGCTTAGGGAGTTAGTAGCTAAGTACAGTTGATGAAAGATTTTCAAACGACGGCTGCAGTGAATTCGACTGACTGATTGGCTCGAGAAGTGAGGGAGGGGAACGGAGAATATATGTTCGGAAAACTCTCGACTTTATATTGCTGAATTTATCAAGAAGGTAAGCCTGGATAGACGCTTATGAATGGACAATTACCCATAAAAGCAGTATTGTTTTTAAGTAAGCAAGAACTGGCATTTAGAGGAAATGGCGAGCGAGAAAATTCTTTAAACATGGGAAATTTTAAAGAGCTTTTAAAATTATTGATATCTGAATTAAAACAACGCCTTTTTATGAGGACATCACTGACCGATTCGCAAGTTTAAAAGAAATTAGAATTGATTTGACTTATAAAAAATAAGTAAGTTTTCTTTTTTTTTTTTTTTTTTTTTTTTTCCTTTCCTTCTGAAGTTATGGTTACAAAAGAAAATTCTAAGGAAACTTCGAATCAGACACGGATTAATGCAATTTTGAGGATAAGAGCGGCTGGTTGAAATTTATGTAAATTTTATGGAAGTAAAATGGGATCTCTTGCATTTTTTATGAAATTTCTTTTTCCTCGGTGAGGGCTTAATCCGTTTTCGAATTCAGTAACAAAGATTTTCCATTCCTGTGGGGAGGAAGGGGAAGGGGGGGAGGAGCTCATATGCTTCCGGCTGCACTAACAGTTTTGACCACGGGCCGCCACTGATCAGCAGCTTACTGGAATAAAACGAAGCCTCGTAATTGAGCTTACGAATTTTCCTTCAGCGATATTGCAGAAAGACTTGAGAAGGATGTATGCAGTTCATGCTATTATTGTCTGCAATGATCAAGGCCTTATTACCGCATGGGCAATTCGGGCAATTTTCTCGAGGGCCCGAGATTTGCAGAATCCCTAAATTTTTCTTTTGAAAAATCGCTTTACTCTAGTCAGAATTTTTTCCAAAAAGGCAAAAAAATATCCGTAGAAAATTAAATGAAATTTCAAGAAATTATGAAGTTTTTTCATTGTTCACGACTGCTTTTTCCCCCCTTATACTCTTCTTCATTTACACTTAATATTTATTCAAACGGAATAATCATTTGAGTACTTTCGACCTTATTGTGACTTCGTGATTTAAAATTGACGTCATGTCATCTTCTGGATACGATACAGTAACGCGAGTGTCGTCGAACTTCACAACTTTTCTCAGATCTTAGGTGATTCAACTTAAAAACTAGATTAAAGTGATATAAATCACGAATCAGCTTGCGTAAAATCAAGGGGGGGGGAGCTTAGATTAAGTTTCACAAATAAATGCTATATATTGAAGATGACTGACTGTAAAATTACGTTCCTGAGAGTGAGCTAATACACACGAATCAACTGTTGCTGGGAGGTTAGACGGGGGAGATCGTGGAAAAATAATATATTTTTTCAGGCTTGACGAAAAAATACATTGTTTCCGTCACCGAAATACCTGGGATGTCATAATTGAGACCTGGCAGGGCCGTCCCGAGAGGCTTGAGGGGGCCCCAGGCGAAGTTCGAAAGCGGTGCCTCTTTTCTGTCATGTCTTGTGTAAGTTAGAACTAGCACTGCTAGTATATATTAGTTTTATTTCCCCTTTTTTTTTCGAGATATATCGCAACCATCTACGATTCTCGGTCTAATGTGATAGCAGAAAAATGACCCAGGAGCGGGGGCCTCTTTAAGCGAGGGGCCTTAGGCAATTGCCTACATTCGAATCCCCCTTGGGCCTGGCAATGGTCACGGAAAGAGATGCGAAATATTTCTCCCATTGAGCACATATGGAACATTAGATGACGACAACTATCATTAACCATTGCTGATCTGATTGATCAAATGCAACAGGAATGGAACTATACTTAAAAAAATGATATATGTTCACTTGTGCGACATAATGCACGCAGGTTTGCATTCAATACTGCAGTTGTTACATTGTTTATTAACACCTTGTGCACTATGACGCTGTGCAAGTGTTTGCTTACACTGTATTCAGGGATAGAAGAACTATGTTCAAGTCCAAAGTATTCCACCATGGATCATTCATAAACGTAATCTCATCTGAATCGTAACTTCTGAGCATTAAAAAAATTATGGACTTGAAGTTAGAAATTAACGGGACAAAGGGGGAATTTGACCCATTCTCTTTATATACAACAAAAATTTGTACCCTGTGACTACAAAGTTTAAATTGACAAGGTTTCACCTTATAAGGGCTTCCAAAAATTGCTTGGACTAGGGCCTCACAATGTCTTAGTCGGGCTCTGCCAACGCCCCCTAGAGAGGAAAGCCGCGGCGCTTACTTGTGACGTCACACCGAGTAGGTAAAGCAAAGCGTTTCCATTGGGTTTCTCCTCTTTCCCCGGGAAAGAGGACAACGCCCCCTAGAGAGGAAAGCCGCGGCGCTTACTTGTGACGTCACACCGAGTAGGTAAAGCAAAGGCGCTTACTTGTGACGTCACACCGAGTAGGTAAAGCAAAGCGTTTCCATTGGGTTTCTCCTCTTTCCCCGGGAAATGGAAACGCTTTGCTTTACCTACTCGGTGTGACGTCACAAGTAAGCGCCGCGGCTTTCCTCTCTAGGGGGTGTTGGCTCTGCCCAAATCATGACATTTGCATACGTCATTATTCTATTTTAATCTATTCACTGTAATTGTCGCTTGGTATTTCTATGGTTAATTACACTGTCTGTGAAATTTTTAGTTCGATAATGTGAGCTGTATCATATGCTGTAGACACATATGCTTTAGTGTTAAGTTTAGCGTGGTGCGAAAGGGGTGGTTAACTAAAACCCCATTTCAATATGACTTTGCGGATGCCAATATTCGAGGTCGAGGCTAACATTACAATACGCCCTTAAAAACCTCAAGCGGATGTTTGTAAATTTCCAATTTTCTAGATCATCTAAGAAGACGCGAGGAAGAAAAAGGAAATCTCTTATCGTCTGATTGGAGGATGTTTTTCACGCTTTCTCTCCTTAACCCGTCAAGTAGATCTCTCGGGATCGAATGCCTTGTTTACATTATCTTTATTCGTGTTTAGAACACAGTGGATGTCTGTTGAAGTGTATTTGTTACAGGTCAACTCTGAATGTGTTCTGATTAAAAATTCGGATTCAGTTTAAGTTACTGATGCGATGCTGGAGATTTAAGAAAAAAAAATTAATCTGGTGTGGGTGTTTTCTTTTTTTTTTTTTTTCCTTTCCTTTCAAAGTAAAACTTGTTTAGTGGTGACGAGGGAGTAACTCAGATTTTTTTTTCTGACGTAAGTAACGCTCAGTAAAGTAAGTGACGTATATGTCATACTCCAAGCAAAGCGCGCTCCGAAAAAGAAGAACCACTGAAAAACCTACCTTTTCGACCTGTTTTCACAGTTCCCCGAATTCATCTTGTAAAAATACGCGGAACCTGTTAGGGAAAGAAACGGAGAGAAAAACAGCCAAGAGCCGTATCTTTGAGACATCAATAAGCGTTTTGAAGATACATCCAACCAGGGCCGTAGCCAGAAATTTTCATGAGGGGGGGGGTTACTGCAACTCATATATATGTATACGTGTGTGTGATAATGTAGTGAAGAATATACATTTTATATGGCAAAAAATTCCATGGAACACCACAACTAAAAGGACAGTGGCTGCAAACGAACCTAAACAGCAGAGGGAAACTTCGTTTAAGAACACTGTTGGAGGATCATACTTCGATCACACGAAGGTAAATTTATAGGAGTTGGCACTTCTCTTAGAAAGTTGGATAACGCCGTTGTTGCAAACAGATGGCGCTACGCATACTAGGTAACTGCGCACCTTCTGCTTCTGCGCATCTCAGGTTGTTTATATTTCCATCGAGGCGAAGTAAATGGAGATCGTTGAATTAGTAGAACTTCAAAAAATTAAATACATAGATTTATGAACGTAATATATAATAATTACTGGCTTCAGGTATGTTTTAATTACATAATTGTCTTAGAATACTATTTCGTAATGAATATAGGCAATAGTTTCGAAGCGAAGTGATATTATTATTTGCCAAATGCCAGTTAAATTGGCCGTTAGGCCGTTAAACTCCATTAAACTCCTAAATATTATGTATGTCATGTCTGTTATTATTTTGACCAAAAGCTGTATTTTAAGAAATGGTAGTAAATTTAGAAGAAATATAGTTTGTATAACGCAATATTTATAATGATATCTATTGTTATGACGTCGAGCAGACCCTTCTCCATGCGATGGCGCCATACGTCAGAAGTTGTTTTGTTTTCAGTTCGAGAAGGCGCAGAGACAGCGACGGTGTTGAAGAATGCATGGAGATGTACCGCGAGTTTAAAACGGACTCTTGTGGTTGTAGCACATACCTAACACCGCGAATATATGTAATGTGAATGTAACCCTGTGTTTTTATGGATGTGTTTGTGACAGTGAAATAAATCGTCCTGTTCGTCCTATAATTGTGTCCCCATCTGTTTTTTGCACGCTACCGTACAGATGAGGAAAACATTTGGTGGCAGCTTTACGGATTGAACCAGTGCATCGAAAACCAGTGTTTTAAGAAATGATTATTTTTAGTGGGTAAGTGCCAGTTCTAAAACAGTGCCTTTTTAATTAATCTAAAACAGTGCTTTTGTATTAAGGTTACTAAATTTGATTTCGGGGTCGTTTTGGAACAGGTTGTGCATATACAATTTAATTGCTTATTTTAGCGGTTGTATTATCGTTTAAGATAAGTATATGTATTTGGTTTCGATTAAGGTAAATAGTGTTAATGCTATTTAATTATTTGTTTTAGCGGTTGTATTATCGTTTAAGACAAGTATATGTATTTTGGTTTCGATTTGAGTAAAAGAGTGTTTATGCTATAATTACTTGTTTTAGTGGTTGTATTATCGTTTAAAATAAGTATATTGGTTTTCCTGAAAGCTAAGCAGAGTGTGAGATGAAAATATTTTTTTTTTTTTGAACATTTTGAGTTAAGAAAACAATTATTATTTTATTGTGAATATACCATTTTGATTAATCTTGATTATATGATTCATTAAGAGTTGCTATTTACATAGGAATTACCTTCTGTTTTCATTAAGTGAATGTGATTAGTTTGAGAACACTTTTAAATAGTTTTATTCTGTGTATTCAGATTTAAGACTAATTTTCGCTCTCATAAGAAAAAAGAGAGGTATTTACTGAAATTACGTATTTCAATTAGAAAATTTTGTTCTCAGAAAATATTATGAAGGTTGTGTTTTGTTTAAAAGAATATATTTTCTCATACGCAGTTTGACTTTGTTTTGAATTTTGTGTTGAATAATTTTGAAAAAAAATTCTTTATGGTTTGATTGCATTATATTGTTTGATTTCATTTGAAAAGAAAAACAGTTTTGGTTTGTTAAGCAGCTTTCGAAGAAAATAATTGAAATCCTCAGGGAATATTATAAGAGTGTTTAATTCTGTTATCATTTTTTAGAAACGGAAGTAAACTTCGTAAAGTAATTTGTAGATGGGTGTAGTTTGCTTTTGATTTAAGTAGTATCACTAGTAAAATATTAATTAATTAAAATTAAGTAATTATATTGTACATTGTTCATTTATTATTATTTATGTGTTTAATTGGTTTACTAATGTTTATGATTTTGTCGGTATAAGTTGTACGATTTTGGCAAATTTAAAGATGATAAACATTTTCATGGTTGCCATTTAAAGTTTTTTAAGACATTAAGTGGTTTTTTAGAAAAAGTTTAAAATTGAGTATTTTGTGCATTGTTTATTACTAAAATTTTTTGTGGGTCATCTGAAGAACCAGAAAATTAATTTGGTTAGAATTAGCATTAACTTTTCCCTAATTCTATTCGTATCGTTGCTGAGGAATTTCTTGAAAAAATCAAACTATTAAAATGGCCTATCTCGCGAAGGCGCGTAAAGAGGAATTAAGAACAATTGCTCAAGAGTTAGGGGAGGAGGTTACTGATGATCTTAAAATGATCGATTTAAAGAATTTGATATTAAATAGCAAGAACTATGATGAAGAATTTGTAAAAGAATTTGTGAATTTGATAATAAGTGATAGAATTAAATCTGAAGAAAGGGAAAAAGCTGAACGTGAAGAAAGGGAGAGAATTGAACGTGAAGACAAAGAGAGAATTGAACGTAAAGAAGAGAGACTTAAAGAAGAGAAAGATAGAGAATTTGCATTAGAAATGAAACGGTTAGAATTGAGTGCTTCTACAGGCGATTCGCGTACGTTGTGTACCAACTTCTCAAGTGGCAGTCAGACGGGTCCTAAAGTAGAATTATTGAAAATTAACCCAAAATTCAATGAAAAGAAAGATGAAATAGGACTCTATCTAATAAATTTTGAGCGTCGTGCAGAAATGGCTAGAGTTTCGAAAGAAGATTGGGTTGCGTATTTACTTAGTGTTTTGCCGAGTGAAGTAACGAATTTGTTGGCTCGAGAGCCCGTAGAAAAGGTTAAAGACTACGACTATGTTAAGGAGTTGATACTGAAGCGGTACAAATTAAATGCTGAAAGGTTGAAACAGTTATTTTATAGGCATCAGAAGAGTTTTGAAAAAACATGGCGGAATTATGCTCACGAGTTAAATAGCTATTTCGAAGAATGGACTTCTGAATTAAAGATTACTACGCTTGAACAACTGAAAGAATTAATGGTTACAGAACAGTTGAAGAGACGTGCGCCCCAAGAAATAAAAGATCATTTCCTGGAAGACTGGATGAAAATGGTTTCTCCTTTTGACTTGGCAGATAAAATAGACGAATATAAAAATATCAAAGATAGTTTCAAAAGAACCGGATATCGACAATCATCGAAAAACTCAGACTACTCTAGGAAGTTAGACGGAAAATTAAGGGTTGAAGACAAGAGGTATAAGAATCAAACGAAATACGAACAAAGAAAGGGAATTTGAGCAGAGAAAACAGCCGCGATGCTACGAGTGTGGTTCTTATAATCACCTTAGACCTCAGTGTCCAAAACTGAAAGAAGTAGTGGCTGCAAACGATACCGCTGACGGAGATGTAGATCACCTGATGGCTCCTTATACCACCTTAGGTAGAGTAAATGGTGCAGAAGTTTCCATACTCCGCGATACTGGAGCCACATTAGATTTGGTTTGCCCTAAGTTGGTGAAGCCTTATATGTTTACAGGTGAATATGTGTGGGTGAGATCACCATTGATTGAGACTGCTACATGTCTACCATTAGCCGAAATAGAATTAGAAGGTAGTTTTGGGCATGTTGTAACGAAAGCAGCAGTACAACCGTATAAATGGGAAGAAAGTAAATATTTGTTAGGAAATAAGACAGCTGCATTGATCGACAGTATGAAGAAAAATAAAGATGTGGAAATGCATATGATAAATGCAGTTCAAACACGTTCTAAGAATAAAAAAGAATTACGAAAGGAAGAAGAGAAATCGCAAGAAATCTCGAATGAAAGTTGTCAAGAGATCATTGACCTAACCGAAATCACTGATGAAGAAAAAAGTATATTACCATCACCGGAGCCTTTTGTTGACACTCCTAATCTTTTGAAGATCACACCTGAAGAATTCAAGTCCGCCCAAAATAGAAGCGCAGAATTAAAGTCTCTAATGGAATTAGCTACAGTTAAGGAAAATAGTAAATTTGAATTAAATAATGAACTGTTATTTTATAAGAAGGAAGACAAACATGGAACTGAAAGACGACTGCTGGTAGTTCCAGAGGAGTATCGTGAACAGTTAATGAAAATTTGTCATGAAGGAACAGCGGCTCATCTTGGAACAACAAAAACTAAAGATGCACTCTTTAAAAGTTTCTACTGGCCCAACTGTTACCGAGATGTTGAGAATTTCGTGAAGGCTTGTGACAGTTGCCAAAGAGCTGGAAAACCTCAAGAAAAGAAGAAGGCTCCTTTAAAGATCGTACCAGTTATCACAGAAATTTTTACGAAAATAAATGTTGATGCTTGTGGGCCTTTGCCCGTGACACCCTCAGGAAACAGATACATTATAACTGCAATTTGCATGTCTTCTAAATATCCGGATGCAATCCCTGTGGAAAATCTCTGTTCGACCACTGTTGTAAATGTGCTACTTCAGATTTTTAGTCGCATGGGATTCCCTAAAGAATTGCAGACCGACCAGGGATCATCTTTCGTGAGTGCACTTACATCGGAATTTCTAGAAAGGTTTGGAATAAAGGTGGTGCGAAGCTCCGTTTATCACCCCCAAAGTAATCCAGTGGAGAGAATGCACAGAACTCTAAAAAGAATTCTCCGAGTCCTATGTTTTGAATCTGGACCAGACTGGGAAAATATCTTACCCCAGGCTCTTTTCGCTCTTCGAACGGTAACTCATGATAGTACCGGATTTTCTCCAGCTGAATTGGTTCACGGAAAAAACTTAAGAACTCCCATCATGCTTCTCTACGAAAAGTTGAAAGGTGAAGAAGAGACAGAAAGTAGTGTAGTTGAATATGTCTTTGAACTTATGAATCGTATGAAGAGATGCCAAGATCTTGCAATTCAGCAAATGGAAAATGTTAAAGAAAAACAAAAACTATGGTATGAACGAAAGGCTACAGAACGCAAGTTTGAAAAGGGAGACTTAGTACTTGTGGTGGCTCCTTCAAAGCTGAATAAATTGTCCGTGCAGTGGGTAGGTCCTGGACAAATTATCCAACAATTATCTGAAACAAACTATGTTGTTAAATTTCCAGACAAAGAAAAAAATCATGTGTATCATATCAATATGCTGAAACCTTATTATCAAAGACCAGAAAATATAAATTTGTTATATACGGAAGAACCATATGCTTATGAAGAAGAAATGCCATGTTTGCAGCTGAACTCCTGTAAAAATAAAGAGTCTGAACTTTTCCAAAACATAGAGTCAAACTCCCGACTTTCTGAAAGTGAACGTGAAACTCTGAGACTTCTAATATCTGAGTATTCTGGCATTTTCTCAAATGAGCCAGGATGTACGAACCTTACTAAACATGATATTGAATTGGAATCCGAGAAACCAATTTGTACAAAGCCATACCGGTTGTCGCCTAGACAAAGTGAAATTTTAAAGAAAGAAGTAGAAAAGATGGTGACTCTCGGAATAATTGAGGAAGGCGAATCCGACTTTTCATCCCCGCTCATCTTAGTTGAAGTCCCCGGGAAAGATCCCCGACCCTGCATTGACTATAGGAAATTGAACAACGTCACTAAAACGCAGTATTTTCCACTACCAAATATAGAGCAACTAGTGGAAAGCTATCGAATGCAAATTATATAACTATACTGGATCTGACCAGAGGTTATTGGCAAATCCCATTAACGGCACGAGCTCAGCGTTATGCTGCTTTCTGTACCAGCTTTGGTAATTTCAAACCGTTACGGTTACCGTTTGGACTAAAAAAAATGCTCCATATGATTTCAGCCGGTTGATGGCTGGACTGTTAAAAACTTGCGAAGAATTTTCCGTGCCATATCTCGATGATGTCGCCATATTTTCTCCTACGTGGGAAGAGCATATATCGCATTTAAAAATTGTATTCGAAAAGATGAAGACAGCTAAGTTGCATATAAAACCATCAAAATGTCAGTTTGCAAAAGCGACCGTGAAGTACTTAGGTCATGTAGTTGGTCAAGGACAACGAAGACCAGGGGAAGTTAAAGTCCAAGCCATAAGAGACTTCCCTACTCCTTCTACGAAAACACACGTTAGATCATTTCTAGGACTGGCTGGATATTATCGAAGGTACATTCCCGAATTTTCCGTGATTTCAGCACCATTGACCGACCTACTAAAAGGAAAAAGTCGCATGTCAGCTATAAGATGGACGGGAGCATGTCAAACTGCATTCGATGAACTTAAAAGAAGGTTAACGGAAAGACCAGTGTTGCACAGTCCAAATTTTACAAAACCGTTCCTCGTACAGTGCGACGCCTCCAATTATGGAATTGGTGTTGTCCTATCACAAGTAGAAAATGACGACGAACATCCAATAATGTACTTGAGTAGAAAGTTTTCTTCCGCCGAACAAAATTATAGTACTATTGAAAAGGAATGTGCAGCAATAATTTATGCCGTACAAAAGTTGAAATGTTATCTCGATGGACAGCACAAATTCATTATTCAGACGGATCATAATCCTTTAGTGTGGTTAGGGAAAAACAGCGGGACAAATCCGCGACTTTTAAGATGGGCCCTAACTTTACAGCCATACAATTATGAAGTTGTTCATAAAAAGGGCAAACTTCATCAAAATGCTGACAGCTTAAGTCGTCTCCCCTAAATTAAAGGCAATTAAGAAATTATAATGTTATTATCTGTTTTGTTTCAATTTATATTTCTACTAATATTGTAAATAATTGTATTATTTGGTCATATCTTCTGATTATTAGTGAAGTTTATGTAACTTTTTTATATGTAGTTATAATTGAATTTTTTGTTTGGGGAAATGCACTGTTCTTTGAATGGCACTGAACTGGCACTGAAATAGGATTTGTCGGCCCTAATTAATTATTTTTAACAAACTTTGAAGACTGACAAACTTTGAAGATTTTCGGGTAAAAACTTTTCCCTCCAAACTCGTGAAAAGTTTTCCTCCGTGAGGGGAGGAGTATAGACTGTTATGACGTCGAGCAGACCCTTCTCCATGCGATGGCGCCATACGTCAGAAGTTGTTTTGTTTTCAGTTCGAGAAGGCGCAGAGACAGCGACGGTGTTGAAGAATGCATGGAGATGTACCGCGAGTTTAAAACGGACTCTTGTGGTTGTAGCACATACCTAACACCGCGAATATATGTAATGTGAATGTAACCCTGTGTTTTTATGGATGTGTTTGTGACAGTGAAATAAATCGTCCTGTTCGTCCTATAATTGTGTCCCCATCTGTTTTTTGCACGCTACCGTACACTATATAAATATACACTCATGTCCATAAATTAAGGATAATTCAGAATCACACAGAAATTGATCTCTAAAATAAAAATTTCACCTGTGGAATGATCACACACATCTTGAAGAATATGCAAATTACAGGAAACCACCAGATGGCGTGGATGGTACGTCACAATGACGAGAGTGTAAGAGAGGGGTATATAAGGAATGGTGGCAAAGAAGTAAAATTGTTCACAAGCGCTGTGAAAGCCTTTCAGTGCAAAAACCGCATAGTTATGGCACAAAGGAGGCATTTGGATGATGTTTTACGTGGCAGAATTATCGGACGACTGGAATGTGGACGTACCCAGCTGGAAGTATCCGAGGAACTTGGAATCGCCCAGAGTGTCATCTCCAGGCTTTGGCAACGATTCCAAGATGATGGTAATGTGAGTAGACGTTACAGCACAGGTCGCCCCCGAGTTACAACGCCGAATGAGGACCGCTATTTGGCAGTTACTGCCAAAAGAAACAGACGGAGTACAGCATCAGACCTGTCTCGTCAGCTCTCTTCAGCTACCAGTACGACAGTTTCAAGGCAGACCGTGTACAGACGTTTAGGGCACATTGGTCTATATGCTCGTAGGCCTGTCAGATGTGTTCCACTTACCGCAACTCACTGTCGCCTGCGATTAACCTGGAGTAGAGAGCATGCATTGTGGACACCGCAACAGTGGTCTTGTGTGATGTTTTCCGACGAGTCCAGGTTTAGTTTGGAGTCTGATTCTCGACGGACATTCATCTGGAGAGCGCCAGGTACCCGTTACCACCAAGAGAACACCATTGAAAGACACCGTTACGGTGGTGCAGGATGGCTCGTTTGGGGAGGAATTATTCTTGGTTCCAGAACTGACCTGCATGTTCAGAGTGTAACGATGACAGGACACATCTATCGGGATGTCATTCTGGAACAACATGTACGTTTGTTTCGGGGCGCCATGGGTGCTGAATTTGTGTTTATGGATGACAACGCCCGTCCTCACCGTGCAAACATTGTAGACGAATGCCTTCAATCGGAGGATATCACCCGTATGCATTGGCCAGCATACTCACCGGACTTGAATTCAATAGAGCATGTGTGGGATATGCTTGGCCGACGAATTGCAGCCCGTCAACCCCCTCCCACCTGTCTACCGGAACTTCGGAGTGCATTGCTTGATGAGTGGTGTAATATTCCCCAAGATCAGATTGATCATTTGATACTCAGCATGCCTAGGCGTTGTCAGGCCTGTATTGCATCGTCCGGGAGACATACTCCGTATTAACCATCCT
The DNA here is from genome assembly GCA_038373885.1 of Cheiracanthium punctorium. Taxonomy (NCBI): domain Eukaryota; kingdom Metazoa; phylum Arthropoda; class Arachnida; order Araneae; family Cheiracanthiidae; genus Cheiracanthium; species Cheiracanthium punctorium. The sequence continues at coordinate 421,522 of JAWZYV010001476.1, forward strand.
AGTAACCATGTTATACTGTTTTTTGTAAATAGGTTCTTTTTTGAAATTTGGTCAAGGGAGTAAAACTTGCAATTTTTATTAATTGTGTCAAACATATAGCATCTTTTTTGCTCTTTACTTTTTGTTTAATAAATAGACTTTACAAATAAGTCAAATTTGTTTTGCTTCTTTCTCTTTCTTTGCCTGAACTTCATTATCCTTAATTTATGGACATGAGTGTATATATTTATATATAGTAATGATATATATATTCATAATGATATATATACAACGGTTTAAGAATACGGGTATGTAACACCACAAACAAACAAACACTGGCTGCAAACGGTTTAAGAACAAAATAAAAGAATAACAAATGGACACTCCGTGGATTCTAACCCAACCTCAAGACGGAGCAAGCAACGGTTTAACACGGGGTTGGAACACCACAAAGAAACGGACCCTAGCTGCAATCAATCCCAAACAATAGACAGAACCTGCAGCTTAAAAACACGGATAGAGAATAATAATTCGAAACCTACCAGCAGACGAAATCAACGCTTAAGAGTACTGTGATAAAAAAACACAAAAAGAAATTACATTACCTGCATTCGAACCCAACAAGCAGAGGAAAAACATCAGTTAAAGAACACAGTTAAAGTATAATGCTAGACTATGGACATTCCCCCCATTCAAACCCAACCTCCGGACGGAACAATGGAATAAGAAAACAGTTAAAGAATAATACTACAACGTGGACACTTCCTGGATTCTAAGTAGTTATCATGAATTACCGATGATTCTTACTGGAGATTTTAATGTTAATTTTCGCTCTCAAGAATCTCAGCCGTTAGTTCATTTTTTAAAAGAAAAATTTGATCTAACTATAAATACTTCTCGACTTCAATCAACAACGCGTTTCGGTACAACGATAGATGCTGTATTTTCAAGAAAATTAGCAAATTTAGAGAGTAAAATGTATGTTTCACAAACCACATTTATAGTTACCACAAACCTATAATTTCATACATTAAAAATTACGATGACATTCAAGTACCTATTTCCAATGAATAATATGAATATAATCTATGCAAAGTACATGAATAATAAATATAATTAAATTATGATATTTATTTTAAGTTAAAGTTTAATCATTTTAGTGATATGTGTCGTAAACGTCAAAGAAGTTTTATTTCAACCGCGCGTAAAGATTAAACGCACACACTTCTTTAAGTTGAATCGAAATTCATGCAATTAAAAAAATAAGCTAATAAATAACTGAAAGAGAATTGAATACGCATTACTGTTAAAGATTATTGAAATATCTATGCAAATAAAATTAGACTTTTGTCTGTACATTTCTTGGAATTCAAAAATTTTGCTATTTCTATCCAGGGCCTCCGAGAGAAATTTTATAGGGTGGGACAGAAATGTTCGCGGGCCCCCCTCCTCCCCTCCCCAAATTGTTTTTGCCTCAAGAAATATATTTTAAATTCTGCTCAATTTTACTTTAAAAGTAGTTATTAAAAATAAAAAAGTTAATATTGGGGGGTCATTTTTATTCTAATCTGAATTGAAATTTTAATAATAGTACTTATAATGTGTAATAATGTATTATAAAAAATATAAAAAAATGAAGTATCATTACGGTATTTTTATAACCAGATTCCAAAATCTTCCTTTGCCTTACCACCCTCGCTGTCTAACATGTGCTGACAAATCACCATCACCAACAGTGTGTTATTTATATGTAAATGCATCAGTTCATATTTTGCTATAGTTAAATACACAGTTTCGAAATTTAATTTTTTTTTCTTTTAGTGATTTTTATATAGAATACTAAAAGAAAAGAATGAGTAAGGAAATCTTCATATTTAGAAATTTTTTATTCATGCTTGAAGATTAAAAATATATATAAATGGTAGATTAGCATATTTGTTATTTAATTTTAATAATGGCTTTTCGTGCTTTTTTACTTGCAAAATTTCGTATAACATCATCAAAATGAATAGATCTGGCAATGTCAGATTCGATGCTTAGTCTTGCTAAGTCTAAAATCGTTCTTGAGACATGGTTATGAGCAGACCGCGGATTATATGCAATCGCATATTTGCATATGCAATTGCATATTTCAGGTATTTTTGATGATTTTGCATAAAATGACGCATTTTCTCTGTTGGATGCATATTTCAATCTCTTTAGCTTTGAATTTGTAACTTTTTTTACCTTCCTCTCAGTTTTTTCCCCCTTTTAACTCTTTTAAGTTCCACCCTTTGAAAAATTTATACAACCTCAGGTTCCCAGCAAAATAGCATATACGCTTTCAATTTTTTTCGTGTGCATTTGCATGAATTTAAATTTAGTCAGCCTATATATTAAAATTTCAGAAATGGCTAGAATGAAAGCAAGCATGCCAACCCTGATGAAGACGTGGATTTCGGATTATGGAGAAGACCTAACTCCAGAAAAGATGTAGTCAGGGCTGTTCTTCGAAGGAAAAAAACTCTGTTTTTAGTCTTGGTACACAAGTTGAAATATACTAATAGCACCATTGTCTCCAAAAAATTCCAGATGGTTCTTCACAACTTTACACACTGTAATAAGCGAAAAATCTGTGTCTTTTGCGAAATTTTCAGAAAAGATTCTTAAACCTGGATCTGAGCTGCAGGATTTTTCGAAAAGTGACACGTTTTGCAAAAATTTACGATTTTTAAGAATTTTTTCTAAAAGTTTTGAAACTAATACAGGTTTATCATTTATTTCAGTATGTTGTACAGCTTGTAAAGAGACAGTTTCAAAATTTTGAAGTGCCTGACATAATTAGTTTATTTTTACTTATGTACCAAAATCACATGATTTTTTCGAACCACACCGTTAATGCTTTTCAACAGGGTCGATTCTTCTCCTTTTTTCAGTGTGCAAGAAATGCTTAGCGATATGACTATCCGGGAAGATCTATCGATAATCGGAACACATTTTTCTTTCTTAACATCAGACATCACAAAATTAGAATACAAAATCTGCTTCAGAGTGATGTAATGAGTCAAGTTGTAAAAGTAGAGGAATGCGTTGGTAAGATTCCAGAGTCATTAGGAGAAGAAATCGGCGAGAAGCTGAATTTTATTATAAATAAATATTCGACATTTTTGGCAGTGAATAAAATAAATAATTTTATTAATGGTGAGGGGAGTGAATTACCAGAAAAAGTAGGACCATCCAAAGCGAAATATTATAAGTACTGTCCAGTGACATTCGTTGATGTTGAAAAAGCATTTTCAGCATATAAAATGTTTTTAGATGATAAAAGGCAAAGCCTTACTCTTGAAAATTTAGAAAAACACTTAGCTGTGTATTGCAACAAAAATTACTGAAAGCAGTTTTAATTCATATTTCATATCACTAAGATTGTGAATAAAAATTTCTCATTCAGTCTTTCATGATGTTTAGAAGTTTCAAAGAGAAAAAAAATATGTGTCACAATTGCAAGGTAACTGATGGAAAATACTTTTACAAGTAAATACATTTTTATTTTCTGTTAATATGTGAATATTTTTTCAGTTATTTGGTGCATACTTTTAGATTTTTAGTGCATATTTTTGGATTTTTAATTCATATTTTTAGATTTTTTGATGCATATTTTGTCACTTTTTAAGTGCATATAATCCGCGGTCTAGTTATGAGACATCTTACGAAATTTTTATGAGTTTCAATTTGCTGAATGATCGTTCAGCAGAAGCTAACGTTGCTGGAATGGTTAAAAATACCCTAAGGGCAATGCAAACATTTGGAAATAGATCTTTCAGTTTATATGCTGTTAGTATGTTCAATAAATCCAGAGGCTTTAATTGATTTTTCTAGCTGCATGTGTGAGGGAGAGGGCGCATTTTTGTTTTTTGCACCACTTAGAAAAATAGGTAGGACCGGCACTGCGTTGGGCTGTGATTTTTTAAAGTAATTTTTTTAAAGTAAAGATGTAGAAAGGAAATTTGTAGTGCATTTTGAAAAATTCACGGGCCCCCTCTAGTTCGACGGGCCCCGGGGCAGTGCCCCGGGTGCCCTCCCCTCTCGCTGGGCCTGTTTCTATCCGTTTCAAGCATCTGGGAATCCGGTGCGACCCTCAAAAAAAAGTTTGTCTGTCTGTCATTCTGTCCGTGACGTTTTTTTAGTTAAAGCATCACATAAAAACGACTGAAGCAAATGATATGAAATTTGGTGTCATGATAGGTGGTTACTCAACTTAAAACAGAGGCGTCGATTTTTTTAAAAATCTTGATTGGATTTTGAGATTTTGCGAACATTCTTTCAAACTGCGTAAATTTGTGTTCGAGCATCACGTATAAACGACTAAAACAATTGAAATGAAATTTGGTATCATGACTGGTAGTCACTCAACTTAAAACATAGGCGCCGATTTTTAAAAAAATCTTGATTAGATTTTGAGATTTTGCGAATATCGTTTTAAACTGCGTAAATTCGTGTTCAAGCATCACGAAAAAACGACTGAAGCTATTGAAATGAAATTTGGTATCATGATTGGTGGTCACTCAAGTGGGTAGTCATGTAATCCCACATGGTAAAAAGTTTTCAATCTTGGAAGACGTAGTTTTTCCAGTAGAAAAAATTATAACTGATTTTCATTTATTATCTCATGTATTTAGTAAAGTTTTAGTGCTTATGTTCAGGCACCCACAAGAATTTTACTACGATTGATAATCATAAGATTTTAAACACACAAGTATAAAGCAAGAGTCATTCGTTACCTTAAAAAATATGCTAGTTTCAGCTTCCGGAAGAAAATTTTTGAGTGCTTGAGGTCGAACACACTACATAGAAGGCACCGCCGTCAAGCGTCTCTGAGTTAAATGTTATTTTTGAATGATGCAATAGCTGAGCTCTAATTGCGATCGAAGTTTTTTTAAGTACTTTTAAAAATACGAAGCTCCTACATAGATCCAATCATTTTATAAAGGTTCAGTCTTTTAAATTATCACACCACGCAACGAATAAACATTTAAAAATATATACATTTACCTGTTTTTTTAATTCCTTTTCACTTACTGTACTATGCATTCTTTTAAGCTATATACCCACAATTATGAAACATTAAGAAAATTTTCGTGAGCAAGCAATACTTAGCCATATGTGAGACGCACAAATTATGTTAGAGCTGAGTACCCATAAAAAGTTTTTATTGCTTACTGTACATCTGAAGCACTCAGAAGAAAGATGTTCTGAACAATGAGAAATTTTAATTCAGAGCTACACAAGTGGTCAAAGCCGTAACGAAAAATTTCGATGCCCTCTGTCCCAATATTTTAATTTCTTTAATACTGAAGTCTTAAATTTCTTTAATACTGAAGTCCCAAACCTTGAATTTTCCTTAGACAACTGCTGATGCTCAACGCCCATTCTGATATTTTTTGAAGGTTCTTGAGTTTCGAATCATACGCATACACAGAGTTCTTTAGCTCATTTTCGAACAAAAAAAGGAAGAGAATTTTTAAAGCAAAACTTTTGGTATCAATTCATTTTCTAAGATTTACGATTATTTTGCCTCTCTAGGTAGTTAGTAAATGTAAGTTTGAATTACCCACTTGTGTTAGCTCAGACAGGAATTTCCAGTTATTCGAATTTTGTTGCACAGCACCTTTTTTTTTTTTTTTTTTTTGAACACATGCAAAGACGCATCCATCACTTAAATAATTTTCCTTTCGAATTATTCAGAATAACCACATAGAAGAGACATGTTCAAAGACATCATGTTGCGGACACGTTTTGCGTAGAGAACCCGTATAGTATATTTAGCTGTGCATGTTGCAGTTTAGCAGCATTTCCCCCACACACAAATAAGCAAAAAATGAAAATTCTCGGTAAAAGTTTAATTTCGAATTATAAATATATCCACCGAATCAAATCTATCTGTAAAGGTTGATTAGTTTTCTTGAAAACGACTAAAGATAATCAAATGAAATTGACAGATTTTCATCTGGTTTAGCTTATAAATGTCTGTGATATGTGTGTGTGTGTGTGTATTTATATTGCGTGCTTGATATAATCTGCTAATTTACCTGGTTTATGTTCATTTTGCCTATTTTTTAATAGTTCCCCTTTTACATATTGTATTAATAAATAATAATTTCATCCGTGATTTTCTTTTTTCCCCTTATTTCAATAGAATTAGTGAAATATTGGGCCGGCCCACTGACGAATATTCTTGGTAGAGGATTGCCTATATGCTACGAGTTTTTATCATTAGGCATAATTGAGATGAAAAGATAAGATGCCCAGATCTATCTAAACTGTGGCTTATCAAATATGTTTGAGGAGGCATCTCTCAAAATGGTAAATGTCAATTCTGTCATGCTTGAGAAGGGTGAAAAATACTTGTGCCAGACACGAGGAACAAAAGCGAACTTGATTCGTTTTTTTCGAGCTAAATGTGAGTCTTAAGAGTTGTTTGAGAGTCTCGTGACTTTACGACTATGAACTTAGCTCTAATATTGGTGCGTCTTTTTTCTTCGGTCAAGTCGCGCACAACGTGCAAGTACGTTGCCTTTAGCCGCCGCAGTACCCTTCTTCCTATGCTAACCATCTGATTGATATCTAGCTGTGAATCGAACCACACGCTTTGAGTGAGTGAGTTCGTCTGATGTTGTCCACTACCGTTCCGTTCCGTCTACCGTACCGTTCTGGGTGCATTTGTTACAAGCAAGCGGTTTTTGCCTATTGGTCTCAGCAGTTACTATATTTGCGAAATTTATCTTCATTTCTGTTTCGCGACTGTTTCTTGGGAGCCCCGTCCAAAAGGAAGGCTTATTTGAATATGTCGTTTCCTGTTAGTCTCTCTACCGCACACAAGAACTTTCAAAAGATTTTCGCTGTCTGTCCTGATACATCAAAGTATCCTTCATAGGAAAGAGAAAGTGATCACTTGACATGAATATGATCTTGCCAAACAAATATGTGTATTCATGAGATTTAGTTCATGATACTAAAATATTCTTTTGTTGTTGTTGTTGTTGCTTATCTCCGTGTCCAGCTATTGCTAGACGAGATCTACGAGTTTATTCATCCTCAAAAAAATCATAGACCAGAATAGGAAAGTCCTATAGGTCGTCGTAGGACAAATCCAGACACTTAAGAATATGATCCGGAGATGCCTGCTCATTGTTACACTTCGTACAAATCGGGTGGACTTTTTGACCACCCTAGAAGGCAAGGTCTCTCAGATGACCATTACGAAAGTGAGAGAGAGTTGTCTGGGTACTTCTGTCGCAATTCACAGAGAAGGATCTACCTGGGAAATCAGCCCGGTACCAAGAATGTGCAGGAGGGACAAGCCAGACCAATTTATCTGTATGTTTTCTGGCAGAATACAGCTCAAGGTATGTCAGGTCAGTTGGACGTAGCCAGGATCTCACCGGTATCCTTCTTCATCAAGACATCCGCCTCCTTGTTACCCCAAATGTCCACATGAGAAGGGATCCACTGAATGTGCACATCACAAGAAGATGAGACTTGCTTTAATTTAATAAGAATTGAAATCGCAGTCTTGTCACCAACGTTATGCCAGTTAGACAAATGTTGGATGGCACTGCGACTATCAGACAGAATCCAGATGGCTTTTGGGTCTTAAGAAGACAATAGCTCAGTCCCTCATCGACAGCAATGAGTTCACTTTTAAAAACTGAGCTGAAATCAGGATTTCTTTTCCCCCCTCCTGCCTCATCGTGGCGAGGGGGTGTCACTGGGTGGAATGAGTGAAGTACTTCGGGAGAGTATTCTTCTGGTAGGGTCACCCAAGGCGTGAAGGCCATTCCATTTTACCCAGCTAAATACCTACAGGCAAACGGAGCTAAGTCAGTCTCACCTCTGGTGCTCAGGTCCTTGGACTAACAGAGGCTGCCTTTTTCCTCCGTCTATGAGTTATGTCGCCCACTATTGCTAATACTGCCTCGTCCGTCGCGCAGAGTAAAAAGGGACGCGTTCGGGGTTTAGGAAGAGGGCCTCGTCCGATAAGCAAAAAATTCTTTTAATACCATGAATTGCTCCTTATGTTCATGAACTGAGCCTTATGAACCATGAACTGAATTGTACGAAAAGTTCTTTTAGTAGCATGTTTGATAATAGCCACAGCTTTCTTCAAAAACTGAATGTGGTTAGATTTGGACTCCCTCGGTACGATACCATTGCAAATACTGGGTACCCGTACAGTAAATCCTACGGGTTTTCACACTCAAAGAAATGGCTTATTAAAAAATGCGCATCAATTACCCTTTAAAAGTGGCACTTGGAGCTTGTCTGGACGATAAACTTAGCAGTTACCAACTCTATTCCTGGGTCTGCGTGTTGCTCAGGATGGAGCTGGATGCCACGACGGCTTAACTTGTCTTTAGGATGCCCATACGATTACTACGAAAAATTAACTTTCACTCGAATACTTTTTTGAGATTAGCGTACCGGTATCAGATTGTAAGACTAAATCAGATGGACGAAAAAAAAAAAACAAAAAAAAAAAACATTTCCATGAAACTTGCTCGCAATACATGTGGCAATGGATAGTTGTACGATTGATTAAGTGCTCTCTCGTTGGCTGAAATCAGTACTGTTTGGCTTTTAAAGCACGATGCAATGGGTTTCATCAATTTAAAATTTACTTGCTCTGCAAATGCCGTGACCGAACATGTATTGGGTTTTTTTTTTTCCTGTTTTCTAGTTTTTAGAGATACAATTTAAGCAGTCTCGCATAATCAGGTCGGCCTTCGTCTCTAACATAGGCATCCGTGCCTATGAGCAAGGAGGGGCCATGACCCCCACACCTAGCTTACATATTATCGTTATGATTTACGTACTGGTGTAACGTAGTATTTCAACACTAAAGTATATAATACATATATTCCTGGGGCAGGACTCGACTTGCTCCCCCTACCCCTACAATCACATGATAGTCCACGCTATCCGATATTTGTTTAGCGTCATGAGATTGTTTCCCTAGATGAAAACGGTTTGACAATATCTGGAAATTTGCCCCCAAACTAGCCCATACTTAAAATTACTGCAAATCAAGTACCTTTCATAACATTAAATTATAGTTTTACATCTTGAGAGAGAGATCTGGATAAATTATATGATTGTGACCATGGGCGTAACTTGGGCTTCGAAACTGGGGGGGGGGGGGGGCAAAAGTCATTTTAAATGAAAGTGCAGATGCATATATATATATATATATAAACTATAAATTCGGTCTTTGAGCCTCGTCAGGGGAGACCCCCTGAACCCCCGTAATTTTTTAGCTTCATTATTTCCATATTAAAACGATATTAATTGACTATGTCATTTTATTTCTCACCCCTTTTTCTTTTTATTTTATTCTTCCTTTAAATTTATTTCATCGACTGGAAGTAGGAGGGTTTCCTGATCTTTCCTTGCAAATGCAAACGTGGGTCGAAGATAACTGAAGTAACTTATGTAATTTTTAGTATCTATCTTAACACACCAAAACTTTTGCTTTTCGTTATTTGATTTGTTGAGAGAGCTTTATGCGAGCAGGGTTGCTGTATTTCACGTGGTAACTCTAATGGCGAGTCATCCAGAGTGGATAAGAATCCCATGCTGTTAGGCTTATGTTTAAAATTATTCTTTTTCCACTTTCACATTCGGTAGCCCAGTGCTCGATGCGTTTATACCTTTTACAAGTTATTCTTGATGTATGCTTAATTTTATGAGTAGGCTGGCCCGAGTATTTTCCATAATTTTTATTTTTAGACGCAAGTTTTCTAGGAGCAGCCACGAAAGCACCTGAGTCTTCCGCTTGTCTATCATCGTTACGCCTGGCATTTGATTCTGAGTATTTCTGTCTTCGGAAGCTCATCTCTTGATTCCATAGCACATCGGAAATTGTTGAAAGTAGAAGGGAGGCTATATAACAGCATTAATGTCAGCAAGTTGTCGTCTATTTTAATATCCATTTCTGAAAGTCTGTCCACTATGTCGAAGAATTTTCTCAAATGGTCGTGAATTCCTTTAGACGAGTCGGGTATCTTATATTGAATTAAAGATTTCATTAATGCAGCTTTACGAGCAGGTCCTTTAGACTGATAGATTTTTTCCAGTTTTTTCAAGACATCTGATGAAGTGTCACAATTTTTTATTTGTTTGAGTTCAGATGGCGATTTACATAGAATTATATCTGCTTTTGCTTTTTCGTCCATTTAGAGACCCACGCATCGAACTCTTCTTGCGATTTTTCTTCATTTTCCAAAACTTCAGGTTTAGGCTTTGAACCTGGTGCATAAATCCAGGCATCATTCTTTATTAAAAGCGCTTTCATTTGCATTTTCCATGTTTCGTAATTATCTTTATTCAGAGTTTCAACTCGCCAAGTTCCAGTTGCCATTTTGAGGATGAATGATGCAGCCTTGAAACAAACGTTAAAAATCAGCAAATAAATAAATTGATCTATCTGGTGTCCATAACCTTTTAGAAATGTTAGCAGAGTTATGGCACAGACATAGTAAACGTGGGATTTTAAGATAACATATTATTAAAACCGAAGAAACAGGCACATCACATAACAAGGTAACATCAAGAAGGAAAAAAGTATATTTGTTTGTGTTTGTGGGATTACGGCGGATTAGCTATGCGTGGGCTCTAGGCCGATGGTCGGGGTGCCCTCCGTGGGGATCTTTCTAAGGGGTCTTAACCCGTATTTACACTAAGTGAAAAAAGTATAGAAGAAGTAAAAAGAATGCGTGCGCGATCACAGTTACAGTTAAGTAGATAAATGTTTATTGAGGGATTCAGAATTCAGGAGGATAAGACATATATATATAAAAATAAACAATTCATGACAATGAAAAAATAATCAATTCAATACTCAACAATTTATTCTTACTTTTATGTCGCATTTTTGGGACACATTTTTGAGACACATTTTTCGGACAATTTTCAATAAAGGGGGCGAGAGATAAAATGATATAGTCATTAATAAATCATAAAATATTTCTTCTATATAACAATGGAAAAAGTACTGTACTAAAACGGATGAAATTTGAGTACAGCTATTTTTAACTCTTGAAAACAAAAAGTAAATAGTGCAATAAGTATATTTAATAAAATAGATAAAAGGGCTTACTTTTTCCCCCTTTTATCAAACCAACCCCACAGCCACTGGTATCACTGGGGACCGAATCAGCTTTTAGCGGTAGAGTCTGTGTGTACGTCCAAAACAAAGTTCATTGGAAGGATTGGAAATTGCAAATCTATGTCTTCACTACAAAAAAAAAAAAAAACCTCCACAACCACTGGACATTAGCAGGGCTTGACTGTCAAGAAAAATTTGACGGTCAAAAACTGAAGCGGCCGACTTTGATTTTCAAATTGTCATTCCAATAAGTAACTAGAGGCATCATTTTTAATTCAAACAAAACTACATAAATAAATATTCCCTCTCAAAGCGCAACTATAATGGATGTCTTCTCCTTAACGAATTCCTGACAAAAAAACCCAAATGATCAGTACATTGAAGTATTTTCTCCATACTAATACTTTATCTTTATTTAAAATTTACCGATTTGACGCGAAAATTGCGAAAACTATTAGGTTGTAACGAAAGTTTCCCGCCACCGCAAATATGATCTGCGCAAACAGTTTGTGTTGGCGTGTTTGCTCATATCTTTCCAGACTCTTTATGGGATTTGGAAAAAAAGAGATTTACTTTAGAACACTGTACAGTGAAATCTGTAAATAATATATCGTTATCATTAAGTACAAGGTGTCTCAAATGAAACTAACTGGGTTAAAAATATCATTTACATCCAATTCAGTTGCAAAAAGTCAGCTACAGAACGTCAACGAATTATGTGTACAGCTTTAGGTACAACTGTTGTGCCATATGACCCTGTGGAGGTTTGGTACCTAAAGCTCGAAAACAAGGACTATGACCATTGGCGCCGGCAACATAAGGCAAGGGGGAACAATGCCCCTCCTCCTGAATTTTTGTATGCAGTGTTTTCCATTGCTTTTTTGTTCTTTCAAACATGGTAACCATGCGTTTAAGTAGTCTTTGCCCCCCCCTGGGAAATATTCTGCCGGCGCCCATGACTATGACGTACAAGTTCAATCACTGGGTGCCGCATGAGCTGCGTCAAGCAGATTTGGCGGAAAACTTTCGTTACAACCTGATACTTACCTGTACTCATACACAAAACAAGTTAATATTTCACTGCAAGATACAGATATTCGGCTGGTAAAATTCATTTAACTTCCAAACTCGACACACAGACATCATTTACCTATTTATCTTTGTAATCCATTCTTTGCAGCTCATTCAATAATCCCTCCAACCCTCTTGGACATCTCCCGTGTTCTACGTCGGTATTTCCCCCCCCCCACCAGGTAGCGAAAGATTACTAACAGACTTGAAATATAAAACATCATGTTACATACAAAATTTTTAAAGCTTCCTTCTCTCACAAAGTCAATATGCTTGCGGGCAAAACTGATCCTAGTCTATTTAAGTGAACACAGATGTGACTGATTTTTGAGTTAACGGGAGATAAAAGGGCCGCGTTCCGCCTTTAAATCACTCCAATTTTTTACAGAATCTTAATGGTCATTTAGTGATGACATGTTCTTAAGTTTTGTTTGTACCCTACAAGCAACAATTCCCAGTTTCTGCTCGGCCAACCACCGGCATTCATCGCAACTCATCGCTCACCGAAATTCGGTACTCGGCCCAGACACGGAATTCCATCTAAAAACGATGATTGTTATGTGTGCGGCAGACACTGATCGGTCCGGTACCCATAAAACGATGCTCGGAACGATATCCGGCCTGAGTTATCGGGCCATATGCCTAAATTTGATCAAAATACGCTGAACTGAAAAGAAATTTCGGCCCGCATAACGGCCGAGCGGCATTCAGCCGATGAAAATTGGCGCATGCGCTCTGTTCATGCAACAGTCGAGCGATGGCAACATCCGAGTATCTACCGGCAGTCGCCATGTTTGTTTTCATAAGAATAGGAGACGAAAAAAACTGAAGAAGTTTTTTGGTGGTGATTAGTCTATATTGGTACGTATAACTATCATTTGTAACAAATTTTTGACATTTTTAATATAGTATTAGTCTAATATAAGTAAAGTATAAGTTCACATCTCTGTAATTATTTTTTTCTCTCTTGATACTGTTGCATAACACTAATGGAATAACACTATTTTTTATTGGTATCTATTTCCTATCTTTAGACGGCGTACAGTGTGTAATTACACTAGTTCATACAGTTAAACGCTTTTTAGTTTTAAAGTATACGGGTAAATTCTTCATTGAATCTAATAAAAAAATCATACTTTCGACCAAAACAAGCTTATTTGGTACTTATGTATTTTACAGTCAGTCAGCCACGTCAGATTCATTGTTACAATGTAGTGCATTGCAATCCTTTGGCGAAAAAACTTGTTGGCGTGAATTATCGACGGTAAAATAAGTATCGATTATTTGCATCCGTTGACCATAAAAAAAAGAAAAAAAAATCCAAACGATGCGATTACTCGCCAAGATAGTTTCTAAAGGCATAAAGCGCAGATTCTTAGGGTTATGGAAATGAGAAGCTGTACAGCATTGATTTGATATTCAAACGACTGTTTTGTTTCGCTTTATAAACTTCGAAACCCGCGTTGATGAATTTAGATTAGCTTAGAAATAGTATACGTTAATACAGTGATTTTTTTTCTTTTTTAAAGCAGACCACGTTTTTTTTTTTTTTTTTTTTTTTTTTTTTTTTGGAAGCAGAACACTGGTTTATGATGATTTCAGAACCTGTGGATACTATAAACCAGACTGATACAGGGTGTCCCAAAAAGGTGGTAACGGGCTTTAATTCTTTATCTATTAGAGATAAGTGGACAGCGTAAATTGAGAAAAGTGTTCAAAATGAGGTCGGAAGTAAGACTCCGTTAAAAAAATTCCTCTCGTTAATTTTCAAAAAGTTACACTTTCTACATTTTTATATGACCCTCGTACAAAAGCATTCCCATACACTAATGAGGTGATGTACAAAATTTGGGAATTATATTTTTAAAAATTACATTTTAAGATAACCCCTCATCTTAGGATGATCGTCCACCCTTAGCGTTGCCATCACAACACAAACAAACAAACTGACATGAAATAAGACTTCAGAGGGTTCAAAAGTTGAAAAAAGAAGGTATATGTAAAAATCCGTCTTTGGGGTCATTTTCTGCATCCCGCAATCTGAATCATGGTAAATTCTGCAAACGCAGAGCATGAAAATTGTTATTGTTGCTTCGAAACCCTTTGGCCAACTGCAGAGCGGGATCAGATCCTTTATATAAAACGAAAATGGCCTTAATTGGGCATCTTCCTTTTTGCTGATCCCCAGTGAGGGGAAGACGGACTTATCCCGGGTCTCCCTCCTAAATTTTGAACGAATTTCAGATGACAGCTGGATGACCTAAGATCTGGATTGGTACCCCAAAGAGAGATATGGATTGAACATGGAAAACATTGAAGTCATAACACATTTTTCGTGCATTAATTCCCTACAGCGTACACAGTTTACATCAGCCTCAGTCGAGAAAGGAGTTTACCCTTCTAGGCACTGGCCAAGCAGGTGCTGCTTCCCTTTCGGAGTTCCAATGGGAACCGAGCTTAACCAACTGTTCTACTGCCGGACACATGAAAAATTTCTTTCACCTAATGTTTTGCTGTCTTTGTGAGTGAGTGCATTGGGAAAATTTTTCGACATACCGATGTGTTGGGGAAAACGTAGGGGTCTATTCAGAAAAAAACGTTTTCTAGGGAGTTGAAGTAATATAAAGGTTGGAAATCCCTGATATAGAAATTATGTAAAAAAACATATGAAGCAGACTTACTATGCATTTCCTATTCTTGTGTAAATTAAGTTCTAAAACTTTTCTTTTTTTCTCCTAGAAGCTGCTCATAAAATAAGATGTTTGAAGATGCTGCTGCAAAACTCAAAGAAAATACTTCTTTTGTAAATTATGTGTATGATATATTTTGTGTAGAATAATTTCAATAAAAATTTTTGGAATTTACTTTATTGCTTTTTTAAAAAAAACTATTTTACAAAACTGTAAGCTAGTTCCATAGGTTCCAGTGATCAATAATCTTTTTTAAATTGTAAGCTAATTCAAGAAAGTTCGGAAAGTCGATTTCCTATCACAAAAAAAAGTCCTGATGTGAACTACACAATTTTCTTGTATGGCTGTTAAACTTTACGCATTTTTGATGCACTCTATTTAAATATATTGGAAACTGAAATGCGATACTTCAGTCTCTCGTTAAGCGTAAGAGATATCACCAGGATGAGATTTCAGCATTGAAAACTTATTCCTGGCCGAAAAATTGGCATTTTTCTTTTCTTCGTCAGCTTGGCGACAAACCGCGAGATTTTAAGCATAACCCTACACGCTTAAACCGAACGAGCAAAATTCGATCAGCCGGAGCGACTTTTGGGCCAGTTTTCAAAAGTGCGCTTCTCCTTTAGGAGCGTTTTTCGATCACAAGAGCGGAGCGAAATATAACAATAAGCGAGGAGGGGAGTTCTAAGAAAAAAGAGGAAGCGAGGAGGGGAATTCTCTGAAAAAAGACCACTCAAAGAGCACTTTCACGGAAATATCGGTAGGTTTCCATGGAAACGGATCGCTCCGCAATGTATCGTTTTTTTCGCTCTTTGGGTTTAAGCGTGTAGCCTGTGGATTGTAATCAAAAATAAAAGTGCAGACCCAAATATTACGACAGTCTTAAATACAAAATTTCAATGTTCTATGTCTAATAGTTTTTATTTTTATTTGAGATACGTACTTATTTTTAGTGCTAAAATTTGTAATATTGCCCCTAAATTTACCAAGCTTGGGGACAGTTGGCAATATTTTGGGCATGAGCTAAACAGAGATAGTTCAGGGATTTTTAATGTGAAAGGCATGTCCATCGACTTTAATGCATCGAAAGTCTTTCATATAACTCTGTAAATAAACTACTCAGCCAATTGGAATCAAAAAGGGACACGTACAACTATGTTTTAAGGCAATCCTAAATTTGAAATTTCTTCGGCTATTCCTCTTTGAGTTAATCGAATTACACAACAACATACGTACATCAATACATGCATACGACCAGACGTCCCTCAAATTTAATCAAACTAGATGGAAAATGCAACATGCGTACGTACAGACATTACCAAAATACTAGTTAAAGCGAGTTCTGGGATTAAGGCCAATTATCTACACGAAGGATCTAGGCCTGTGGATGGGGTGCCCTCCATGGGGGGTCTTTCTAAGGTGTCCTAACCCGTATTTACGCTAAATTTCGGTAGAAACCACGGAAAACTCCGAACGGTTAGGCGGACGCGATCTGGTTTTGAACCAGATACCTTCCGACTTCCAGTTCAGAGCGCATTGCGCTCGGACTAGTTAAAACAAATCGAACATGTTGTTGTTGTTGTTGTCGTGTCCATGATAGACGACGCTATCCATGGAAAGAGGGGTGCCAGTGCCCCCGAGGGGGTTGGACTTCTACTTATTGGTCCCTAATTTTGAACCGATTCTAGATGAGGGACCAACCACCACCTGAAATCGGCACCCCCAGAGGTATCGTTTAATAACTTGGAGGACATTGGAGCCACGACGGATTTTACGTGCACCAGCTCCCATGAGCGTACACGGTTCCAGAGCGGACGAGCCGTGAGGGAGATGACCCTCCCAAGCACTGGCCAAGCCGGATGCTGCTTCACTTACCGTGTTCTTATGGGAACGGAGTTTAGCGCCCAGACCACTGTGGGACTATCGAACATGTAACATACGTATATAATTTCATACGTAGATGGAGTATACGACTATAGTACGTTAACGTATAGTATAGTTATGTATATAGTACGACTATATATGTAAATAGATGGAGTATACGACGTACCTACATGCATGCATATGCGTCGCGTAGTAAAAGTGTATTTCTTCTATACTGTATTGCTTCTGCACTGCATTACCATATAAGAAAAATGCGATTACAAATACATTTCAAATATAAAAGAAATCTGTAAAACACTTGTGAATGTTATCTTTCGGATTGCATCGTAGGGACGGAAAGGGTTAAATGCATGTCAACATCACATATGAACTTATCGAAAAGTGATACTCACCCTGGTGATTGGCCAACCTCACGCATAAAGTGAACGGGCCAGTTCCTTAAATCCGTGTTCAACCCGATGAAAACTCATCGGTTAGACTACTTCGGACGTTTCTACGTCCGAGGGGACATGAACTGCGTGTATCCGAGCACTTTCACAGTGGACGGCCCGATTTCTTCTCATCGGCTCAAGGCAACGTGGCCGGTGAAGGCCCGAACAAAATTGCTAGTAGGGTAGGTCCAAAAAAAAAAAAAACCCCGATCATTTTATGCCTTGTTAAAAAGCCTCTTTTGCGAGGTTTGAAATACATTACAATGATACTGATTGCACTGCACATTTTCTATTTTCTGTAACCTCTCTTCCCGCGGCACTTTCTTTAATGTTAGCGACCTGTTAAATTTACAGCATTTTGAGCTCAATGTTCGTGTTTTTCCTTGACTCGGACAGAAAATTTAAAAATTTTAAGAGTCCAGTACGTTATTTTTATTTATTTTTTATTTTTATTTTATTTTTATTTATTTGGGGGGGGGGTATTGTAAATATTTTTAGAAAAGTAATGTGGAAAAAGATATTTAATAATTTGAGGAGCTGGATCGACTTTTAGCGTGACTTCATTAACCAAAAGCTCGGCATAAGCGGGGGACAGGGGTCGATACAAACAAAAATTAGGTCCGCTTTGTGGCCCTTTCACAAAATTACTATCGATTTAAACGGAACCCTTTCACAAAAATACAGTCGATTAAAACTGCCCTTCATTGGCATTTTACCGTACATTTTAATGTGTTTCATCAATTAACAAAAAAAAGTGACTTTTATTAAAATTTGGTTTGAAAATCCACAAAAATAAGTGCTGAAATTCACAAAATTAAGCATTGAAACTCACAAAAATATGCAGTTTTTACAAAAATGGGACCCTGGAAAATATTCCTGGACGGACCCCTGATAAATTATGTAAGGTTTTGAATAATGCAAGACGTTTTCACGAAAAAAAAAGGGGGGGTATATAAATTAGGTGAATGTACATATACTATGTACTAAAGAAAACTAATATTCTGAGATATTATCTTAGCTAGACTTTTAAACGAATTTTTTGAAATGCTAGAAAATAGAATTATATGCACACGTGGGCGCCCATAAGGGGGGCAAGGTAGGGAACTTGCCCCCCCCCTAAAGTTTTAGGTTAATGTCTCATGATGTTAACAATGACAAAAACAGAACTAAATTTATTAAAAGTTTGAAATTTGCCCCCTCTAGAAAAAATTTTTGAAGTTTGCCCCCCCCTAGGAAAATTACTATAGGCGCCCATGTATGCACATCAGCAGATCGTAATAAACAATAGCTGTGAAGGTTCCTCTTCTGTGTCGAACGTTGCTTCTCCGTATTGCTGGGAGCAACGCTGTTAGTAGGAAGTAATGAGGGGATTTGCTGCTATCTTATCTTATCTTATCTTATATATAATAAAATCCGAGAGTAAACATTGTATGTAGCTATGTAGGTAGGTAAGTTTGTGACCACCGATGTTCTTGCGCGCGTCTCTCGATCGCATTGCGCAGAGACGGTTGTTCGCAGACCTACCGAATTTTGCATACGGTTTCGCTAGGACAGATCCTAACACGTCTCGGAGCGATTTTTTCGAAATTCGAATTAGAAAATGTTTTATTTTATGTTTCTTCCGATTTTTAGCGATTTCTCTTGCATAATACGTAATAACGCCGGTCATTGCACTCGCAGTAAAACGATGTTTGAATCATCGGATAGAGGAAAAAATTTTCTTTCGAAAACAGTTTGTATCGACTATGTAACATATTTTGCCGATTTTTGGGAATTTTTAAAAAGAATTTCTCTTTTGACGACGTTTGCGTAAAATAATTTTAAAACTGTTGCATCTTAAATTCTATCTGTCATAACTTTTTTATATTTCACACAAAAGACGGAGCATACATTTCGCCCACTTTTAAAAGAAGAACGGAAGAAAAATATAAATTAGGAGTTTTTTTACGAATTTTTATGTAAAGAAGGATTTTGAATTCAATAACAGCTGCTTCAAGATTTCGTTTGATATTAAGCTTGCAAATTTAGCTGTCATGGTAATTAAAACTGAATAGCTGCCAGTTGGAAAAAAAATAAAATTTCTTTAAAATAATTGAACTTTGCATGCGAAATCTACGTCATTTTGATGTAACGAGTTTAAAACCCCTTTCGAAACTCAATCAGAATAACGGAGTCACAAGCAAAACATATGGCACGTACGAAATAATTCCATGTTTTATTTTACGTTGCCAGAGAAAGAATTAAATGCTGTTTTTTCAACAATAAATTACCCAGCATTATTTCTCGATTGAGTTTTTAAACGGGACACGTTTTCGAATCGCAAGAAATATTTTGCGGTGCTAAATATGTCAATCTGACAAGAATTATGCATAAAAATGTATGGAGAGCTCTTTTAATGACAACGATAAAGTGAAAGGATTATCGTTTTTGCTAATGCCTAAATTGTAAAGAATCGCCGAACAGTAAAAGACTACATTCGTAGCAAATATCTTAATCGTTTCTTTAAATTAAGCATTAAAGAGGAAAAAACGAAAATATATAGTATTGGTATCAGTAAAAGATAGTATAAGTAATAGTAGATATACTAGGCTGTCATAGTTAGTAGACATACTGATCAAAGCACAATATACCGCATTAATAAATATCTCGTGAAACTAAAAGTGTTATATTTGTTTTTCAACAGCCGTCTTACAGCACAACTAACTAAGCGTTAAATAATTCTACGTCGCGTTAATATATCCCGCGGTAGTTTCAACAAAAAAGACTGTACCTGAACATTTTTTTTTTCTTTCTTGGAGAATCTGTTCCGTCACAAGTAGTTATGATCACATTTTAGGAAAATGTTCTTTCTTGCCTTGAAAAGAGCGAGTACACAGCTATTTAATTATAAAATAAAACGGTTCTCCACATCATGTTGTATCTAAGGTATTAATGGTATAACTTAAACCTAAAAAAGAATATGATGTAGAAATGTGACATTTTCAAAGTTAGAAATTTTTGCTGTAAACCGTCAAGCTTTTCTTTTTCTAATCGCGAATGGCGCCAACATAGTTTTTTTGTGTCATAAAATTACAATGGTCTCAGGTCAGTACTTATACTAACTTAACGAATAACTAACGAGTAACTTTCCGCCAAGAGTCTAATTATTTTGCTTATTTTTAGATTCCTCTGATGGAATCACTATTGCTTGGGTGTTCGATTAATCCAAAACGGAATTTATTGCTTTCTTTTACTGTTCCAGAAATTATTGAATCAGTTCTGGGAGGTAGAGTGATATCAGTCTGGGCTATTATTTGCTGAACAGGCAAAACAGTTTCATTTCTAATATCGAACGCAGCTATTTCTTCTGAGTCTGAACGAAGCTCATTATTCTTAAAGTCCAAATTAAATTTGTGTGATTTTAAAAAGTCCAGTCCGAGAATAAAAGAGTCTGTAATATTGGCGACATATACCACATGGTCGTATCTGGCATTCCCAAACGTGATTTCTACTTGCGCTTTTCCGCCCACTTCGATCTTGTCACCTGTCACAGTCTGGAGGGTCAGCGAGGGCGGAGTCCAGATAATCTTCAAATTTAATTTCTTGGCCAGATCCGTCCTTATGATGGTTACGTTCGCGCCAGTATCAATCACCATGTGGCATGGAGAACCATTAACGTATCCCAGTACGAAGAGTCCATTACTGCCGCCATTCACTGATGAAATCTGCAAGACTTTTAGGTGGGGCTTTTGACTATATGGCAACCTCCGCCCCGCGAGATGGCCACCTCCTAGTTTCCCTCCTTCTTGTTTTTAGAATTCTCTTGCTGGTCATGAGACTTTCGACCACAATACTTTTGTACATGGCCTTCGACGCCACACTTCCAGCATTTTACTTTCTTTGGGCCATCTCTCGTTCTATCGGATCTTAATTTTCGCTCTATGAGATCTTCAATTCTCTTCAATCTGTTCTCGACGCTCTCTGTGTCTTTGTTAGCTTCCTCTTGGACCGTGACCGCTCTGACAGCATGCCGATCTTTTCTCACGGCCCGCTGGGCTGCCTCTAGCTTCATTGCAAACACCAGAGCAGACTTCAAATCCTGATAATCCTCCAACATGAGTGCCTTTTGGGTTTCTGGATCACGGATGGCTTCAATAAAATGACGCACCGCCATTTCTTCTCGGACATTATCAAGGTGGTCCATGTAGGCTAGATGACACAGCCTATCTATGTCCGAAGCCAGCTCTTGAAGGGTCTCGCCAGATCTCTGCATCCTTGACTTAAGTTGGATTCTACTATATTCTTTCTGGCACTTCTCTCCGAATTTCATCTCCAAGGCACTGGCAAGGGCGTCAAAATCTCCTATCTTCGTCGCTCCGATAGTTTGCAATACATTAATTGCATCTCCGCTAAGGGAAGCGGCCAGTTGATTAGCTTTCTCGGACTCGCTCCAACCATTGGCTCTGGCGACGATCGAAAATTGGGTCTTGTAAGCTTCCCAGGGAGTCTTTCCGTCATAGGCAGTAAGTTTCACTGCTGGGCGGTGTGAAGATAACCTGATGTTTTCGGGTAACTTTCCCAGCTTTACGAGAGAGTCCAATTTTTCTTCAATTTTAGCTTCACATTCTTCATGTATTTTCGAAACTATATTTTCTTTCCAGTCTAGTTTCTCCTCAATTTTATTCTTAAATTCTTCCCGCATTCTGCAAATATCTTGCTGCAATTCCTTAACATTTTCTTCTATTTTTCCTTCAATTCTTTGTTCATATTTCGTTTGAGTTTCTTCTATGAGCGACATTCTTTTCTCCATTATCTCTTGATTTTCCTGCACACTCTTTTCGAATTTCTCTAATTTTCCCAAAGCAGTCTCCATTTTCTCCAATCCCAATTTCATTCCTTCTTGTCCGGCTTCAATTTTCTTTTCTAAATCGGTCTGTCCTCCTTCAATTTTCTTCTCTAAATCCGCCTTCATCTGTTCTTGTCCAGCTTTCATCTCGTCTTGTCCGGCTTTTATCTGTTCTTGTGCGGCTTTCATCTCGTCTTGTCCGGCTTTCATCTCGTCTTGTCCGGCTTTCATTTCTTGCATCATATTCATGAGCTTTTGAAGTTTTTCTTCCATTTTCTGTCTAGTCAAAACCATAAACTGGAAAATTAAAGTCTTTCTTTAGAACCCCGATTCTGACACCAAATGTTGCGGAATTACTCTTCTACTCCTTGGGTTCGTCGTTCTAAAGTCCAGTTGGTGTAAAAAGTTCAAGTAAAAAGTCACTTGTCAGGATGGAACACAAACTTTATTGCTTCTAGAACTTCGTAGAACAATCAGCTGCACACAATTCACAAGCACAATCTAGCAGTAACGTGCTTTTAACAATCCGCTTGGATCAGAAGCTCTCACAAATGCTGTATTTCTCACACAAAATAAGTCACTTTTACAGGCTAAAATTCCGTGGAAATATTCCAGGGATATAGTACACTATCCCTTAAGACACAGCAATGAAGAATTTACACACAGCACTTTAAAAACAGCTTCACAAAGCAAGCTAAAACACAGCTTCTATAGCACTATCAGTTCACACAAAACAAGCGTACTCAGAGCTTTTCACACATTGAATGTTCAACTCGCAACTGACTCTCGGGGCGACGCGCTCTTCTATAAATAGCCGGCGCAGGAGGTACAAGAGGTTTCCAGAAAAGTCAATTTCTCGAGGGTTCTACATAAAGCGTGAATTTTGATTACGTCATAGAAGAGAAATGTTAGGTTATTATGCGTTTTTAATGCAGGAAAAACAACTTCCAGGCCCCATTGGGAAAATCGCGCCAAATGACCAAAAAGTCGCCAAGCTTGGCGACTTTTGGCGAAATATCGCCAAATTTGGCACCAAAAATAAGTCCTCAAAAGTGAAGAGATCTAAGCTCTAGGACTAATATTTCTCGAGATTTCTAGAAGCCCATAGAAAAACATATGGGAAAGCGAAACCTCCGTATCTCCGGTTCTAATTGGCCGATTTTGATGCAACAAAAAGCAAAATTTATCTATTTGAAGCGTAGAATACGAATTTTAAACCATTTTAAGCCCCAGAGCAGCGGGTTGCCCCGAAAATTCGTAACAATACGTTACCAGAAAAAGAATTGAATGCTGTTTTTTCAACGATGAATTATCCAGCATTATTTTCGATATAATTTTTAAACGGGACACGTTTTCGAATCGCAGGAAATATTTTACGTGCTAAATACGCCAATCTGACAAGAGTTATGCATAAGAATGTATGGAGAGCTGTTTTAATGGCAGCCAGAAAGTGAAATGATTATCGTTTATACTAATGCGTAAATTGCAAAGAATCACCAAAGAATAAAAAACTACATTAGTGGCAAATATCTAAACCTTTTCTTTAAATTAAACATTAAAGATGGAAAAACGAAAATATATTGGTATCTGTAAAGGATACTCTTAGTAATAGTTATTAGATATGCTAGGGCAATATTGATCAAAGCACAATATACCGCGTTAATAAATATTTCGTGAAACTATTCGTTTCTTTTCGTTTTTCAACAGCCATCTTACATAACAGCTAACTAAACATTAAATAATTCTACGTCGCGTTAATATATCCCGCGGTAATTTCAACAGAAAATTCTGTACCTGAACTTTTTTTTTCTTGGAGATTCTGTTTGTCACAAGTAGTTATGATAACATTTTAGGAAAATGTTCTCTTCTTGCCTTGCGAAGAGCGGGTACACACAACTATTTAATTATTAAAAAAAACGGTTCTTCACATCATGTAGTATCTAAGGTATTAATGGTATAACTTAAATCTAAAAAAGAGTACGATGTAGAAATGAGACATTTTGAAAGTTAGAAATTTTTAGGAACCGTCACGCTTTTCTTTTTCTGATCGCCAATGACACCGACATAGTTTTTTGTTTCATAATATTAACAATGTTCTCAGATCAGTATTTATACTAACTTTACGAATAACTAATGAGTAACTTTACGCCAAGAGTCAAATCATGTTGTTTATTTTTAGATTCCACATTACTGGAATCAATTCGAATTATACATGCAAGAAAAAGTTTTGCTCCCTACCGTGCGGAGAACGGGTACGCAGCTAGTATTTTTCTAATGCATGAAGGGTACAGAAATAATGACTTAGATAGTACTGCAACTAGAGTTTATCTCTCACGACGAACCAACTAGAACGGCCCCCTCCCATGGAACCATAACTTATTTTGGAGCCCCCTACCAAGTCTGGGGCACGTGCCCCTAGTTGCCCCTGGCAGCAGATATAAATCATAAAATCGCAGACCGTTTCTTGTTCTCTTAAATTGTGTCGTATTTGAATTCGCAATTAGTCGTCTGTCAAGTCAAGTAAGTTGTGCACGTGATCATAAAAGTGTGTTGTCTCTCTGCTACTGACCTCCAAACACCAAAATTAGGTTCACTAAAATATAAATGAGAAACTAGCCCCAACCTGTGACAGGGCGGCAACTAAAGGGGGGGGGGAGGGGTAAGCGGGAACAAGCACCGGGAGACATTCTAAAAGGAATGCCAAAATCAGTTATAGTTTCTTGGGATGGGGCGCGGCTCCATGCGAGGGGGCACACGACCATGGACACCTATAAGGGGGGAGGCAAGGTAGGGAACTTGCCCCCCTAAAATTTTAAGTTAATGTCTCATGATGTTAACAAATGGCAAAAACAGAACTAAATTTGTTAAAAGTTTGAAATTTGCCCCCCTCCAGGAAAATTACTATGGGCGCCCATGCACACGACACTAATTTTGGTTTGCCCCGGATGACATAAACTGTAATTGCGGCATTGCCTGTGAAAATGACCTCTTTTCCTCAGTATTTACAGCAAGAGGTCTTTTTTTCTAACGCTGAACAATTGATTTCAGACAAGTTTAGAATCGCTGCCCCTTGATTTTTGCTTTCCTGAGTAATTATCTAGCTTGGCCATTTGGTAGAATCTGGCATCCTTCCTGTTGGGTTGAAAAGCTTCTGTGACTCTAATCTTTTGTTGATTTTTGCAGAGGAATTTTTTTTTTTCCTTTAGAATCTGATAGTATATTTGGGTTATAAATGCATGATTTGTGTTCAAAATCATAACTTTGCCCCTGACTTTTTAGACTAGGGGGGCAATTTTTACAACTGCAGGGGCAATTGCCCCCCCCCCCCCCCAGATTACGCCTATGATTGTGACAAATAATGTAATCGTCGCTCGCCAAGAGAATTGTACACAGTCAGCAATTCCTTGATCAGGAGTGTTCCAGTACCGTGTATAAAAATTTTTTATAAAATAAATTCACTGCCCTTTAGCTCTCCCTGAACCCGCCACTGGAGTGTTTTGTTAAACCATGCCTCAACATAACTCCAATTATATGACTACTAATTTAACAAATCAGGATATTGTTATTTTATGCAAAATAAAGAAAAAGTGTTATTCATACCCCAGCGGAGTAATTGCCAAACCAACACCATTGTTACGAATTTTCGGGGCAACCCGCTGCTCTGGGGCTTAAAATGGTTTAAAATTCGTATTCTACTCTTCAAATAGATAAATTTTGCTTTTTGTTGCATCAAAATCGGCCAATTAGAACCGGAGATACGGAGGTTTCATTTTCCCTATTCTTTTTCTATGGGTTTCTAGAAATCTTGAGAAATATTGGTCCTAGAGCTTAGATCTCTTCACTTTTGGGGACTTATTTTTGGCGCCAAATTTGGCGATATTTCACCAAAACTCGCCACGCTTGGCGACATTTTGGTCATTTGGCGCGATTTTTCCTATGGGGCCTGTAAAGCTGCTTTTGCTGCATTAAAATCAATAATAACCTAGCATTTCTCTTCTATGACGTAATAAAAATTTCCGCTTTAAGTGGAATACTCGAGAAATAGATTTTTCTGGAAGCTTCTTGTACCTTCTGCGTCGGCTATATATAGGAGCGCTTCAGAAGCCCCAGTTCAGTGCGGGTTGAACGCTCAATGTGTGAAGAGCTCTCAGTGAGAGTACGCTGCTTTGTGAATTGATAGTGCTATAGAAGCTGTGTTTTAGCTTGCTTTATGAAGCTGTTTTTAAAGTGCTGTGTGTAAATTCTTCATTGCTGTGTCTTAAGGGATTGTGTACGATATCCTTTGAATATTTTCACTGAATTTTTGCCTGTGAAAGTGACTTATTTTGTGTGAGAAATACAGCATTTGTGAGAGCTTCTGATCTAAGCGGACTGTTAAAAGCACATTACTGCTTAATTGTGCTTGTGGATTCTGTACATCTGATTACTCTACGAAGTTCTAGAAGCAATAAAGTTGTGTTCCATCCTGACCAGTGGACTTTTTACTGGAACTTCCTACACCAACTGGACTTTAGAACGACGAACCCCGGAAACAAGCAGAGTAGTTCTGCAACACTATTAAACTTAAAAAGTTTTTGTCCGGGTCGTTCTCTTGCCCTTTCCATCATGTAACTCATATGTTAATCCTTTCTCATCATATTTTGTAAGTAACTGTGATAATGTTGCAATGATGAAAAACGTAATTTTAATAGGGCTTGATCATTTTATTGTACAACTCTTCACGTCACACAAAGTATGCACATTATAGTAATTCCTTGAGTGACCACTGCCAAAAATTATGTCTTACCCGCTAAGAAAAGTTTTCGTAAAGTAACGTTTCATTTTATACTTGTGATATATTTGTAAATTACTTCATAAACAGTGTCAGAAACTAAAATGCTTTGCCCGTCTGCTTATTTGATTTGAATATTTTTCGATTCACTAAATATAATATGTGATAAAAAATATTTCTCCTTGCTATTATTTTTTACTATCTGCGGAGCCCGGCGTTGTCCGAGTGCTTTAGATGTTAGGGCATAATTTTCAGGGGGGGGGGGGGAATATCAGCTGATGTCAATTATTGATACACTGATTAGTTTTGTTTTTCTTAAATAGATGAATTTTTATTATCTTACATTTTTCCTATATACTTGCTTAATCATCTTAACTGAATATTTCCTTTTTAAAAAATAATGATTGAGTTAGAGTTAAGCATTTCAGTATTTAATTTTTGGCATATACATATATATTATAGGCAATAAATAAATTGCGGCTGCATATTTCGTAGAGCCACTCTAAGTAAAGAAATTTTGAACAAATTGAGTATTGCCACCCCTGGTGACTTTTCATTCTTTGGTAACTAAGGGATGCATATAATCGATTATCATTTCCCAATTTCCCGTGAGTGCCAAAAAATTTCAATATTTGAAAATGATTTATAATTATGAACGAATACTTGGCTATTCTCAATCAAAGCATTTTTTAAGATGAATGAAAGTTACTTGAAAACGGTTATGAAATCACGGAAGGTAGACTGTAATGTTGCAGTAACTACAAGTGGACGTTGACAGTTTAGTATCTTGGAAATTCTATTTTAAGTAAGACGCTTGCTTGGGGGAAAGAAGAATAAAAAGCGAAAACATTGCCTATCAGTATTAGATTGAGTTAGATCTAAGATAGGATACTCTAATATCACACTTGAACCCAGAAAAGACCTGTTATCTACATACAAAAATGATAAAGTATGAAAAGTTATGTAAAGATGTACAAAAGGTTCCATGATCATGACATTTCAAATAAACTATAAATTTTAACTTGACTGATTTTATTGAATTTACAAGATTGACACGCTATGATAAGACAAAAATTATTTTCTTAAAAATTTTACATGCATTTTTCTTTTAGGATATGTGTGTGGAGGGGGTGCTGGTGGGTGGGCTGAAACACTGTTTGAAATGGGCAAAAAAAATTAATTTTAAATGTAAGTAAATGAATAAATAAAGGCAAAGCTGTTATCTCTTTTTAATTTGTAATTGAGATATTGATTTAGCATGGTAAAGGTTTGGACGTTAAAATGACGAGCTAAACAGTGAAAGTTTCCAAAATTTTACTTTAAAAGTCAAATGAATTAAATTTTAACATTAATTTAAACACGAAAGATAAATCATTCCAAACGTATCGATTGTAAAAAAATTTACAACACAACACTATCTTTGCGCCGAATTTGGCGATGTATTGTCCTTAAATTTGGCAAGATTTAGGAGATAATCTTTTTAAAAATCTTGCATTGTCACTATAAATGTAATTTTGTGAGACCCTTTAAAAGAGTTTAAAATTTTTTCCATCGTTTAACTGAAGACTAAACTCTTATGAACATTTTATACTTATTGTCTTGTGCTTGAAATGGATTAGTGTCTCTCAACTGCCACAGATCGTAATGTATTGGAAATTTGAATGTTCCTGTAGAACTATTAATAATAAGACACTATTTTCGATGGAGAACATTGTTTTGTGAATCTTAATAACATGTATGTGATTTTTGTTTTCTTTCAAAAAATGAATATCTCTGAAATATGCTTTTAAATAATAACTGGCCAGAGTCTAACTTTTTTTTTTTTCCCCTTAAACCTCTGCAAAAGAACTTTAAATGCTGCATACACCATTTTCACCATTTTCAATAGGGTACATAGTACTATATATAAAAATAAAAAAACACATAAATTTCTCATTAACTGATGTGTACTTACGGGAGTTAAAACATTGGACAGAAGAACGGACAGACAAGCCGAAACATGGGTGCCAATAGCTATTTTTCTAGGGTGGGAGCAAACTTTAAAAAAAATTCTAGAGGAGGGGGGGGGGCAAACTGCAAACTTTTAACAAATTTAGTTCTGGTCTTGCTATTTGTTTACATCATGAAACATTGACCTAGAACTCTTGGTGGGGGGTGCACTACCTTCCCCCCCCCTTATGGGCGTCCATGAGCCGAAACCATAATCACCTCTCAACCTTCCTGTAAAATTTAAAATATTCTTCGTATACAACGTAACGGTATCGTACGAACACGAAGAGCGAGAAATTTATTCTTTTAAGGGTTAGCAGTCTAAAATTATTTTTCCAAGCAAAAAGGGAGGGGTGGGAATTGGGTAAGGCTGGTTTGGAGCAGCTTTTTGGAGCAACAGTGTCGAAGATTTGGAGCACTGAAGCAACAAATTGGAGCAAATTACATTCTTAATCTATCGATAGAAAAATATAACTACAGTCAAGCTTCTAGTAAATTTGAGAGTATTAAATATTACTCAGATGAAAGAAGCCCACTTCAATAAATAATAAGCATTTAAAAGTGAAAAATATAAATTTACCTTAACCTGCTATATTATCAGATGCTACATTCAAAGTTACAGGTAATTTTTAACGCCAGAATAATAATAATAACAAAGACCATTGGCATAACTGGCTGGGGGCTAGGGTGGGCTAAGCGCTCCCTAGAAACCTTTTAGCCCCTCTAGAAAACTTATATTTTCTATTGGAAAAATAGGAAATGAAAACCTCAAGGGGTCTATATCCACACACACACCCTCCCTAGAAAAGAGCAAAATTACCGTCTAGTTATGGCAATGACAAAGACTATAGATAAAAAATTAAAGGAAAAATGAATAACTTTTGCAAAAATTTTTTTATTTAACTTTGCTCTTTTATCTCCATTACAGTGGCGTAGGCAAGGGGGGGGGGATAGGGGGTCACAACTGTGACGAAGTTCACATATTTTTCGCGTCTTAAAATAATGTTCCTATGTTTCGTCTTTCTAAATCAAAATTTCGTTTTCCGTATTTGTCTCTCTCTCCACTTTGTATTTCGGCTCGATAAAATGCTCTTTCTTTTCGCGACGGTATGTCTGGGATTTTTCGGGGTTTCCCTTCTAAATTAATTTCGCTTTAGTATATGCTGTGTAAATTCTTGGTGCCTCCCGGTCGTCCGCCTTTGCTTTTCTCACGGGGTTGCAGACTTATGTATTGGCATTCGCCAAATCCTGGCTCTTCTGTCTTGGCAATAATCATTTAATCCGTTTGTTTCAAATTTTTATATTGTTTACGACTACCGGACGGTGGTTGTCACGTGGGGCAGTGGCTTATGAGTGCTCATATTTTACGCGCCAACCTGTAAAGTGCTGGCAGTTTTTTAGGAAGATTTTAGTACACTTCTTGATTGCTCTCCGTCAGAGGAGGTTGTGCTCGTTTTTTTTTTTTTTTTTTTTTTATGGAACTCCGGCATGCCGTGTGGCCGGAACGATTAGATATGTTCTTGGTGTTATTTTCTACTAATGCAATGTACCGTACGTAATTGAAGTTATTTCCTTTAAGACTATTTTGCTGTTACCTCCAATAAACGTAGCTTTTTCTGAATTCAACTTGTCTTCCTGTTCTTCTAAGTCCTCAGCGTACTTCATGGATTTTTTAATACACTATACGTCATGTAAGCGGCCGAGGGAACGTTCTCTTAATCCACCTCCGACAACTCCCTCATATAAACTTGGTGCCGCAATAACCCAGGTTCGAATCCTGGTCACGGCACCAAGTTTATATGAGGGTTTATATATCACTGAGTTTATATATCACTTCTGTCAGAAGGGAAATTTTAGATGGCAAGATGCCGCAAAATTGAGTATTTTAGATAAATGTCACCAAAAACAATCTAAAATACTCAATTAAACACTTCAAAATTAAACAAACGCTTATGGATTTATGACAAAAATAAAACAAATGTCCCAAAACAATCGAAATAAAAGTTACGATCCAGCAACATTGAAATCAAAATGCATCCGTTTAAACGAATTCAAAATTAAACAAACGCTGTCACCAAACAATCTAAAACATTCAGCTGAGGAGATCAATGAAAAAAAAAAAAACATGACTTCCACAAACAACAGCAAATACGTTTTTCTCATCTCAAAGAGTGTTGCCAATTTCTAAAAAAGAATGCATCCCTGAAATTTTTATGATTTACATTAAATCAATAAACAGTTAATTTATTATGAAAAGCAGATGTAATCTGGTGCAGAAATTTAAAAGATAGAATAAACATAAATATCAGTTAAATAATAAGTCAAATTTTATATATTTTTTATAATCTTTAATCATTTTTTGAAGAATTTACAAATATCTTTAATGATTCTGCAATGTCTTTTAAATATGTAACGCCTTCTTCCATCAGCTGTGTCTGGCGCTGATAATTTTGTTTTATAATTTTGACTGTTTCGGGGGGAAAAGGATCTTTTGTGCCCCCTTCTCTTGCTGCTACCTAAGGGGTGAAAGAAAAAAAATATTAAACACAGATGTAATCTAGCTAATTATTTAAAAAACACATTTATATTGCATCTTAACTAGATTTAAATTTACATCATAAAAAAAGAAGTAATTTAATCTGTTTATAGATTTAAAAAAATTACGGAATATATTTAATCTGTAATCAATGTTTTGTTATATAAAATACGAGTTTAAAAAACACTGATCTTGGAAGGCAGTGTTGACAGATGAATAGCAGCAGCATTTTAGGCCAATGATTTAAAAAAAATTAGCCTATCATTGCTACAAAGAAGGTGAAAGTTTTATTAAGTTTTCAGGTCATTTTCAAAATTGGATGCCATTTAAATTTATTAAGTATGTTTTTTAATATATTGTTTCCATACTGGAAACTATGATAAAAATAAAAATCAATTAAATTTTCTTATACCCTGAAAAAAAAAAATTGCACACTGACAGCAAATGGCACCGAATTTTGAAAAAGACCCATTTAACAATTAATGCACAACATTACCGTTACAGCATAAAACATTTATTTTGATTTTCCAAACTTTGATACTGCATGTAACCAATCACGAAATAGTCTGAATTGTAGCAAATTCAGCTGAATCAGTGATCGCTGTACTAGACAAGTGTAAATATGGTATAATACCATAATAAATAGTGATTATTTTCGAATTTACCTTGATGTCTGTGCAGAAATGATTCTTGACAGTTTACTGGAGTTGCAGTAATATTATCCGACATTATGCTGACATCCGACGATGGGGCAAGGGCTAATGAATTCTGTAACAGAATATAAGTTCCATTAAGAAAAAGTTTTTTTCTATTTAATAAATGTTTATGTTATTGTACATTAGCTGATCAAAACTGCTACTGCAATAACAATCAGGAAGGTGTACATCAATGAAAAAAGAGGGAAAGAAATTAACTTAGCCTGAACTTTTGTATTATTAAATATTTAATATTCAATTTTAGATATACATTCACCATAGAAAACACAAGATTTTATACAGTACACAAGATCAACAATTTTTTATATACTAAGCATACATTTTAAAATACTTACACTGAATCCCCTTCTTCGACTTCTACATCTCCAACTGCAGTTTGCACACCAATCAAACTTAAAATCTTTTCTTCTGTTTCAGTTAAAAATTCCTTACTTTGTGGCCCACCACCAGTTTGCATCTGTGACTTCTTTATCATGGATGCCTTCTCCCTTACTTTCTGCTTCTGATCTGCCCATGACTAGAAGAAATAAGCAATGTTAGTCTTCTATAAATAAGAAATAATCGTACACTAACAGCAAAAATGATATTTGCTTACAGCATACGTGTACAAGACTTCATAAACAGGGGTGGCGCCAGTGGGGGGATCGGGGGGGCCATGCACCCCCCGTCGGGGATTTTTTTTTTAGAGAATTTGTTGGTTTAGAAAAATGAAGGAAGTTTTGCAACCGGATAAAAAATTCCATTCAAAGTTCTGACCCGACCTTAGAGGTTCCGTTTACTTCCATTCTAATTCTACTTGGAATTATACGATATTCACATACTGAATATTGATTATCTGCAGCTCGGAGTATGTTTCTCGGGATTCGAAGGAACCAACGAACAAGATCCACGTTTCTAGGGTAAGCAGGGTTGCCCGATCTGCTGACAATTGCCTTCGTAACGACCTTTTTAACTACGGCTTTGGTGAAAATAACTGGGCTTTCCTGTTAACCTAGAACAGATAATTAATGACCATCTCATCATAATAATTTTTAATACGAAACCAAAGTAGGAAATGTATCTCTTACTCGAATACTTTTTTGAGAGGTTGTGCAAGTACTGAAATGTAAAATTTGGGGGGGGGGGTTGGCCCCCCTGTCGGGGAAGATGGCCTTCCCGTCGGGGAAAGTCTGGTGCCATCACTGTTCATAAATCAGGGTTATTTACTTTGAAGAGAGTGAAAAAACTGTCAGAAATATCCTGGAAAGAACAATTCCCATAGAATTCATAAAAATTGAAATGTGAAGACTGAAAAAAATTTCTTTTTTTTTTTATTGGTATACATAATTATAGCATTAAATAACTAATATTTTGTTCATTAGAATTGGAATCAGATTAAAATTAATGTTTAAATACTTATTTTAATGAATTCACATTATATAGTATATCGCTAATTTGTAGCACCGTGATAATTAAAAAATCACAGTATTTCAGAAAATTCATTCGAAGTTCCGTAAAAGTGAAGAAATGCATACCGAAAAAATGACA
This sequence comes from Cheiracanthium punctorium, assembly GCA_038373885.1. Taxonomy (NCBI): domain Eukaryota; kingdom Metazoa; phylum Arthropoda; class Arachnida; order Araneae; family Cheiracanthiidae; genus Cheiracanthium; species Cheiracanthium punctorium. Next base: position 455,084 of record JAWZYV010001476.1, read on the forward strand.
CTGCTGCCATTCAGCAGGACAGCTTTAATAGCTCAGATGTGATACTCTACTTGTTAAAATTTCACATCATTGCAATTCTGCCTATGGTATTAATTCAAAAATCGCGATTTTTTAATTAAGACGTTGTTGCAGCAAATTATATATATATATATATATATATATATATATATATATATATATATATATATATATATATATATATATATATATATCAGGGGCGTAGCCAGAAAATTTTCATGTGGGGGGGGGGATACGACTACTGCAATGCATATATATGCATACGTGTGTGTGATAATGTAGTGAAGAATATACATTTTGTATGGCAAAAAATTCCTAATCCCCGCTTTGGCTACGGCTCTGATATATATATATATATATATATATATGTATATATATATATATATATATATATATATATATACAGGGTGTCCCAAAAAGATGCTAACGGGCTTTCAATTCTGTATGTATTAGGGAAGTGGGCAGTGTAAATTGAAAAAAATGTTTTAATAAGTTCGGAAATAGACTCTTAAGAAAAAATTCTTCTTGTACATTTTCTATAAGTTATACTTTTTTAATTTGCATGTAACTCCCAAACAATAAATGCCCTATATTAGTAAAATATGGCCTATGCACTAGTGGGGTGGTGTACAAAATTAGAGAATTATATTTTAAAAAGTGTCAAAGATATGAAGACTAAAAATATGCTGACGTAAACCACATTTCAATGGACCTCGAAGGGAAAGAATCACGTTGTATGAATGCATTTAAGGAATCGTATAGAAATGATGTAAGAAAATAATTATTTTACACTAGCAATAAGTTATTCTAAATCATGTATAGCCCCTGATCATTTTTCTTTAAAGATATATCTGAGACACTTCGTGATTTAAAGCTGAAATTTTGCATATTACCACATACACCATATTTACACCACAGGGTGTTTGAACACATTTTGATGTTAAACAATAGTTAAAATAATGAGGGCAGATTTAAATGAATAACTTAAATAATTCAATAGGCACAAAAAGTATCATCATCATTGTTACTAAACTTCAGGTGTCCTCCCTTTGTCATATGTCAGTATGTCGAATCACACCAGGTATCGGCAAGCATGTTAACAGCCACAGTAACTTTTGTGACTGTAATCTTCAGGGTTCAATGCAGACGAAAATGAGATCCGTTTTGCAGCCACCTCAGAGAATTACAGTTGATTAAAATGTCCGCTTCACAAAAATAAAATTGATTAACACTGCCCCTTCCAAAAAATGATCGATTAAAACAGTCCCTTCATAAAAAAATACAATCGCTTAAAACGGCCCTTTATCGGCATTTTACTCATACATTTTAATCTGTTTTATAAATTAATTTAAGGAAAAAAGTGACTTTTATTAAAAATTAGTATATAAGTTCACAAAAATTAGCAATTTTCATTGAAATGGGACCCTTGAAAAAATTCCTGGACCGACCCCTGATCTGGGCTTTTTGGTCACTTTTACAGCGTACTTTTACTTATTAAGTACTTTCATGGCCCATGTAATAAATTTGAAAATTCAAATTTTCCAAAATAAAAATATAAAAAAAGGAGTGATGTACAAATAGCACATTTGTCGGAGTAGCTTCGATATACCCCCTACCTCGATTTTTGGCGACATTTTTTTTTTAGTGCCAAAGGCCGTTTCCGGCGGCGCCAAAAAAGATCGAGTCCAGCCATAAATGGCGTTTTGTACCACGCGAGAAATGGCAATATGTCCCTAAAATCGCGTTTCGGAAACTGAGAAACTACAAAATTTATTTATTTTTTTTTTTAATTTAGGGCTAAAAACAACTGAAATTTTGATTTTTACGTGAGGGGGGCCCGTACTCACGTATTAGCACAAGGAAAGCATGTGAAATGAAGTCCAGAAGCTACCACGTACGGCTGGTATTGCATCACAGGCGCTCTCTCATTGGCCGGCCGGCCGGGGTTGCCATAAATAGCCTTCCCCCAATCTCGCCAAGGAAATTCGTTTGGGTTACCAGAAAATCCCTTTTATCGCCAAGCTTGGCGCGAAAAAAATGTAGGGGGTATATCAAAGTTTAGCCCATTTGTCGAGCATGGAGTACGTTACGAAATAAAAATAAACGAAAATAATCAGTGATTTGTATATGAAGATTTGTGCAGTTTTTTTAAATGAAAGCATGCACAATTGTCTTTTGATTTATCATACATTCAATAAAATCGTAACATATTTTTTAAAAAATCATCAACCGCTATGGTTGAGGATTTTATAAAATAACGGAATATAAACAGAACTAATTTTATTATTACCTTCATCCAGCTATTTACGTCTTTCTTGGATCTCAAACCATCCGAATTTAATATTGCAGTTAAATCCTCCCATTTCCGTTTTCGATCTTCTCTGCAAAATGCCGGCGTTACTTTATTGTTGATGAGCTCTAAATTATTACCCATATAATTCACCAGCAATTCCAGCTGCCGGCTCGTGATCCTATCTGATCTTTTATGAGAATCCATTTTAACACGTGAAGTTTGCAGCGTATCTCAAATCTATTCGTCGAATACAGTTAACAATTTAACTGAAAATCCTATCATATGCTGAATTATTATAGGCTGAAAAGTTGAAGAAGAGGAACGAAAATAACTCCTCCCAATTTTGTGACATCACAAATATGGGTGGGACTCACCACCCATCGCAAGGGAGGTTGTTATGACTCGCAGGCGGAAAACTACGATTTTTAGTTAGTTGCGGTAAAAGGGTGAGCGGCGGTACGGCTACCGCGTGACGTCATATTCCCCCTGCGGTAGTTATCGCAGCCGGGAAACTAGACCCCTAAGTGTTGTGCTACCAAACTTTTACACATTTTCAATCAATTTGCCCAAAATCTATCAAATTTTTCGGTTATATTAAGGTGGCCATATTTTTGAACGTAAAATTGAGGACTTGTCTCCAAATTTGAAACACAATTGGGGACATTTTCTAATTAATGAAAAAATAACAGTAATCTAATTAAAAAACCGTGTCACAATTAAAAATTGTCCCCAATTGCTTTTTTACATTGTGGGGACAAATCGCCAAAAAAACACAGAAATTGGGGACTGTACCCGAAGAACTGAAATATTAAATAAAACTGTCCTTGCATTGCATTGATTGTTTGTCACGCAAAAGGAGTATTTTTGCCAGTATCTGACATGATCTAATCGATCTACGCCAGGGATTATGCTCCGTGATTTTTTTTCAAAGAATTGAGGAATGATTCCACCTGCGCCGCTTCGCGACAGAGTAAACAATATAATTTATAGATGTCGCTCGCCACCTCTCGTCAATCTCGTTTATCGATCATTTGATTCGCTTGTGTTTACATTTTCAAGGCGTGATATCTCGCTAGATATTTCGAGTTGAAATTACCTGCAACTTTGAAAAAGGTGCTTTTTATTAGAGATCTTTCGATCTGTACAAAAGTTTTTCCTTTTAATTAGAGATAAAAATGTCGTTTTTGTCAAAATTTCAACATGGCCGCCAGATGCAACGGGAGCGATGAGTCGATCCCGGCACCGTTGTATTATTCAGGACTTTCATTATTTAAATTAGGTATTTTTTTATTTCCCGCCATATAATGAAAATTTAGCCAAGCTGGGTTGATTTTTCGAAACATTTTTTTCCGCACCATATTTTTCGATTTATTGCAAAAGTCTCCAATATTGTCGACTTTTGGCGTAACTTTTAAGGGAGGCACACGATCGTCGTTGGACGATTATTAGATAATATTATATGATAGGATAGTACTGTGGTTTAAATGGATGCCTGTCTCAAAACTGCCATTGATAATGTATTGTAATTTTTTGAGTGCTGAGAACTATAAATGCTACATACACCATTTTCAATAGAGTTCATGCTACAGTACATTAGAACGACATTTATAAATTTCGTAGTAATCAAGGCTTATTTACGGGGCCATGGACGGGCGGGCAAACAGACAAACCGAAATCATAAACACTTTTCAACCATGTTGGAAAGTGTTTAAAAAAACATTTAAAATTGTATTTTTATAGTTTTGTTGTGAACATCAAAAGCACTGAAATTACAACGAGATCGCGTCTAATATCGAGAGTAAAAATGTACGTCATCTTGGTGAAGCAAACAAATATACAAAAAGATGAAATTTCGATGCATTTTTCATTCTATTATGTTGAGAATATAGAAATTAAGTATAATCATTTTTTCCCCCAAAAGGAAGACAGTTACTTATCAGGCCCGAATTACTGGCCATTTCATTATGGGGGCACATATTGGGCGGCCAGAATTTACCACGTATGACGGGACGGGCAAGTTAACATCCATGTCTAAGCCAGCTTTCGAACCCCAACCTAAGGCGTGATAGAATGGTTCTTTAGCCACTACACCACCTGGGTACATTAAGTAAAATCTAAAAGTCCTCGAAATTAATTATGTGTTGTATTGTTGAAAAAAAATATTGATAAAGTTCTTTAATATGATCAGAGTTGATAGCAGCCCAGCATTTTATTGATTTTTCTGGTATTAATGTTTCTTGTATCAGTTTGGGTATTTCCCGCTCATTTTTGAAATGAAATATTTGAAAGTCTTAATTATGCCGCTAAAGTAGTTTCAAGCAAACGACATAAATTGACAACCCTCACAAAGTAGCTATCAAATACGCTCATGCTGCAAAGAATCAGGAATTTGCTACGATGACGAAAATGCACTTTTTGAAAACGTGCCACAACAGACCGGAGTGTCTTAAGGATTACGTTGTGAATGTGTTGCGCAATCCATGCCCTCAATTCAACTAAAGCAATTGGACATACAACATTTTTAAGATAACCACTGCCAGAAGCCTCAAGGATTGAGGATCTGTGATCTAGAAGGCCAGGCTTCTCTGAAAAATGACATCTGATAATTCTAAGATTTCCGAAATTCTTCTGGAGCATTTGCATCACTGGCTTTGCCGTTTGAAGAGCACGCTGTTGAAGTGTCGGAATGACCTGGTTGCGCAAAAGACTCCCATAGCGTTAACCACTGACAGTATAGGTATCACGACCCACAAGATCCTGCTCCTCAAAATGAAATGAACCTACAGCAAACGATTCCGTCAACCTGCATCGCAGAGTTTCCTTTACAGAATTCAGCGGTAGTATTGCATACGCGAATAGATTTTTCGTTGACCATATCGTGCAATTTTTTGTGTTTTGACAAAGCGTTGGAGATAGAAATGGGCTTCGTTTGTGTACAAAATGTTCCAATTTATTATCCACTTCCATGAAAGCAAGAAATTAGAGCAAAAGCATGTTTTACTTACAGGTCAGCAGGAAGCATGAGTAATTTTACATCAGTAATTTTATATGGATAACAATGCAGGATATTACGCAAAATTTTCTGGAAATGTACCGTGCTTAAATGGTTAAATATCGGGCAATTCCCCGTGTACTGCATGTTTGCACACCATTGCTCGTCCCTTCCTGTAATAAATCGACCACTGGCCACATCTTCTATTGACGTCGAAGCAAATGATTTCTTACCTCTGTCAGATTTTACTTCAAAAACTTGTATCTTCGAATTTCTGAATCATTTTCTTCACTCTTGGCAAACAACGGACCACAGCCTTAACCTTTAATGGCCGGAATTTCTTTAAAGCTGCTAGGGCACAGTCGCAGTTCTTATAAAAGAGCTTCTTCACAAGCCGAGCGACAAGCTGATCAAATGCAGTATGAGGAAAAAGCCACACGCCCAGCGTTTTTATAAGAAATTCAATGTGTCGTGCACATGTGTGCCTTTGGTGATTTAACGCAGGCTTGACGACAAAAAATAAGTTTCGATCCACATACCCAGCGTTTTTATAAGAAATTCAATGTGTCTTGCACATGTGTCTTTAGTGATTTAAAGTAGGCTTGACGAGAAAAAGTAAAATTTCGAAAACGAAACTCAGCTTGGCGATATCTTCTGTGTTTGGCGAGAAATTGTTAAACCTTACTATTTTACGTATAATGAAAAATGATACAACTTGGATATGCACTACACAGCGAGACAAAATACCTTGATGTTCTACATACGCTAATCTGTCGACGATTATGCATAAGAAATGTGAAGAACTGTTTTATCATAAATACGAGTATATTGGCAACCTTAATTTGAAATGATTATCGATTATACGCCTACCCAAATCGCCAAAGAATTAAAAGTCACCATTGGTGGCAAATATCCGGAGGTATTACGGAATAACTTTTCGTTACGGTGAAGTAATTTGAAGTCCGTTTCTAGGGATGGGTGCGAGACGAGACAGAGATTTACAGCTTTTTTGCGAGACGAGACAAACACTTTTAACATTACGATATAGGGATTTTGCGAGATGCGAGACTGCTATTTTCCGCCTCGCGTCCATCCCTATCTGTTTCCTTTTTTAAAAGAAATCATCCTTGTTTATTTATTTTTTAGCACAGTAAAACTCTACTTGTCTTTTAACAAACTGTTGCGTTGTTTACCGGCCTTTACTTCAGACTCGCATCTCTTATCAAAATGCGGACTATTGTACCATCTTCTACTTGACACCATAGGATCTTGGAACTTTTTCCTCAGCACGTTTCCTTGAATGTGTGTCTTATGGGTTCTGTTTTTTCTTTCCCTCACGTTCCCGAGCGTGTGGTGCAGCATAAAAACGGCCGAATAATAATAATAATAATAAATTTGTAAAAGCATGATAGACTCCAGTATGACTGATTTTAAATCCCAAAGAATTAATAATCACTTTTCAGAAGAAAGGCTCTTTTGTGTACTCGATGCGTCCAAGAAAAAGGAAAAGCCTGAAATATCTTATCTGTTTTCCAATTACGATCCCCAGACACCGTCGACTTTATCAGTCGTGAGACCAGATGAGTAATTGGAACTTTTTTTGTTATTGTTTTAGTCGCCCTACGGATCTTGTGGGTCATCTTCTTAATATAGAAATTATATAGAAAATCGTATCTCTCACCTCGAGGATATCGTGCGTCAAATGATTTTTTGGAAAAGGAGCGATGCCTTGGACTGTTCTTTCTTATGTCATAAAGTGTACGTAATAGATAAAAGTGACTTTTTTTTTTTCGGGGTGCGTAAATTGCTTAAGAATTTTCCTGTGTGAAATTTCTTCATTCAAGCAAATTCAATTTTTAATTAAGTATTTACTCGTAATTATGATTGTACTTTTAATGGAGTCCAATATTTTGTAAAATAACATAATTATAATCAAGTATTTAGCCTCCTAGGTGGTGTAGTGGCTAAAGAACGCTTCTATCACGCCTTGGGTCTGGGTTCGATTTTGGGCTTGGGTGTTAACTCGTTCGTCCCTTCCTAGGGGTTACTATTACCTACCCATTGGGTGCTCCTATAATAGAATGGCCAATACCTTCGGGCCGTTGTAGTGGCAAATGCCTAATCGACAAATCCCCGCTCCTTATGAAAGAAAGTATTTAAATAGTCTGGAATTTTCTGGTACATTTGAGGGTACAATAGGTCTAAAATTTGAGGGTACTTTTCCGTTATCTTAACGCCAGCCAAATTTGGCGACTTTTTTTGTCGCCAAATAGCTACGATGTTGTTTTGGCGATTCTTTTTATTGCCAAGTAGCTACGATGTTTTTAGACGATTTTTTGTGTCGCCAAATACCTATATGATATTTATTTCGCCTTAAACATTTTCAATGCCATCAAAACAAACATTTTAAGAGAAAGTACAAAGTTAAAAATGTAAACAGACAAAATAACACACTCACCATTACATACAACACATTTCAATGAATGTTAAATCCTTATATCAGCAATACATAAAACATATTACTGTTCTAAAACTAAAACGATAATTTTCAAACCAATTAACATTTTAAATATCGACGCTACACCTGCAAGACCTCAGTTACATTTCCCGACAATACGACAATGAACTACCTACGGGATTCTTTTTTTTTTTTTTTTTTTTTTTTTTTTGAGTAAGTTAATTTACTCTATGAGCATGTACAAGGATAATTTACTGCTATACTAAATACATTCAGCATTTTCTATAATCTGATGACATAAAATAGGCAATTTTACACAAATCGAAATGTTTTAAAATATACTCATATTTTCAGCTTTTTCTTGCAAATTTTAGTGGCGTCAATTCTTTACACGAATAAATATAAATTTACTCCGTTTTGAAACTTATTCATTAAGTTTCAATCCTTTAAATTCCAACATTTATATCTGAGTTCTCGTTTCACTTTAAAACACACACACACTATAAAAAATACACTATTTCAAAACATACATGGCGGTAAAATTTTGCCCTATCCGGCTGAATTGCCTGTATCGTTCATTAGCCACCAGAAACTGCACGACAGCCGTATCGACAACTGCATCCATACGATAAATAGGCATTCATACTTTACAAAACAAGTCTTTCAAAAACCCTGTCAAAAATTTATTTTATCTTTCTCATTCGTCGCCACATTTTCTATTAATTCATAATTATACAAATATGTATATAAATATTAACCAACACTCACCTGACCTTAAAAAATATGGATTAAATTCAAAGGACCATCTGGACTTCGCCCTCGCTGACCCTCCAGACTGTGACAGGTGACAAGATCGAGGTAGGCGGAAAGGCAAGAGTAGAGATCAATTTTGAGAATGCCAGATACGATTATGTAATATAAGTCTCCAATATCACGTAATCATTAATTTTAGGACTGAATTTTTTAACATCGCATAAATTTAGGTTTGACTTTAAAAATAATGAGTATCGGTCTATGTCGGAGGATATAGATGTTTGTGATATTAAAATTGAAGCCATTCTACCTGTTCAACAAACCACAGCCCTGCTTGACGTCGCTCTACTATCAAGAACTGAATATATAGTTTCTGGAACAATACAAGAAACTAGTAAATTCCGATTTGGATTGATCGAATACCCAGACAGTAGTGATTTTGTCAGAGAAGTACTTGTAGGTGCAACACTTGTGGACTTGTCGAAGAGTATCATCCCAGCCAACGTGACTGACAAGTCAAAATTTATAAAGAAAGTTTTGGCAGCATGCACTCCTGTTACCTGCGTCAATAAGAACAGCAGTTCAACAGCTAAATCATCTGAGTGTCTGATAAAAGAATTACTACAAGAAGCAGAATTAACCACGGAACAGAAGAGCGCTGCGGAGAAAATAATTATGGAATTCGAAGACCTCTTCTCTCCCAGACAGCACATCAAACTTGCAGCAAGCTTGATTTATCAAGTCAATAAGCTTGAATTAAGCTTGACAATTACAAGCGTGTAAGCTTAATGCAAGCTTGAATCAAGTGTTCTAGTTTACACTTGCCCAGCTAGCAGTAAGCTTGACATTTCAAGCTTGAATCAATCTTGACATTTTAAGCTTAATAAATTTTTCTAAATGCACGGGGCGCGCCTCACATACTTTATTTTTCCGCGCATTTTCCCCCTCTATGCTGAAATTTTAAGTTATTTTAATCTTTTCCATCAAACGTCGGCGACTGGGTTCGATCCTGGGAACTTAAGGGCGAGATTCAAGTGAAACACTATTCGAACGTTTTCCGCGTCGAACAGGGGAAACTTCGAAACATATCAAAGTTTCTTATTCAACTGGAACGAAACAATCGTATTTTGATCACGTGACAGCTCGATGGGTTTGTTCATTGGAAGCATTCTGGGGACTGAACTGGGAACTGGGGACTGCAAAACGTTCGATTCGAACTCGATTGCGCGCGTTTCACTTGAATCTCGCCCTTAGGCTGGAAGGAACGCGTGCTAACCGCTCGGCCATAATGCCTCGGGCAGCTATGACTAAAGTTTGAAGTGTCTGTTGTCACACCAGATCGATAAGTATGGGCGATGCTGATAATTTTTTTTTTCCATGGGATGAATCAAAATTTAAATAATGTTATGTGTGATTTATAGACTCTACTAATAGGGAAATAAGCATAATATAAACTTAAAAGCAGGACACGTTTTAAAACTTTCAGTACCGCAACACTCATGAGCAATACTGCTGGCCAAAATCGAGACAAACGATTGATTTTGAAATCAATTTCGTAGTATAATTGTATTTTATTTTGAAGAATTTCCATATTTGGAAATATAGAATGGGTTTACTTACTTAACACAAATTTTGTGTTAAGTAATCTGAAATCAAAGAAACAGATAGTTAAACGTTACTTCGAAATGCTACATCACAGTTGCTAACATGTATGGAATACAAACACTTCAGTCATTTTTGTAAATATTTCTTAAAATAACAAATAATTGAAAAATTTTGCTATTTTTTAACGCTAAAAATTCTCTTTACAAATGTGGTTAGTTATTTTCCTACATATTGGTATGCTATATCGATATAGGGCATTTCGAAGAATTAAAAATAAGTTTAAATTAATTTATACAAATGTAAATTTGAATTATTTTCATTGTTCATACTTTATAATTAAAAAAATTGTTTAACTTCTGAATTTTTTTAGCCTTTGTAATTTTATTTTAAAAATACAAAAGTGTAAGATGTAAGATTTTTGGGCCCTAAAATCTGTAGGCCCTGGGCAGTTGCCCCGTTTACCCTGCCGGTAATATGGCACTGGTAATAAAATAAAACACATCTTTTACGAACTTTCGGCAAATTTGAGGACGCTAGACAATTAATGTCCATTCTCTTTCACAGATGGCGCCATCAACGCTCCTTTAGGAAAAATCAAGCAAGTAGCAATTGTCAAGCTTAAATCAAGCTGTATTTAAGCTTGACAATTCAACTTGACTCCTGCAAGCTTGCTGCCAGCTTAGAATGAGTTGAAATGTCAAGCTTGTATTAATACGTCAAATTCAAAGAAATGTCAAGCTTGATTTAAGCTTATGTGCTGTCTGGGCTCATACTTCGGGTGACATTGATCGTAAGAAGTTAGCGCAACATAGAATAGATACAAGCAGCCATTCTCCTATCAAGCAACATCCGATGCGTCTGACATTCGCTAAGCAAGAAGAGGTCAGCAGACTTTTAAAAGAGATGCAGTGTGATGTCATAGAACCGTCGACTAGTCGATGGACCTCACCAGTTGTTTTGGTAGGGAAGTAAGATAGCTCCACCCTATTTTTCGGACTATCGACATTTGAATGACATAACCAGGAAAAACGGCTACCCTCTTCCCAGGATAAATGACACTTTAGACACTTTATCGGGAAATCGGTTTCGATGCCTTAAGAGTGGTTTCTGGAAAATAGAGATTCATCCTCATGACCGTGAGAAGACTGCGTTAGCTACTGGACGAGGGTTGTGGCAGTTCAAAATTATGTCATTGGAACTCTGCAACGCACCAGCTACACTCGAACGTCTAATGGAGACAGTGTTGAAAGGAGTTTCCTACGAAGCATTTCTCGTGTATTTGGACAATATCAAAACTTTTGAAGATCATCTAGAGAACATCCGAAAGATGCTGCAGAAATTAAAGGAGGCGAATTTGAAGCTAAGTTCATCTAAGTGCAACCTGCTTCGTCGCGAAGTACGTTTTGTTTGATGTTTGTTTGTTTAATTGTATTGTGGTATAACCTTCAACCATCTGGCTAGCATCGCCTCTAGTAATCCATCAAAACTCCCTTACTGCGACTTCAGGTTTTAGGGCCCGATTCAAACGAAACAGAGTTCTATCGTTTTCCGTTGCGATCGCGGAAATTTTCGACTGATTCCTATGTTTCCTATTCAAGTGAAACCTGTCTATCGCTTTTAGATCATGTGACACTGCGATCGGTGTTTTGCTATAGTTTTTTCAAAAGCGATCGTTTTCCAGAACATGGCAGATCGATCGGCGGATGGTTGATAAGAAGATTACAACAACAACGAAGACTCGTTATTTAAAATTACGAAGCAATCCGTTGGAATTATCAGACAGGGAATTCTGCAAAAGATTTAGGCCTGCGGAAAGCTGAATTTTCTCGCAGAACAGAATTTCTGTAGGGTTTATTTTCTGTCGGCCTTTGAGTTCCACTCTAGCAGACACTACGATGCAGGCGCCATCTATAGTCCTTATTTTAAATCGTTTATTGCTCGGTTTGTTGCTCGGTAAATTTGATGTTTGAAACAGCGCGAAAAAATACATGAATAACGAATAATTTCTCGCTAAAATAAGCATCCTAGCAACCCTCCTAAACAAATACGAATATTCATACCATTATATTAAGGATGTCTTTGATTGTTAATTATATATCAGAACATAAAATATATAGTAATTCTACCCCTCCATTATAATTATAAACAGCTTCTCTGCTACAGAAAAATAAAATCTAGTAGGCAAACTAGAGAACAATTGTTATTCGATAATTCGAACAATTCGACGTGATAATTATGACGAACAATACTATTATTAATAATTTTCTAAAAAAAAAAATCTTCATAAATTAAAAATGTATTTCCATGATTATAAACATACAAAAAATATTAACCTAAACCAGTTAAAATTTTAAAACATTAACCTACAATACTGTTGGGGAAAAAAATTAAGACACAGCCTGTTGTCCGTTGCAGCTCAAACATAAATAAATGAACAGTTAGTCGTCGCCATTAAGTTAAAAGTTTTTTCCAGAGAAAGATCCGATTTTTTTATTGGTTATCAGCGACTTTCTACGTCACCGGAAGTTGCGTTTTCACTCTGTGGAGATAAAGTTTCGATCTAGCAAACCTGTAAGTTCGATCGCCTATATTGTTTCACTTTGAATACACTTTTGCGATCGCTTGTAAAAGCGATCGAACTTCCAGAGAGAAAACGATCATTTTGGAGACGACCGATCGCGTTTCGTTTGAATCGGGCCCTTAAACAAACAACACTACCCTATTTCTCTGACCAGAAGCCACTCCCTACCGGATAATACTAAATGTCGTACCAAGCCAATCAAGCCCACCGCACAACGACCTAACTTCACGCATTCTTCTGCTTGGGGAAAAAACTAAGAAGAGAAGAGCACACACCAGGAGTGTGCCTTCTTGGCCTTAAAACCTACCGCTTTGCAAAAACAGACGTCACGAAGTACGTTATTTTGGGCATATATCTGCCCAAGAAGTTCGGACCGCTGAAAAACTGGAGTCGTCCTGAAAATGTTGAGTTACAAAGTTTTCTCGGACTATGCACCAACTACTAAAAATTCGTGAAGTTTCTCCAGGCACCACATGTGATGCAGTTAATCACATATTTATAATTAATTTTCTTAAGAGTTAATTCCCGCATTTATAATTACTACTGTTTTCTCTTTACCTATTCTAAATTTAACACTCTTTGCCATTTTTAAATCTCCCATCTATCTGTAATGCTATTTAACTGTTTCTTAAATCAGTTTGGTTTTAGCATTTGCAATACAGTTTGTTGGTGCCTTTACTCTGAGAATTCATTTAGTTTTGTTTGGCGACAGTTTCTTTTAGCGCTCAGCTCCATCGCCAGGTTGGTTTTCGGTTCTCATACCTTTTTGACACGCACTTCACGCTTTGTCTCTACCCTGTAAGTTCATGTTTCATGTCGCTATTTTGCTAGCCACCCCACTAACCGTATATAATTTGTAATTATTGATAATGTCAATAAAATATTGTACAACTGTCTATCGGCATGAAGTTCCGAGTTATTGCTTACTTCCACTATACCACAGAATAGAATAAATTGAGGACTTTCTCTAGCGTAAAATGTTTCCCACTGGAATCTACACCACACCACAGTCTTCCTACTTTTTTAAAAGTTCCTACCTTCATCAAAGTTTTACTTAAATGCCTAGTATAATAATAATAATAGCCTAATATTGTAATGGTTTGATAGGTGAAACCTTAACACCGAAATAAACATTTAACAACTGTTGAAGCAGCAGAGCATTTTAGTCCCTTATTTATAGAGGTAAGAATTTTTAACTATAGGTCCGCATGACGTATCGCGCAAGCAATGTTGAGCTGAGCGAATTTTATGCAGTTATCTCTACCTCAAGTTGAATTTTTTTCGATGATTACTCCTCGACGATATGACCGATTTCGGATTTTCTTTTTTTTAAGTGATCAACATTGTGACCTTGACCAATGTCATAGCTTCAAGGAGCACGCGGAGCGAGTAATTGAGAAATTGAATAATTCTTCTAATATCTCCATTGAAAGTTAATGGCAGAAGTTTTTTCGGTGATTATTCCTCCATGGTCAACCTCCATGGTCGCTTCGTTTGGTTTCAGATTTATACCTTGCCACCATTGGTACTTATAACCATGCCAAATTTGAACTAAATCTGTCAAGCGGTTTAGGAGGAGAAGCGCTACATTGAAATGCCTGAGATTCGCTCACTTCGCTCAGCTCAAAAAATGGGACGATTGCGATGCCTAAGTTCCTCTCACATCGCAAGACCATTTCACAAACTGACAGAAAAGGGACAAAAATTCCCATTAAATACCGGATGTGAGGATGAGCTCAACCAGCTAAAGACGGGTTTAATATCTGTGCTGATTCATTCGTAATTTCATCCTGATAAGCCATATTTTCCTGGATGCAGAATCAAGTAAGGAGAGTATCGGAGCAGGTCTGTCCCAGGAGTTGCATAGGAAAAACGTACACATTCACTCAAAAACGTATTCGAGTAAGAGATAAACTTCCTACGTTGGTTTCGTATGATAAAAAATAATTATAACTTTACATATTTCTGCTGAGTTGTGCGCTTTTCAAAAACTCTGTAATTATACGCTAAAATAGGAGCTTTTGCTTATACTCGAATACTTTTTAAGAGGATGTAATTGATTATTTGAAAAAATGCTTTTCAAAGACGAAAGGTAACTATTGTGTTACGAGGAAGAAACTTCTTGCTATCGTCAAGGCTGTAGAACATATCCATCTTTATTTTTATAGCCAGAGGTTCCTGCTCCGAAGAGACCATCCTCCTTTAACCTGGCTTTTGAACTTCAAGAACCCGGAAGTCCAGATAGGAAGATGGATACAGAGACTACAGGAATATGGCAAAGAAATGCATCATCGGAAATGGGTGTCTCATGGAAACGCAGGTGCTCTATCAAGAAGGCCCTGCATCAAAAGTTGTTGCTATTTCCCCGGGGATGAGGAAAATAACGAATTGAAACATCCTATAGTCCTCCAATTGTTGGAAATACTATTTTCAAATAGGTGATATCTGTATTCTCTTGAATGTTTTGGGGGGGAGGGCGATTGCTCCTCTTGCCCTTAGTAAGTTATGCCTATGGGCTGCGGTGGAGTTAATGGCAAAAACCATCGTTAAGCTCGGGTGGCAGGAAATGTCGTCATGGCATCGAAGCAATACTAGGCTTTTTGGGATTCCCTTCATCTGAGAAACGGATTTCTGTTACGTAAATGGTTATGGGAGTCAAACGAAGGAAAATTACTCCGATAACAGTTAGTACTTCCTCATTCGAGGATTCCGAATGTTCTAGAAGACCAGTATAATAGCTAAAGTGAGGGTCATTTTGACTTAATGAAGACTGTGAAAAGATCGCGAGCACTTCTACTGGGCTAAGACTCGGGACGATGTTGGAAGGGGTGTCAAGCTTTCCACGCCTATGCCGCCCGCAAAGGCCCGAAGAAAAAGAGCTGTGGAAAACTACCCCGGTATAATCAAAGAACACCTTTTGAGAGAATTATCCTCGACATTCTGGGACCTCTTCCTAGAACTGAAGATGGCAACAAGTACATCCTAGTTGTCACTAATTATTTCTCAAAATAGCCCGAAGCGTATCTTTATCCTGATCAAGAAGCTATGGCTGTAGCAGAGGTATTGATGTATTTCCAGGTATGGAACTCCTCTGCAGCTTAATTTCCACTAAGGAACGAGCCGTACCTCTACAGTTTTTAAAGTATGTCACTTTTGTTGTATTGTCAAGTTTGTATGTCAATTACTCGGCATGTAAAAAACTCAAACAACGCCTTTTCATCCACAATCAGACGGCAGGGTAGAGAAGTTCAACCACGCTGTTTTAAAGAATCTCTTACTCCTAGGAATCTCGGAATCATAAAGACTGACATGTAAACCTTCTCTCCCTTGATATCGGTTTGCCGGAAACCCATATATTTTCTGAAAGTTATGTCACAAGTAGAAAACTGTGAAATCTTTGGGGTAGACTGACAAGCGTTTAGGAGCGATAGGATCCACAAAATATCAGTAAAGTGTAGACGGGCATATTCCTGTAATGACGTCTGCAATTCTTATTTGTTCCCGCATGTTGCTGTCAAGTACTAACGTATTGCTTCTTACACTGCAGATAGATCCCTAATAGCACAGATGGTCATAAAAGAGTCGCTGTGATGTCACAGAGGGTCACAATTGTCACAGGACTGCCACATACTACTCACATTGTGACTTGTGAGTGATGTGACTCCACTGTGTGATCACTGTGAAGTTTATTTGTAACCAGTCACCAGGTGACGTCGCCGTGGAGTCACCTTGTGACTAGTATATGATCGGTGACTATCGCTCAGTGACTCCACTGTGAAGTCTATGTGTGACTGTTTTATGACTACTGATTTTTTTGAACTTCAAAATGACGTCACACTGGCCGCTTTTGCGACTTTGGAAACAAACTCATTTTTTCTAATATTTTGTGGCAATTTCTTTCGTGAAACATTTAATAAATAAATCCGAAAATGATAACGAGTTATTAAATAAAATCTCGCACTTATGAAGTAATGGAATTTAGTTTAATTTATTAATTTTTAAATTATTTCATTTAAACAAGACGATATTATTTATTAGCAGACCCGCACGGCGTTGCCCGTGAACCCCTTAAATTATGCGATTTACAAAATCTGACATGTAAACTGCAACTCCAGATTAGTACTCTAGGCCGCAATTATATAACAGAATGTGCAGATAATGGTTCCAGAGTTTCAGGTACGTACTTACAAACGCACCACTAAAGACAACTCACTGCCGTGGCCGTCACATATTTCTCCCAGAAATATCGTGTAATTTGCATTAAAATTGCTGGAGTTATTAAATATTTCATCCAATTAAACAAATTATCTTGTAAAATCCACAATTTTCGATTGAAGTTTCTGAAAATTAGGAAATGTTAGGTCGTTAAACGTATTAAATACCATAAAAAATTTTCATGAAAGACCCCATTAGGAAAAACGCGACAAATGGCAGAAAAATCGCCAAACTTGGCGACTTTTGGCGAAATATTGCCAAATTTGGCGCCAAAAATAAGTCCCAAAAATTAGGTTTTCGAAGACCTACGACCCATAGAATCCGAGATTTCCAGAACATTCCATATCAATGCAACAAAAAGCAAAATTTAACTATTTAACGCGCAGAATACGAATTTTAAATTATTTTAAACCCCAGAACAGCGGGTTGCTCCCAAAATTCGTAACACAGGGTAAGAAAATTTCCGTTTTAGAACGGTTTTTAATTAATAATTAAAAAAAGTAAGTAATTAAAATTTTTAAATTCTGATTCTCAGGTGCACATTATCGGCATTCATGGGCTTATATATTCAAATTTTCAGAGTTCTGTGTGCAGTAGATTTGTCTGGAGACCGCACACAGACAGATTTACAAACATTCATTTTTATTATTATAGAGATAGATAGATTTGGCGTAAACCTGATGAAAGTTTCGCGCCATTTCATGCTTCTCAAATGCAAACGATTTGTTTTATAGCAGCATTCGGGCGAAACTCGCCAAGCATGGCAACGTAAAAAACGGTTTTTTACTTTTGCGGTTAACACTCACTTCAAGCATAAATCTTTTCATGAGGTCAAAGTTCGCCAAACATGACGATCTAAAATCGGTTTTTAATTAATAATTTAAAAAGTAATTAAAATTTCAAAATTCTGAGCCTCAGGTGTACATTACCGAAGGAATGGGCTCATATGTTGGAATTTTCAGAGTTCTGCGTCCAGTAGTTTTTTCTGGACATCGCACGCATGCAGATTTTCAGACATTCATTTTTATTGATATAGATTGGCTCAGAACTGACTAAATTTCCGTGCCATTTCATGTTTTCCAATGCATGCGATTTTGTTTCACAGTATGATGCTGGCGAAACTCGCCGAGCATGGCATCCTGAAAACGGTTTTTAATTAATAATTAAAAAAGTAATTAAATTTTAAAATTCTAATTCTCAGGTGCAAATTATCGGACTCATGGGCTTATATATTCAATATATTCAAATTTTCAGAGTTCTGCGTGCAGTAGGTTTGTCTGGAGACCGCACACATACAGACAGACAGATTTACAAACATTCATTTTTATTATTATAGATAAAAAAATATTATTCTTAAAAGTATTAGAGTTGAAAGTTCTAATTACAGTGGAGAATACTAATTATGTGTGAGTAAAATTAACAATTTCTTTCATATACCATGGCATATATGTTTTGATAGCGTATGTAGGTTTAAATTTCGGATTGGGGGGGGGGGCAGACAGCACAGCAAACTTGCATCAAACTTGCAGCAAGCTTGATTTATCAAGTCAGTAAACTTGAATTAAGCTTGAAAATTTCAAGCGTGTAAGCTTAATGCAAGCTTGAATCAAGTGTTCAAGTTTACACTTGCTCAGCTTGCATTAAGCTTGCTTGACATAGCAAGCTTGAATCAAGTCTTAATGCATCCGAGGCATATGCTTGAATAAGTCTTAAAGCATCCAAAAGGGTTCTTTTGGATTCCTTTCTGGCACACAATTAAAAATTTTAAAAGTTAAAGCCTTAAAATTAAGTTTGAGCATTCTCCTTGAAAATAGAAAGTGGGAGGGACCATAGGCGTAAAGTTCCCAGAATTATTGGGGGGGGGGCACCTATAATGTACACACACACACACACACACATACATATATGTAATAATAAAATAGCCTTTGACAATTTAATCTAATTTAATTTAAAGTCATCTGATAAACAATCTTGAATCTCTGTGAAACAGAGTACTTTCATTGTAAGGTTTGTTTCTCGGCCAGACAAATATTACATTCAGAGACAAATTTTGAGAGCATTTAAGAATCAAAAGGGCGAATTAAGCTAAATTTGCAGGCGCTTGCGGTTTCCGGTGGCCGAATCTAAAATTCCTGGGCTAAATAAGAAAATGACATCACTTTAGAGAGCCAATATCGAAAAAATCGCGATTGATGGCACAGCTCCTTTATAAATCATGATTTAAATATTAGTCTAAACTCATTAATCGAATCTATTAGCTTCAGAATAATGGCATTTTAAGACTGATGTTATGCTTTTAATCTTCATTACGTATAATATATATAATTATTTTTTTTTTCAACCGCGTGGTAATGTCATATCAAGCTTTGGCTGGAGGTGGGTCGCCCAAAGTGACGGACACTAATGAAGGGGCACCCGATGGACAATCATTATTACCCCTAACGAATATCACAAACACCCAAGCCCGATCCGGGAATCGATCCTGGATTCAAGATGTGGTAAAACAAACACTACCTGGGCGGCTATGTATAATTATATAAAACATGCTAATTTATTACTGCAACAAGAATTTCTACCGTAAAACTTAATAAAATTAAACTAAAATTAATTTTCAGCCAATAAATGGTGTGCGTTTCCAACACATTACGATCACTCGTGTATATTAATATACTAGCTGCTACCCGCGACTTCGTCCGCGTCGACTTTAGAGTTCGGTCCCGAGAGAAATGACGCATGTGTGAATAACACATATGTTTGCGACAAAAGAAACTGCATTTAAATATTATTTGCTTTTTACTTATTTTAAATGAAGTATAATGCATGGTAGTATACTTCATTTAAAATAAGAGAGTATGCAGATTTACTAAATTTAGATTTTTTTTCAGGCATTTGGCCAATAGAGACAGTTACGACAGTATTTGCGAACTGTTTTTGGTGTTCTTGTAAAAGAAATATTTATGCTATAAGCATGAATTGTATCCTGTGTTAATCAGGAATAGCGCAGCTTTCTATTAGCGAAAAAGTTTTAGAATCGGTTCTATAGTTACAGAGATACCCAGAGAGCGTAATGTCTTCGAATTATTTTGAGTGTTCCTGTAAAGGAACTCTTTGCGCTACATGCATGAATATTAGCCTATAATACTCAAGAATAGTGTAGCTTACTATGTGAAAAAATTTTTGGAATCTGTTCAGTACTTACAGAGATACACATAGAGCGTAATGTAATTATGAGTATCGCTGTAAAAGAACTATTTGTGATATATGCATAAAAGGTAGCCTATAGCACTCAGGGTCCCACCAGTGTCTAAGAGGTTCTGCTCTGAAAACTGGAAGGCTGGAGGTGCCAGGTTCAAACCCCGGTCGCGCCTGTCGACCTAGCCGCTCGCAGTTTTTCGTGGTTTTCTCCAAAACCTCGCGTAAATACGGGCTAGGATCCTTTAGAAAGTTCCCCACAGAGGAATTCCTCATATAGGCCTAGGACCCTAGTGCAGTCAATCGGTCTTAATCCACAAACAAACAATAATACTCAGGAATAGTGTAACTTTCAATCAGTGAAAAAAGTTTTCGAATCGGTTTAGTAGCTATAAAATTTCCATAGAGCGCAATGCATTAGAATTATTTTGAGTGTTTCTCTCTATTCTAAAAAAAAGTAAAGGCCGCTGTCGCCGCCGCTGTCAAAAGCTTGTCAACGTATCTCCTCCTAAACCGTGGGGATTTGAGTTTCGACTAAGGTGCCCACAGATTCGAAAAATTCCGAGGAACCTGCTAAGCTGATTTAAATTTCGAAAATCGAATTATTTTAGAAGATATTAATAAAAAACTGAAAAAATAAACCGAATGGTTGCCAGATTTGGCATAAAATCATTCATTCCTTTGCAACAAAGCGTTTCCAAGTATCTAGAATTGCATGAAATTTACAAACATGAGTTAGAATTACGCCCATTTTACGCCAAAATAAAAACTATATGAAATAAGTAACTCAAAATGTGTTACACAAAGTTGACAGTTTTCAAATAGTAAGTTCGCTTAGACAACAGGAGTTTAGAATTAGCGATTATTCGTTTCTCCAACACAGAATAACTAATATCTTGAAAATGAAAAATAATTAAAATGCAGATTATTTTAAAGCCGGTTCTCGTCCAGCTGGATTATTTGCTACCAGTAGAAATATTTGGCGGCGTTAACTATGCCATTATAGCAGTTACAGTACACTTTGGATATTTGCTAATGCGACGAGATGGTATAATTCGTGGTGCTAAGTACGCCAATCTGCAAACGATTATGTAAATGAAATGAAAATATGGATAACGGTTTTCCGGCAACCTTACATGAACAGTAATTATAGGTTGTGAGCATGTGTAAATCGCCAAATAATGAAAAGTCGCCATTGGTGGCAAGCTATCCTATCTGTTCCGTAGCTTTTATTAACTTTACATGTACGCAAGTCGCCAAATAATGAAAAATCGCCGTGGGTGGCAAATTCGCAAGGTGTCCAATAGGTTTTACATTATTAAAAATACAGCTGAAACAGATGTTCTGATTTTATTATGCTTTAGCTCCTAATTAATATAACTTTTGAATGGCAACATGAAATATCATTGTGTTTCTGAGGAGTGCAAATAATTTTTCCAGCGATTATAAGCGGAGTCCGCACTCCAGGTGGAGTGTGGACCCGGAATTTTCAGGACCCGTACAACACGGATTCCCATAGCAAAATATCTTCCGTGTTATGAGGGGGAGGGGACTACTGTAGTGTGAAGTTTAAATTTTTATGTACCAATGAACATGCAAGAACCAAGCAATGCGTAGCTCAGTAACATTCTATCTGATCCAATCTTCGGGTTTTGTCTGTTGAAACTATGTCTTTTTACGAATAAGCCTGATTAGGGGCCGAATGCCTCATACGAAAAGCGAGCGTAGCGAGTCTGGGGGCCTTGGCCCCTAGTTTGTAAAAAAATATTTATGCTATAGGCTTGAAAGGTTGCCTGTATGTTAATCCAGGGCATAAGCTATCTTCATAACAAATTTTTCCGAATCCGTTCAACCATTTGTGTGTGATTCAGTCAAAAACATCTAAATACACAAACGTACACATTTATATTATTGGTAGGATTTGAAAATTTATGAACTTTAAAAAACACATTTGGACTTTTCTTTCTTCATTAATAATGTTATTTTCACTCCCTCTTAATTGCTGAGGTATTTCTTCAATAATATTTTTGGAGAAAATTTGCTTTGGCATACCGCCTGGCTGGAGATTATGAAGAAATTGTCGAATTAGCGCGTTTCTGCGTAGCTTCTCTTGGAATCCGACCTGCCTTAACGAATAGTAAATATATTATTCTCTCCTTTAAGGTTTTTCCACTGCTTTTAAACATGGAATTTACAACACTTCGCGCACTTATCGCCGTCTAAAAAAAGTCGCCAAGCACATTGCTAAAGCACATTTTAGTCATTGGCGTATCACCAAACTGGGGAACAATTCCACTTTTTGCAAATTTTGTTTTAATACTATAACCCTATAGTACTGTTGAATAAGTGTTGTTATTTCAAAATGGACACAACAATGGAACCATCGGCCGACTTGGCGTGAAATACTGCGTGCCAAATGACTTCTCTAATTTTTACGGTGCATTAGCATACTACACAAAAATTTTAACATTCGCACAAATAATTCCATACGAACTTTAACTATGCCGAATTTCACGGTCATCCGTTTGCGTAGTGCGCTGCAAAAGGGACACTAAAGTTTTGCTTAGCGTATTTATATATACATAGACAGATGGATAGATTTGGCATAAAACTGGCATAATTTCCGTGGTATTTAATAGTTTCAGATGCTCGCGCTTTTTTTATTGAAGTAATAGCATTCTTGTTAGCTCAAAACATGAATCATTTGATACGGGCGAAACTCACCAATCATGGCAACGTAAAAACGATTTTTATTTAATAATTTAAAAAGTAATTAAAAATCTAAAATTCTAAGTAGCTTATAACCTTCTCCAGGGTCCCATCTATATCTAAACCCAAATTCATCCTAATCGATTCAGCGGTTTAGGCGTGAAAGCGTCATAAACAAACAAACAAACAAACTCACTTTCGCATTTATGATATTAGTTAGGATATGTACCTTGATTCTAGTTAGGTTGTTGTTGTGGGATTAAGGCCAATTATCTACACGAGGGATTTAGGCCTATGGGTGGAGTGCCCTCCGTTGGGGTTTATAGGACGTTCTAACCCATATTCACGCTAAGTTTCGGAGGAAACCACGAAAAACTGCGAACGGTTAGGTAGGCGGACGTGACCTGGTTTTGAACCAGTCACCTTCCGACTCCCAGTTCAGAGCACTTTGCGTCCCTGTTCAAAGGTAGGCTCGACCTATCTATCTCGATTTATCATGACTCTTCTGTGTATATGTATTTTAATGGGAAATGTACAGGATAGTAGTTTTTCATACAAGCATGAAATTTTCAAAATTACGAGAGTGGAGAGCAGCCATGTACTCCCATTCACATATACACACACGCACGCACCATGTACATATAATAAGGTTGGAGCTTCGACGGGCCTTTAGAGCCTTTGGCTATTCCCTGTATCGCCATTTCAAAAGAGAAATCCCAAATTAAAAATATTTCAAACGCAAAATTATACACCTTTTTTCAGTTAATATTGCTCATTGGAATTTACACAGGGTGTCCCAAAAAGGTGGTAACGGGCTTTAATTCTTTATCTACAAAATATATGTGGGCAGTGTAAATTGAAAAGAATATTCAAAATAAGGTCGGAAATACTACTCCGTTAAGAAAAAAATCCTCTCTTTCATTTTTAAAAAGTTACACTATTTAAATTTTTATACGACCCCGTACGAAACAATTCCCAATTAGGAGAATGTGCCCCCATATACTAAAGAATTTACATATAAAATTTGAGAACGATACCTTTAAAAATGTCAGAGATATGAAGATAAATATAACGCTGACTTAAACCACTTTTCAATGGCTCTGGAAGGGTAAAAACCATGTCGAATAATCGCATTTCAGGGGTCGTACAGAAATTACGAAAGGAAATCTTTTTTTTTCCACTCTAGGAATAAACATTTACATATAAAATCATGGATAGTCTCTGATCCTCTTTCTTTTAAAGATATCTCTGCGACATTGTATGATGAAAGGCTCAGATTTGGTATATCACATTATGACTATATGGGACACATTTTACTAATAGGGAATTACGGGGTCGTATAAAAATTTAAAAAGAGTAACTTTTTGAAAATGAACGAGAGGAATCTTTTCTTAGCGGAGAATTATTTCCGACCTTATTTGGAACATTTTTCTAATTTATAATACCCACTTATCCCTTTAAGAATTAAAGCCCGTTACCACCTTTTTCGGACACCTGACTATGTCCAGGGGCAGAAAAATGGGCATGTAGCCTAAAATAATACAAGTCCGAACAAAAAATTTACAAGCCCGAAAATTACTACATTTTATTGCTCTATAAAATTTATATTATTCAGACTGTTTGCATTGAAAGGAAATGTTGCAACCACAAGCCAAATCCGTATGATATATAAATAAGCATATTAAAACTATTTTATGAATCTCTTTTGATCGATTTTTTTACATGCCCAATCGGGCATGTGGCTAAAAAAGTACATGCCTGGCTGAGAATTTCACATGCCCCGGGCATATCGGGCAATAGATTTTTTCGGGCTTGTTTATCTCCAAACTTTTAAGGGTCTTAGGAGAATTAAGAATTCAAAAAAATCGATTTTTTCAATTTTAATTTTATTTGAAAGCTCAGTTATTTCTGTGCATTTTGACCCCAATTTTATGCAATTATTCCAACTAGAACTGGTGATAAACATAAAAACGTTTTATGAATGTTTTATGTCTGAACACAGTAAGGTAACTTTAAACTGAGTTTTCTCAAAACGCATTTTTTATGAACTATCAGTAATATAACAAAATTTCTGAGTCGTATCTTCACAAAACTTTGTATAGTTATAACTAGCATCAGTATCTATATAATCAGGGGCGTAGCCAAGGGGGAGGGGGGTTAGGGGGGTCATAACCCCACCCCCATGAGGAATTTTTTGCCATACAAAATGTATATTCTTCACTCCTTTATCACACGCATGTATGCATATATGTGAGTTGCAGTAGTCGTAACCCCCCCCCCATGAAAAATTTCTGGCTACGCCACTGATATAATGATTTAATATTAAAAATGAAAGTGAAAAACTTTTGTAATTTTAACAGAAATATAAGAAAAAAAGTCAGTTTTTTTTTTCAAATTTCACTTTAAAATAAAATTTAGAATTCTAAATCTAAAATTTTTTCTTAAATATTAATTCATTCTATAAAATATTTATTTTACTTAATTTTGCAACAAACATTTTTTTAATTGTGTATTTTAAATTGACTTAGCTTACGGATAGTGACACACACTATTGAAAAAATATATATATGTAAAGTAAAAATTAATTTTTTTATTCAAACATATCTGAAAGGTAATGGAGTTTTATCTGAAATTTTATGATGTACTATAGTGTATTATTATATTAAAAAAGTTTCATTATTCTGTGACTTTTATTTTGATCATAAAATGTAAAACCGCTAGGGTTTAAAATACGTGTACATTTGCTCCTCAATCCTCCTAAGACGCCTTAATGCACAAGTGAAAATATAGAAATATGCTCACTGTTCTGTGCGCACATCACTGCAACTTGCATTTGTTTGAAACGTTTCACTTGCAGTTGGTTCCGGCGTTTTTTCTGAATTTAATAAGGTACCTATCCTTTATTGTGCCTTCCTACCAATTTATCCTTCTTAAAATGCAGTGAAACAAATTCAAAAATGGAAGCAGAGTGAAAGATGCAAAGGTGGTGGGGAAGGAGCATTTCCGATTACTGAAAAAAATTTTAGGCCGATGTAAACTTTTGATGTCATAATTTGCATAGACTGTTTTTTTTTTTTTTTTTTATTAACCGGCGCTTGGCGCGGCCAGCTTAACAACATCTTGTGTTATGTGGGGTGTCTGAATGAATCTCAAATAATGATCGAAAACGAAATGAGAAGAAAATTTCTATGAATAAAAGAAAAAATTTTTTTTCTATAGCTTGAGTGAAAAACTTTTTTTTTAATTGTAAAATTTGAGCAAAATGCATTTTTTTAAAATTTAACTTAAATTATTGGGGGGCTCAGCCCCAACTCATAATTTATTGGGGGGGATTTAGCCCCATGGGCCCATATAACTTTACGCCTATGGGAGGGGCGCACAATCTAAAACGAAAATGTAGAGTAGCGTCTCCCTTCGACTACGCTACTGGTCGCATCTCTCTAAAAACTCCCTTGTGAAAAACGGTCAGGCAGCTTGAATATGAAGGATGGGAAAATGTGAAATTACTATTACTACAGTATTATTATAGAGTATATTATCTTATTTATTTTCGTTCAATTGCTTCACGATACAAACATTGTCAGGTTTAATATTTGTTTAGTTTTATTTCCTACTGAAAGAAAAATTATTTTTCGTCTTTTGACAGGAAATATTATGCAGGATATCAAACGTACAAGTGAAAAGTTATGTCAAAGATACACTGAGGCTATCTGCGTAAGGGGTAGGTGATGCCATGGGTGGAGGACTTTTAAAGAGGTTGGAACGCGTATTCACGTTAGATCTAAAGAGAACAGCACCAAACTCCAGACGGTTAGATCGATAGCCGTGCGAAAGGCTAGAACCCTCGACCCTCAAGCATCTCCTAATGTTCAGTGGTTTAATCCACTCGGCCATTCTTCGGCAATGCATGTCAAAAGCTGCGATTGTAATATGGGCATTTTAAATTTCTTTAAAAAAAATGTACTTTAAATTCTAATATTTTATGTGTTGTTAAATATCCTTAGTTTACAAATTATGATCATATAATATGTAAAATATGTTAAGTAAATTGTCTTAACTTAAAAGACTTAAATGCCATTAGAGGATAGTTCATGTCATCGATAATGTCGTTTAGAGTTTATTTCTAAATTCCCGAAGATCCCCTCTAGAAACTGCTAATAATCATTGAGAGAATTTTTAAATTGCGAATTACACGCGTACCACGTGTCCATCATTGTTTCAGTTTTATTTCGGGAATCGAACTTGCAAACCTATGGCTACTAATTCGATATCTCAACGAGTATAGCTTGAGCAGGAACTTCGAAAACAATTGAGTGTTTAGAATTTTAATTTACTTGCGTAAAAAAAAAAAAAAAGTTTCAGAAACTGGTGTTTTATCAAACTTCTATGAGTAAATTTTTCTTAATACTTCTGAGTTATATTTTAATAAAAACAATTATTAGAGCTACTTATTTTTTAACCGAATCCGAAAGGTTTTGAACACGTGCATATATGATTGAAAATTATACTTATGTACCTAGCAATTTTAAGTGATTCATAGGTATTTTCAATTTATTTTGAAAATAGTAACAACAAGAATAAAATTAATAATGTTTCTTGTATTTTTTTTTTATTTGAAAAGTATTTTGTACTTCTGTGTCGATGGTGGTGGTGTTTTGAAGATGTATTCGGATTTCTGTGCCTATGCTTGAACATCCGCTTATAAATCCACGTCAGCGAAAGACACAAACACATGGGGGAGGGGGCGCAAATATCTTGGGCGGAGACTTTTCTGCGCACCTAATGCATATTCATGTTACACATGGAGAAAACCACACAAAACTCTATAACGTTAGACCGACGGCCGCGCGAGAGACCAGAACCCTGGATCTCCACTTAAGCCATCTCCCAATGTTAAGAGGCTGTATTTTGCTCTCTCTGTCATTAATGTCTGCCAGTCTTCTTAATTTTTTGCTTAAATTTTTTTGTTGCTGAGCTTATTCTTGAAACTAATATTTAGCATACAACATTTCATACTTTTTGAGCTCTTTTCAAAGGTTTCTACCTATCATAATCTCCTTAGGACAATTTTGTTAGCATACTTTTATAGCTGCTAGTTTTACAATTTACTAAAAATGTATTGTTTGCAGCTGTATCACCGATTATATACCCGATTGTTTGGCAAACGAAAGAAGCTATTTCGCTTTGCAAGATTTTGTATTAGAAAGATTTAGAATGTTGTTTAAACATTAAAAATTTGAAAATAAAATAATTCTACGAGTAGTTTAAATGTACACAGAATGCATTAAACAAAGCTTTAATGAGGTCTTTGCTTATACGAATATACACACAGTTTATTTTTTAATGTATGCTATCTTAACATAATTTAAAAAAATAGGTAGGCGTATGAATTTAAACATTATTTCAGCCATTTTAAAAGAACATCATTACATTAAAATTCATCTTCAAGAACTGCATTGAAAATGCTCTCAAAACACAAACTTTACCGAGGGAAAAAATTTCAGGATATTTTGAAGGATGAAGGGATTTCTACGTGGAAAGTTCTTTCACCGCGTTCTTCGAAAAGCTGTAAATTAATGAAAGACAGACTCGCGTCCAAAAGCCCCATAAATCCGCCTTCAACCCCCTCTCCTACAAATTTGATTTGAACCCAGGATTTAAGTGAAAATACTAGTGTTTCTATTGGGGGAGGGGGGGGCATTCAGAGTATGAAACATTTTAGCGTAAAACTGATACAAAAAAAATTCAAATACTTAAAATTCACTTCACCAAAAGCTAGGGGACAATGGGTGTACCGTGCATACTGTGTACTTATAAATCAGACAACTGTCCTTGGAAAATTACCTGAATGTCAATTTTCAATAGAGATAAATACAAAATACATGAATGTACCTCTGTTTGCATCCTTTTGGGCGCCCACTCCTTCCTTAGATTTTTTATTTCACGCCCCCCCCCTACCCTCACTCATCTAAAAAAATAACCCCTTCAATATTGTGCGCTTTTTTTTCCGACCACCTGTGGGTGCATATTTACATTTTAATAAAATTTAAATTTTAAATTCATTGGTACTCATTTAACGGTGATTGACTGTCATATGGAAGATAAGAGATGGTACTCAAAAGTGTAGGGTACTATTTCGAAACGACTTGCCTTTTTTTTTTTTATTGCATTGCTGTACGATCAGCGATCCTTGTTCTTGTTTAGCAAAACAATATAGTTGATTTGATACATATTAGTAATTGTATAATATCTTTTTTTAAGAAGTATATGTGCGTGGAAAAATGAAGGAGGATATCTTAGTCCGCTCTCATAATGGCTGAACTCTACAAGTACATAACCAATAACATTTATGCAAAACAGATCATACAGTACTTTTATGAATACTTCGCAGTGCCAAATTCTCTTTGGTCATTTGATAATAAAATGAATGGATACATTGTATTGCATTGTGTATTTAAGGTGCCACTACACGTGGGATAATCTGTCTAGGGATGCCTTGGGTTGAGAACTTTCTAAGAGGTTCAAACGTGTATCCACGTGACATCTAGAGAAAAGTGCCTAAAGCTCCAGATCGACAACCGCGTGGTAGGCCAGAATCCTTGAATGACTGGTGACAATATTGATGATACTTAATTCTGAGGACCAATTTTTGATGTTTTAAATGTATAAATAGAACAAATGAAATGCTAATTACTTAAATACAAGTGCTGTAAAACATATAAAATAACGTCACTGTTTATTTAGTATTTTGCTTAATATTCTTTAAATATGACAATTTATCTAATAGAATACTTACTCATTGTACCATTTCACGTCATAGGACAAAGTGCTCATAAAACTTAAAAAAGAAAAATGCTATGGGAATGTTGTATTAGGGGAAACATTTTTGAAATTTACTTAAATGTGTACAACTGTACTTGTAACTAGCGCAATGCAAAGTGACTAAGAAAATTTAAAATCTAAAATGTACTATGCTTATAACTATTTGAAATTAAAAATTATTCATTTTATGACCTGACCCTTTTTTTATATTGTTAAACCTGACACTAGTTTGTTCAATTAAATAAGTGCAAAAATATTATCTGCTTAGCACACAAAAGGTCACTGTGAAAATTATATTTGAGCTATATTACAGCACTCCAAAAACATTTATACATGGGCATGGTTGCAAAAAATAAAATGAAATATTGGTAAATAATATAAATAAATATAAATAAATAAGCTATCAGGTTGTAACGGAAGTTTTCCGCCAGATTTGCTTGAGTCAGCTCACGCGATACCCAGCTGTTGACCTTATATGTCAAGTTTATGCGATGCTTAGCGCGACTAATGGACATGGCACTAAAGTCTAACTCTTTTAGCTAGCTCTCGTGGATGAATATTTTATCTTCTTCCACAAATTCTCGTAGGCGGGCCTCATCAGCATCAGTAGTCTGGTCAGAGCGCTCTGCTCCTTTAATATCCTAGTCCTCGTTTTTGAACTTTCGGTACCAAATCTTCACAATGTCATATGATACAACAGTAGTACCTTAAGCTGTACACATGATTCAGTGTCATTCTGTAGCTGACTTTTTGCGACAGAACTGAGAGTAAATGATGGATCAATCTGGTAGCGTGGTAGTTCCATTTCAGACACCTTATACTTAATCATAACGATATTGTTTTACGGATTTCACAACACAGTGCTCTAAAACAAGTCTTTTCTTTCAAATAACAAAAATCGTTTTACAAAATATTGGCAAAGACACCAACGCGAACTGCTTGTGCAGGCAATACTTGGAGTGGCGGAAAACTTTCGTTACAACCTAATAATTTATATCGCCTTCATTTTAGGTTTTCTCTTTCCAATGTTTCGCATAAAGAAGGGGAAAAAATAATAAATAAAATAAAAGAATTATTCTTCGAAAAGCTAAACATGTTTAATTGCATGATTAGTTGAAAAAGTGAATATATGGAGCAGAATATAATATTTCTGTGTTTTTTATTGACTTTATTATATTTATGTTACTTTCGAGCAGGGCCTTATTATCGAATGGGCAAATCGGGACTTTGCCCAGAGCCCCGACTCGAAAGGGCCTCCAATTTCAAATGTTGTTTTGAAATATTCTTTTTTATATCAAAATTTTATGTAAAATAAAGCAAATTTCATATATGGGGCCGCCAAATCCATCAATGCCCGAGGCCCCTGTTGTCATAATCGGGCCAGTGGCGCAGAGAGGAATGGGGAGCAGGGAAAAAATTCCCGGGGGCCTCAGCTTGTAAAAGGGCCCTGCTTTTGCTGTTTATATGATATTGTGTGTTGTCCATTTTGTAAAAAAAAAAGTCCAAATTCAGATTATGTCCCCGGTTGTTTCAAATTAATTTTTGAATGAAATTACAAAAAGCCAGCTAGAGCATAAACCACCAACTTGACAAAATCGAGGAGTGTTTCTGATTAAGTCTTCTTTTGCAAGAAAAGTAGAAATTGAAAATGTTATACAACGTTTTGCCATGACTAAAAGTAGAAAAGATTTATTTAACAAGAAATCATTTTTTTTTTTCCCGACACACATTGTTAAATAGTGGAAGGAAGGGTATAGCCAGAGACCAAAACTCCAGACCGTTAGATCGACAGCCGCGCGATGGGACCCGAGACCTTCACACTTCGGCCGTCTACCATTTTCAGTGGCATAACCACTGTGCCATGTTGAGGCTGCATCGAAGTATGAATAAAAATATTAATTTTTTCAATACTGAGGAAACATGCCATGCAAAAATGTTAACGTTTCAAATACAGTTTCTGCATGGAGGTGATGAAACCTTCAAAACAAAGTGTTGGTATTGTTACGAATTTTCGGGGCAACCCGCTGCTCTGGGGCTTAAAATAGTTTAAAATTCGTATTCTACGCTTCAAATAGATAAATTTTGCTTTTTGTTGCATCAAAATCGGCCAATTAGAACCGGAGATATAGAGGTTTCGTTTTGAAATTGTTTTTCAATGGAGGTTCTAGAAATCTTGAGAAATATTAGTCCTAGGGCTTCGATCTCTTCACATTTGAGGACTTATTTTTGGCGCCAAATTTGGCGATATTTCGCCAAAAGTCGCCAAGCTTGGCGAATTTTTGGTCATTTGGCGCGATTTTCCCAATGGGGCCTGGAAGTTGTTTTTCCTGCATTAAAAACGCATAATAACCTAACATTTCTCTTCTATGACGTAATCAGAAGTCCCGCTTTATCTGGAATCTTCGAGGAATATACTTTTTTAGAAACTACTCGCAGCTTCTGCCTCCTCTATAAATTCCACCAGCGCGCTGCCCCGACAGTTCAGTGCGAGTTGAACGCTCAATGTGTGAAGAGCTCTCAGTACGCTTGCTTTGTTAATTGATAGTGCTATAGAAGCTGTGTTTTAGTTTGCTTTATGAAGCTGTTTTTAAAGTGCTGTGTGTAAATTATTCATTGCTGTGTCTTAAGGGATTGTGTACGATATCCCTTGAATATTTCCACTGAATTTTTGCCTGTGAAAGTGACTTATTTTATGTGAGAAATACAGCATTTGTGAGAGCTTCTGATCTAAGCGGATTGTTA
This sequence comes from Cheiracanthium punctorium, assembly GCA_038373885.1. NCBI lineage: Eukaryota > Metazoa > Arthropoda > Arachnida > Araneae > Cheiracanthiidae > Cheiracanthium > Cheiracanthium punctorium. The sequence continues at coordinate 487,464 of JAWZYV010001476.1, forward strand.
AAAGCACGTTACTGCTATATTGTGCTTGTAAATTGTGTACAGCTGATTGTTCTACGAAGTTCTAGAAGCAATAAAGTTTGTGTTCCATCCTGACAAGTGACTTTTTACTTGAACTTTTTACACCAACTGGACTTTAGAACGACGAACCCCAGGAGTAGCAGAGTAATTCCGCAACAGTATTTTTAGAGCATGGATGTTTATTAAAGTAAAATACTCTTTTAAATTAATAATTTTAATTCTATTAATTATTTTCCAATTACTACCAATTTAAAGTTTCGTTAAACGATTAATAATTTTAATAAGGAATAAATTATTGATCTGCTACGACATCAAAAGAATTTCTAGATAGCAAAGGCACCCCAAAGATTTTATCCCAGGGCCCCGAGTTAGCTCTCTGCGCCTCTGAATCGGGCCCTGCTTTCTTGGGGTACTACATCTTTAGAATTGTATTTGTTTGCATCATTAAATTTATTTTAGAAAACGAACACGGCGGGAGAAGCCCTCCCCCCTTATGTAAAAATTAATTACATTTTATTAAACCAAAGCTTTATATATATATGTGCACGCTTCAAGTAGGTTTAAAAAAATAATACTTTACATAAAAATATATGTAAAAGCCATTTTTAAAAAATCATAAGCAAAAGTTAACAAGTGAGGATTGTTTCAGATGAATTTGACGATCGTTAAAATTTAAATTGTATAAAAATTTGCAAAATTGTTTGTTTCATTTGATAATTTTACATACGTATAAAACAACGTCATGCATACATTAAATATGTATAAAAGAATTTTCATGCAATTCTATTTACAATCGTCAAACCTGTCGGAAACTTAAAATTGCCTTTATTACAAAGCTTACACTGAATTTCATTAACGGGCATTTAAATTTTTATACCTCATCTTAATTAAAACATGGATTTTTCTTAAATTTTTACTTTAAAAAAAAAAGTCCTCCGAAGGTAGGTTCATACCATGAAAAGCTTGCTCATTTTAGACCAAAGCTTTAATATAAATTTTTAAAATAGAAGGTTCTTTTCCGTTATCTCGCCACCAGCCAAATTTGGCGATTTTTTCCCGGCAGTAGAGGGCGATGCTTGGCGACAATATTTTCTGGTAACCCATCCTCGTTTGCGCGGCGATCTTCACTTTTTTTTTTTTTTTTTTTGGTAACCCGGATTCTTAATGCGTAGTACAAGCGCTACTGTTTCAAAAGTAAAGCAAAACAAATGCGACGTACTGATTATACTAATCTCCGATTGTGTTGTTAATTCATACGCAAACGTGTATCCTGAATCGTGCGGCGAGCTTGTTTTTTTTTTTTTTTTTACTAACGTTGCTTCTGTGTCCGTAGTATGTTAGCTTGTGTTTGAATAGTAAAGGATAACGTATTTTTCTGTTTTGTATTCGTCAACCTATTTGATTTATTAATCTTGCGTAGGCCGAGAGCAGTTTTGTATCCTTCCGCGATCTTGTTGTTGTATTGATGTATAAACGTGCGTAGTATGTATAAGCGTGTGTAGCCATATTTACTTCAGTTTAGGTGAGTGTTGCTTTTACATATATATTTGTATAAATATGAATTAATAGGAAATGTGGCAACGAATGTAGATGATAAAATAAGTTTTTGGCAGAGTTGTTAAAGGAATTGTTTTGTAAAGTGTGAATGCCGCCATGTAAATTTTGAAATTGTGTGTCTTCATAGTTTGAGCTTCAAATTGAAACGTTTGGAATTTGCAAGAAGAAGCTGAAAATGTGAGTATGTTTTAAAATATTTCGATTTGGTCTATGTTCCGTATCCGGTGCCCCTTGGTTCTGGCGACATCGTGAGCGATGTTCAACGTTAGTAAAGTACCCTGCCGATGGTTGTTTGACTGGCAACCATAAAGAAATGTGTAGAGCTTGGCGACGTTTTTTTTGAAGGAATGATAATGCGTCAAATATTGTAAATTGGATAATTTAGAACTATTGAAAGATGCGAAATTTCTTGCACTTTCGGGCATGCGTTATAGTTGTTTTTTAATCTAGCTACTGTGTGACGTAAGCAGATGAATGTAACGAATTCGCTTGCTCAATTTGACGTCGCTAAGCTGTTAATTTGCGTTTTGCGCATGCGTTATTGTTATTTTTCGTTTTTTCCTGTTCTTTCGTCTACTATTCTAATTTGCTTCAACTTGTACTAATGTTTTTTTTTTTCGGTCTCGCAGGGGGGCCCGCGTTAGCATATTTTCGAATGTAATGTATCGATGAATGTAACGAATTCGCTTGCTCAATTTGACGTCACTAAGCTGTTAATTTGCGTTTTGCGCATGCGTTATTGTTATTTTTCGTTTTTTCCTGTTCTTTCGTCTACTATTCTAATTTGCTTCAACTTGTACTAATGTTTTTTTTTGGGTCTCGCAGAGGGGCCCGCGTTAGCATATTTTCGAGGGGGCCCTTTTGAGGCGGTGCCGGACCCACTGATGTTTTTTTTGGGTCTCGCAGAGGGGCCCGCGTTAGCATATTTTTGAGGGGCCCCCTTGAGGCGGTGGCCGGACCCACTGATGTTTTTTTTGGATCTCGCAGAGGGCCCGCCCGGACCACTGATGTTTTTTTTGGGTTTCGCAGAGGGGCCTGCCGGACCCACTGATGTTTTTTTTGGGTCCGCAGAGGGGCCCGCGTTAGCATATTTTCGAGGGGCCCTTTTGAGTCGGTGGCCGGACCCACTGATGTTTTTTTTTGGGTCTCGCAGAGGGGCCCGCGTTAGCATATTTTCGAGGGGGCCCTTTTGAGGCGGTGCCGGACCACTGATGTTTTTTTTTGGGTCTCGCAGAGGGGCCCGCGTTAGCATATTTTTGAGGGGCCCCTTGAGGCGGTGGCCGGACCCACTGATGTTTTTTTTGGATCTCGCAGAGGGGCCCGCCCGGACCCACTGATGTTTTTTTTGGGTTTCGCAGAGGGGCCTGCCCGGACCCACTGATGTTTTTTTTGGGTCCCGCAGAGGGGCCCGCGTTAGCATATTTTCGAGGGGCCCTTTTGAGTCGGTGCCGGACCCACTGATGTTTTTTTTGGGTCTCGCAGAGGGGCCCGCGTTAGCATATTTTCGAGGGGGCCCTTTGGAGGCGGTGGCCGGACCCACTGATGTTTTTTTTGGGTCTCGCAGAGGGGCCCGCGTTAGCATATTTTTGAGGGGCCCCTTGAGGCGGTGGCCGGACCCACTGATGTTTTTTTTGGATCTCGCAGAGGGGCCGCCCGGACCACTGATGTTTTTTTGGGTTTCGCAGAGGGCCTGCCCGGACCCACTGATGTTTTTTTTGGGTCCCGCAGAGGGGCCCGCGTTAGCATATTTTCGAGGGGGCCCTTTTGAGGCGGTGGCCGGACCCACTGATTTTTTTGTGGGGGATGTCGCAGAGGGGCGCGCGCCCCCTCCAAGAAAAATGTTTTTACACTACATAAATGGGGCTTTTACCAATATTTAGCAGGCTTTACACTAGATAAAATGAATATTCACAATTTGCGCACTCCTCCGAAAGAGTTTCTGGTTCCGCCAGTAACGTATCCAGAAAAAAGTTTTAAGGGGGGTTTAGGCACTGATGTAACGGATAATCTACATTATGGATAGCATTCTTCATGCCAATAATAGAACTCAGCTAAATTTTAGGGGGGGTTCTGACACCCAAACCCCCCCTCGCTACGCCACTGGTTCCGCCCTTGGAGAACATATGTAAAGCTGACGTCATAAACTTGAAAATCGTCTGGATTTTTTATCACATGTTGGTGTCTGGAAAATCGTTTTTTTTTTTTTTTTTTTTTTTTTTTTTTTTTTTTTTTTTTTTTTAAATCATAATTTGACTGGCAATTCTGAAAATTAAACGCGGTGCATTTGAAGTATAGAATTTTCATTTAGTGTTAATTGCATGAAGATTGAAGTTTGGTGTTCTTTGATTCTGAGTGGAATAAGTTTGTGTTGGATTTTACTTGTGTTTTTGATTCCGTGTTACGGACCCTTTATCGTAAGTTAGTGAGCGTCTCGGGGAATTTCGTCTTTATTTCGTCTTGGGGAATTTCATCGTTGTAATGGATGTTCCCGGTCGCATAATAACTACCTTTACTCTCTGTTGGGAACGGGGGAACTTGAAGCCTTCTTATTGGCTGCTTTCTCAGAGCATCTTAAAATTTCAATATATGTGGTGGTGCCATCTATATTTTTATTGTTAAACTCATGACTGCCTCGCCTTAATTAAATTAACAGCATAAAAAACATCAGAATGATTTGTTTTGGTGTATATTTAATTAAAAAAAAAAATCCTCCCATTTAACAGCATTCCTTTAAACATATTTTTCTTTAGTTAATTTGTTCTCTCTCTTAATCAGATACTCAAATGTTATGAATATTAAATACTACTAATTTTAAATGACAAAAATTGAACCCTGTTTTTCAAAGGAAATAAAGTTTAACAATGTCTACATATGTGTGACAGGAATATTTTAAGGATAGAGCATCTTTTTTTTTTTTAAATTATAGCAAAGAAAAGTACTAGGTATTACTATAAAATGAAATTCATTTTTCATTGTAAGAAAGATACAGTTACCTTTTAGAATGACAATATTTTTATCAAAAGAGTATTCTGAATGATAAATTCAACGTAATAGGATATATAAGAGGATTTTGTTAATTTTAAATTTGTTTGTTTGATTAACGATTTTGTTAAGTGATAATATTTTAAAACCTCAAATATTAGAAAAGTATATTATAAATTGATACAAATGCATTTATAATATACTTTTCTTTAAAAAATATTTAGAAATTTAAATGTTTTTAGAAATTAGAAAAGTATTTTTTAATGCTACTATATTCATAGAAAAATATGCGAAACAAAAAATTTCCTTGAACTGGTAAAGACACTTACCTATGTATTTAGAATACTCTAATATAAACAATAAATTTCTCATTCAATATTTATTGCTGTGGTTTTTGAGTATACACAATTCTCAGTTAATTCTCTATAAGGCATTTCTTAAAATTATTCACATATATAGAGAGAGACATATTATAGAATAAAACTTTATTAGCTTATAAACTTTCATTTATTTCTTGCTAGTTTTATATGTACGGTCACTTTTATGAATTGAATCTTTTTCACTGATGAAACAAAAAAATTTAATAGATAAAAATATTATTCAATTCCAAGAATTATTCCATTATGTAACTTTTTCAACAAAACTATTAGTACTTATTAAAAGTTCTTAATTTTCCTCTTTCACAAAGAGTCTTTTTTTTTTTAATGGTTGGTTGCGTTTCAAATGCTCCCAACTTTCTTATAGTTGTTGAATATAAACCCCAGAACTTAGAAAGAGAAAGTAAATAACACAGAAGTTCTTTTAATTTTATTTTCAGATTCAGACACGTTAAGATAGAAAGAATTATTTGGGGATGGTAGTATTCGAATAATTTTTCATATGTATTCTTTTCCTTTAATATCCAAAAATTATAAATTAAATTTTTGAGGTTACAATTGAATAATAAGAAATGCAAGAAATATGGAAAATAAGTAAAATTATATCTTTAATATATATGTATTGTACAAAAAATTACAATTTAATGCAGTTTTGCATTTGGTTGATTCCTTTTTATATTTACAGAAAGTGAATGTTTCCTTTTTTTGCTGGGAAGTTTTTTTTCTGGAAAAACAGACATTGAAACAACTGATAAACTACATAAGAATAAGCTAATAAGATTATATCGAGCGCTGGGCTAAGAACAAGGTTAAAATAAAGAAGGAGCGGTAAGGCATCATGACGTCATGCATCAATCTGAGATAGCAGCCAATCAGAAGGCTTCAAGATCCCCCGTTTCCAACAGAGAGTAAAGGTAGTTAATATGCTTCCCGGTCCTTCCATTAAAAAATGAGGTGGGAAAGGTGAGGTAAGTGCTTGTTTAATCTACTTTTTCTAATGTTTTGTTGTGGATATGACTGTTTTATATAGTGTCATGTACTTAGAATTTGTGTTTCTTTGTAAAAATTTTAGTGGTAAATACTTGTGTTTATTCGTCACAAGAAGGCGATAGCCGTTGAAGCTTGGCGGTCGCCAGGGTGGCTTGGCGCCATGGCTGGAGTATGGCGCCAAGATCCGTAGCGCTCGCACTTGGCGATCGCCAAGCTCCAGCGGCTATCGCCGTGTTTACATGAGGGGCACCGTCTTGTATGATTTTACCTTCGATTTGTGTAGAATTGCCGATATTTCGATTTGTGTAGAATCTTCAGGATATAGAAATTGGTGAATGCAATTAGTATATAGCATTCAAACCCAGAGCCTGATTATGACCAACAGGGGCCCCGGGCATAGATGAATTTGGGGGCCCCCATCAATGAAATTTGTTTTATTTTTCATAAAACTTTGATATAAAAAAGAATATTTCAGAACAGCATTTGATATTGGGGGCCCTGTGCAAAGTCCCGATTTGCCCATGCGATAATAAGGCTCTGTTCAAACCGCCTTGCACATGCTCGGTGTGTCAATGAACTTGTTAAAAAGAAAATCCCGTAGGTAATTTCGTTGTCGTATTGTGTCGATATTTAAAATATTCATTGGTTTGAAACTTATCGTTTTAGTTTTATAACTGTAATACGTTTTATGAATTGTTCATATTATGACTTAACATTCATTGAAATTTTTCGTATTTAATGGTGAGTCTATTTTGTATGTTTACATTTTTAACTTTGTATTTTCTGTTAAAATGTTTGTTTTGTAGGCATTCGAAATGTTTAAGGCGAAATAAATATCCGGTAGGTAATTGCGGACAGGAAAAATCGCCTAAAAACATCGTAGCTACTTGGCGACAAAAAAAAAACGTTGCCAAAAAACATCGGAGCTACTTGGCGGCAAAAAAAAGTCGCCAAATTTGGGTGGTGTCGAGATAACGGAAAAGTACCATAGAAATTGCGAACGAAATTTGTTTTCTTTGGTCTAAATAAACATACAATTTTCAATATATTATTGGTGCATTATTAGTACGAACATTTAAATATAGATGGCAGCACTACAGAACGGGCCGAATAGCCTGTAAGCTATCGGCACCGTCAGTCCGAATAGCCACTCTGCTTAAAATACACCATATTATTGAAACAGACCTGTTCACGCCGAGCAAAGGCTTGTCCGCTTGGAAAAATAAAACCACCCATAAACCAAACCACCCATTATCAGTACTGAATTCATCAGTAGGCGAAAATGTATCATTACACAATTCATCAGATCCTAAAACTGTTTTATGACCTAATAATTCATTATTCTAAGTAAGAGATTTCAAAATTAATCTTTCAGAAATGTCTGCTGTTTTCGCAGATATTCTAATATCTTTTACACGCGATTTTATTCTAGATTTAACCAGTCGCCGTATAATGCGAGGATCGCATTTCTCGTTCCCATTCATTGCACATTAGAATGTTAATTACACTTAATAATACTATATTTAATAATACGCTCAATAATACTACTGACAGGGGTAAAAAAATATAATATAAATAATATTTACCTGTTTTCAGATTCCATTTCCAAGATTCAGAGATATTCACTTCACCGCTGCTACAGGAGAGGAACCACGAGGTAAATAGGAATGCGGCGCCTTTGGCGGCGGATGACAGGGTTACTAGATCAAAAAGGCTTAAAAAATAGCCAATTTGGCGATCAATGATAAACGTATATAGTGCATATTGTGATGGACTAATGGTCCAGATTTGGCGCGTTTTTAACAGCTGGTGCTTTTTTTTTTTTTTCTTTCTGCTGCAATTCACATTTGATAGTACTGTAAACAGATTTTTAAAAAAATCACCCAAATCCTGTCAATGTGGTAATGAATAACATTTCGTAAGACAATCAAAGAAATAAAAAAGCTCCGCTGAAATGTTCATGGCGGGCTTTTTAGTGGAAAAGAAATTTTAAAAGTGAATAATTAAAAAAAAAAAGGTACTAAGGGGGGCAATCGCAATTCCAGTAGAAATTTTAAATAACAATAAAGGGGGAAAGCTTATGTTAAATGTTCAATTAATAGAAAAAAACACTCCAAATACTAGTGCTAAAAGATAAGGTAAATAAAAACTTCTAGTATATAAAGCACGTATAAAATGATATATATGAAAAGATACAATCGTTTCGACAGAACATGCTTGATTGTGTATTGTGTTTATTTTTTTTTTTTTTCTGTTCTCACTGCTTTTGTGCGACTGAAGTAGGCAGAACAATTTTCTGTATCATTTTATACGTGCTTTATATACAAAGTTTTTATTTATTTTGTTCAATTAATAGTTAATTTTCCCAGGGGAACATAAATGCTGCCGTGGAAATATAAGATGTGGTCTTAATGAGAGGGCAGTTATCTACTCTAGGGATCTAGGTCTAAGGGGTGATTGCCTTCCGTGAGGGACTTTCTAAGGTATCCTAACCCTTGTATTTAGTCAAATGTTTCGGTGAAAACCACAAAATGCTGCTGTGCGGAGGGGGCGACCGCCCCCATCCCGAAAAAGAAGAAATTAATGTAAAAGATCCTATTTTATTTCCATAAAATGGATGAATATGCCAATCTTCTAACTAACCGCCCCCACCGACAAACTAACCCCCCCCCGAGAACTTTCAATAATCCGCCACTGTGTATTTCATAGTAATTATAACAGAAAAAAGGAATCAAAAATTGTGAGAATGATTCAATTTTAAAATGTAATTTTAATTTTGCAAATTATTAATTTTTTTAAAAATTATTATTGAATATATATTGATAATGTCGGATAGTGTAAATCATTCCGCATTCGGGCCAAAGTTGGCACCGTTGATCGGACCGTAATCGGCTGAAAGGTATCGGTCCATTGCCACTTGCCGATACTTGCGGTTTGCCGATTTTTAGCCGCAAATGGACCGACAGCACTATCCGGCAACAGATACTCCAAATTCCTTACTATCAGTTGCCGGCATGTAACTGACAGTTTACCGATCCCTCTCTTTTCTTGCCGACACTAAGCCAACAGTAAACCGACAGTGACCCACTCTGCCGACTACGGTCCGACTGTCTCCCGAAAGGTCTGTGTTTGCTGGGTAGCTAATACAAATATAGGGGTAAACATTCAATTCCTTACGTGTAAGACTTTCAGTAAGGTAGAATTAATTAGCTTTAATTTTCACGATTATTATTTTTTTTCAAAGATGTCATATTTTTGTGTTCCCTTTTGCAAGTCAGATAGCAGACGTAAAAGATCAGATGGCGTAAAAGTTTCGTTCCATGAGTTTCCCAGCGATATAGTTATACGAGAAAAGTGGATCAAGACGATTTCTCGAGAAGGTAAGTATTTAATTTTTGCACTTTGATCGCATGATTACGGTTTGATTTGTAAATCGTTATTGTCAACAGTAATGCTCCGTCAATTCTGTATGTATAAAAATTCGGTTTTATGTAACTGTTTTTACTTCCTTGTACGTAGTATAAGGAAGTAATGTGATCCCGAAAAATTTTGGGGGCCAAATTTCGACAAAAAAAACCGATTTTGACTACATCTAAATTTAATTTAAAAAAATTTTTCGATGCATCTCATCGGAGGCTAGCATGCACGATCATATTAACGCGTCTGCAACTCATTTTGACCAGCGGCGAGTCTACTGTGGCCAGTTTTTCCATGCCGTCTGTACGTACGTGCGTACGTACGTATGTATGTAACTCGCATATCTCAAAAACTATTGGTCGTAGAATGTTCAGATTTGATATTTAGGATTGTTCTATGATCTAGTTGTGCACCTCCCCTTTTGGTGGCAATCGAATGGATAGTTTATGTACAGGACCGCCCAAAAGATTCGAAATACATTACGCTCTATGGGCCGAAATTCATTAAACTCGCCTAACTCAAAAGCTATTAGGCGTAGAATGTCGAAACTTCATATTTTGGATAGTTGTAACATCTAGTTGTGCACGTCCCCTTTTGGTTCCATTCGACTGGATAGTGTATCTACAGGACTGTCCAAAACATTCGAAATACATTACGCTCTATGGGCCGAAATTCATCAAAGCGTTTTTTAGAGGTATTGGGCAATTTCAAACGACTCGGAAGTGATGTATACTGTAAAGAGTTAGAAAATGAATTTCTCCATTAAAAAAAGTGTCTTTATCACTTATAGTTCTGCTACAGGAACACTCAAAAGATTTCCAATACATTACGGTCAATGGCAATTTTAGGGGCATTCATCCATTTCAAGCCCAATACCGTCCTACCACATAAGTTAGGTAATGGTCCGACCACGGTCACGTGCCTCCCTCAAGAACTATGCAAAAAGTCGCCAAGCTTGGCGACTTTTGCTGTTCGTGTGTGCATATTTAACTCTCAAATATCAAAAATTATTATGAAATTTCATATACAGTGCGCGAAAAAAGTATAAGGACAACATTTAATTGCATTAAAATATGCTTTATTTCCATTTCACCTAAATGAAATTTTTATATTTCTTACTTCTGCTGCATAAGTTTGTAATAACACTTATACCACATAAAAAACAAAATTTATCTTCAAAATATTGATTTTACAAAATTTAACATTAAAGGAAATACGGAAAAAATTATAAGGACATGTTCTAAAATACTTTAAAAATGTTTCAATAATCAAGAAAATTACCTTTTTTTTTCAATCACTTGAATAAGCCGAGAGGTCATAGATCCTGAAAGATCTTTTAAAATGTCCACAGATATTTTTTCCCAAGCGTCTTTGATAGCGACGACAAGATCTTGTGAGCATTGATACTGTGTGCCGTTTTCATAAACTTCTCGGGCTAGAAGTTCCCATAAGTTTTCGATTGGATTAAGATCGGGACTTCTCGCCGGCTAATCAAGTAAATTTACAGAATTATCTTCAAACCAGAGTTCTGCGCTCGTAGAAACGTGTATCAAAGCATTATCCTGCTGAAAAATATAGTCCCATGAAGTAATTAGTGGCGCTTCAGGTAACAACCTTTCTCCTAACATATCAACATAGCTGTCCGAATTCATTTTACGGTTGATAAATACAATTGGAGTGGGCCCATTTACCGCAAAAGCGCCCCATACCATAACCGAGTCACCACCTTATTGACGCCTGGAAAACACTTCCTTGGTCTTTCGCAGATCATACCAAAAATAACGAAAACCATCAGGTCCATCAAGATTGAACTTTTTTTCGTCCGGAAAAATTACATCAGCCCACTTTTGACCAAGAGAAATGTATTTTTTGGCAAAGTCAACTCTTCTTTTCTTATGATGATTTGTACGACGGGGGCGTGACACTCATTTCCCATAAGAAACTTGAGGATGTTTACTCAAAACATTTTGAACAGTCCTTGTTGAGCATGGTAAACTCAAATTTTGTCTAATTTCATTTGCGGTTTCTTTTTTCTCGCAAGCTCTCCTTACAATTCTTCCTTTTTGTCGACGAGTGAGAATTTCTGGTCTCCCAGTTCGCTTTTTCATACCATACATCCCAGGATTTTTTAGAAAATTATAAACCACCGTTTTAGATCTCTTGATTCTTTTTGAAATTTTCCATCCACTTAATCCACATTCTCGGAAAGCAACAATTTTTCCTTTTTCAGAGTCAGAAAGTTGAGTTCCTTTGGTCATCGTTAAAAATTCATACTGAAAGTCGCCGAGTGGGAAATTCTTTTCGCAAATGAATCTTTTAACTCGGAATTGTCATTTTATGCTTTCATGTATGCAATTTTTTAAATAATTACTGGGGAAAAAGTAATGTCCTTATACTTTTTTCCGCTGTCATTTAGGTTTAAAAATCAAAATTTAAATTTTAGCAGATTTAAAATTGAAAATTTTAATTACTTTACGCATGAAATATTTTAGTTTTACTTCTATTTTTGCTGCAAAAATTTGCATACGATTCTGTAAACAAGGCTTCTAGTTTTGGCGATTTTTCGCGTGTCCTTATACTTTTTTCGCGCACTGTATAAGAATGTTGTAGCATCTAGTTGTGCATCTCGATTTTTGGTTCCAATCTACTGGAGAGTTTATTTACAGGACCACCGAAAAGAATTTCAGTACTTTAATGTCTATGGACATCTTCAATATAATACAACTGTAGACAGTCATTGTTTGGTACATTCCCAAAATCTCGCCGTCTGTCCTCGAGCTTGGCGAGTTTTGGCGAAATGTCGCCAAATTTGGCGATAGTCAGTCATTTGGTCCAAGCCCAAAGTATCGCCATTTGCCATCGTTCTTGGCGAGTTTTGGCGAAATATCGCCAAATTTGGCGATAATCTATCATTGTTTGGTTCATGCTTAAAATCTCGCCAAATATCGTCGACATTGACGAGTTTCGCCGAATAATCGCCAAATTTGGCGCCAAAAATTATTTCGTATTTTTTAGAACTATTGTAATATCTAACTGTTTTCAATATCTTTTTTGACAGCAATCGACTGAGAATTTATTTACAAGGTGAGCCAAATGACTTTAAATACATTGAGGTGCATGGATGCATTCAATTCATTGAAAGTCTGTGGTCAATGACTACTTTGGCTATCCCCAAAATCTCGCAGACTATCTCAAGTTTGTCGGCTTTTGGTGAAATATCGCCAAATAAAGTGTCAGAAGGAAATCTTTCAAACTGAACTCAGCTTGGCGATATCGAAATATTTGGCTAGAAATCGCTAAACCTTACTATTATTGATATTTTATCTCTTTCAAACAAATAAATTTAGAGGAAGTGCGTCGAAAATATTTTTGATCTAATGGACGTGCAAGGAAGTCATGTGTTGGACACATCAGATTTTTTCAGATTAACCACCACTCAGTATGCAATTAACTTTCGTGTTGTGCACGTGTGAGTTTAGTATGTACCCAGATAGTTAGAAATATAAACTAGTCATCCATTCACGTTATATTTATGCATAATATATGCAAATTCTACACACGATCGTAGGGATTATAAAAATAGAATTTAAATAAGCAGAAAACAATGGCAGATTACTTCTACTAGCTCTAAATTTACTATTTTTACATGAAAATATGTAAAGAAATTTATGTTGTAAATGTTTGATAATACTGATATCGGATTGTCCCTAAGTAATGTCACAGTTTTTAATTCCTTGTACGTAGTATAAGGAAGTAATGTGATCCCGAAAAATTTTGGGGGCCAAATTTCGACAAAAAAACCGATTTTGACTACCTCTAAATTTAATTTTAAGAATTTTTTCTATGCATCTCATCGTAGGCTAGCATGCACGATCATATTAACGCGTCTGCAACTCATTTTGACCAGCGGCGAGTCTATTGTGGCCAGTTTTTCAATGCCGTCTGCACGTACGTTCGTACGTATATATGTAACGCGCATATCTCAAAAACTATTGGTCGTAGAATGTTGAGATTTGATATTTAGGATTGTTCTATGATCTAGTTGTGCACCTCCCCTTTTGGTCGCAATCGAATGTATAGTTTATGTACAGGACCGCCCAAAAGGTTCAAAATACATTACGCTCTATGGGCCGAAATTCATTAAACTCGCCTAACTCAAAAACTATTAGGCGTAGAATGTCGAAACTTCATAGTTTGGATAGTTGTAACATCTAGTTGTGCACCTCCCCTTTTGATTGCAATCGACTGGATAGTTTATCTACAGGACCGCCCAAAACATTCGAAATACATTACTCTCAATGGGCCGAAATTCATTAAACTCATCTATCCCAAAAACTATTAGGCGTAGAATATTGAAACTTTATATTTAGGATTGTTGTAACATCTAGTTGTGCACCTCTCCTTTCGGTTCCATTCGACCGGATAGTTTATCTACAGAACCACCTAAAAGATTCGAAATACATTACGCTCTATGGGCCGCAATTCATCAAAGCGTTTTTTAGAGGTATTGGGCTATTTCAAACGACTCAGAAGTGATATATGCTGTAAAGAGTTAGAAAATGAATTTCTCCATTAAAAAAAGTGTCTTTATCATTTACAGTTCTGCTACAGGAACACTCAAAAGATTTCCAATACATTACGGTCAATGGCAATTTTAGGGGCATTCATTCATTTCAAGCACAATACCGTCCTACCACATAAGTTAGGTAATGGTCCGACCACGGTCACGTGAGTCCCTCAAGAACTATGCCAAAAGTCGCCAAGCTTGGCGACTTTTGGTGTACGTGTGTGCATATTTAACTCTCAAATCTCAAAAACTATTATGAAATTTCATATATAAGATTGTTGTAACATCTAGTTGTGCATCTCGATTTCTGGTTCCAATCTACTGGAGAGTTTATTTACAGGACCACCGAAAAGAATTTCAGTACTTTAATGTCTATGGACCTTTTCAATATAATACAATTGTAGACAATCGTTGTTTGGTACATACCCAAAATCTCGCCGTCTGTCCTCGACATTGGCGAATTTTGGCGAAATATCGCCAAATTTGGCGATAATCTGTCATTGTTTGGTCCATGCTTAAAATCTCGCCAAATGTCGTCGACATTGACGAGTTTCGCCGAAATATCGCCAAATTTGGCGCCAAAAATTATTTCGTATTTTGTATAACTCTAAAACTTTAACCCGTAGAATTTTGAACTTTTGTATTTAGAACTATATTATAATATCTAACTGTTTTCAATATCTTTTTTGACAGCAATCGACTGGGAATTTATTTACAGGGTGAGCCTAATGACTTTAAATACATTAAGGTGTATGGATGCATTCAATTCATTGAAAGTCTGTGGTCAATGACTACTTTGGCTATCCCCAAAATCTCGTAAACTATCTCAAGTTTGTCGGCTTTTGGTGAAATATCGCCAAATAAAGTGTCAGAAGTAGGGATCGACCGATAGTATCGGCGCCGATACCTCCAATTTTTTTAGGTATCGGTATCGGTTATTTCGATTCTGAAAGTATCGGGAAAGTATCGGTTTCTGTTGCTTTCATCCATTTTCACCGATACTTTTCAACCGATACTTCGCTTTTCAGAAGAAAACCACGCAGGCTCAACACCATTCTAGAATCTTTATTTTGGTAATGAGATGAGAGGCGTCGTTCCATTAGCACATTTGTTTGCCCGAGTGTTTTCGATCTGTATTTATTTTTTTTTTAACTCTTAACCATAGCTGAATGGATGCCGTATCACCAAGTGTGGTCGAAATTATTGACGAAGAATCGTTAGATGACAGTTTAAAAGGACAATCGTCTTCTCTTCTAAATTATTTTGAATTGGTGCCCAACACTAAATACGCTATCTGCAAGGATTGCAAAAAACAAATGTCGAGAGGTAGGCTATAATTTTACTTCAGTTTTATAAACGTTTCTTTTCTCACTGTGTGGACTCCAAAAAGAGTTCATTCATATATACACATTTGAATCTCCCTATAACGAACTCGCTTCGTTCCAGTTAAAAAATTCGCTATAGAGAAAATTTCGTTGTACAGAGATTAGAGAGTTTTGCTGTTGTTTCAGCAAATATTACAAACTTTTTAATTAATTCGATGTTTAAAAATATTAAATTATGACTTTCAATTAAAAATAAATTGGTATTTATTATAAATTTGTTAAACTTACGGTTTCTTACTTTTCATTGTATAAATGAAATGTTCAAAAGTAAAGACAATCCACGAATTTAGAGAAAATACGTAATGCTCTTACGTTTATTTTACTTTGAATTTCCGTTATTTTACATTGCTTTGCATTCTGTGATTTTAAATTTTCATAAAAATATTCACATTTTAAAAGTGCGCTAAAAATAGAGCGAGGCACATTTTCTTCCATTTGGAAAACTCTTTTTAATGGTTTTGAAAGGTTGAAGCATTTCTGTATGATGTGGTTTTGGTCGGTCGTGAAGGGCAGGGCCTTATTATTATTATATGGGCAAATCGGGACTTTGTCCAGGGCCCCCAATTTTAATGTTTTTTTTCTAAAATATTCATTTTTATATCAAAATTTTATGAAAAATATAAGAAATTTCATAGACGGGGGGCCCCCAAATAAATCAATGCCCGGTGCCCCTGTTGGTCATAATCGGGCGCTGGTGAAGTGTCTTCATTATCGGAGTCAGTTTCACTTTCCTGGCCTCCATTTTTATCATTTGTTACTGTGGTCTGTCCAAAAATTAAAATTTTCTTCAAAACTAACAAAAAAAAATCTGATGTGTCCAACACATGACTTCCTTGCACGTCCATTAGATCAAAAATATTTTCGACGCACTTCCTCTAAATTTATTTGTTTGAAAGAGATAAAATATCAATAATAGTAAGGTTTAGCGATTTCTAGCCACATATTTCGATATCGCCAAGCTGAGTTCAATTTGAAAGATTTCCTTCGGACACTTTGTTTGGCGATATTTCACCAAAAGCCGACAAACTTGAGATAGTCAGCGAGATTTTGGGGATAGCCAAAGTAGTCATTGACCACAGACTTTCAATGAATTGAATGCATCTATACACCTCAATGTATTCAAAGTCATTTGGCTCACCATGTAAATAAATTTTCAGTCGATTGCTGTCAAAAAAGATATTGAAAACAGTTAGATATTACAATAGTTCTAAATACAAAGTTAAAAAATCTACGGGCTAAAGTTTTAGAGTTATACAAAATAGGAAATAATTTTTGGCGCCAAATTTGGCGATATTTCGGCGAAACTCGTCAATGTCAACGACATTTGGCGAGATTTTAAGCATGAACCAAACAATGACAGATTATCGCCAAATTTGGCGATATTTCGCCAAAACTCGCCAAGAACGATGACAAATGGCGATACTTTGGGCATAGACCAAATGACTGACTATCGCCAAATTTGGCGATATTTCGCCAAAACTCGCCAAGTTCGAGGACAGACGGCGAGATTTTGGGCATGTACCAAACAATGACTGTCTACAGCTGTATTATATTAAAGATGTCCATAGACATTAAGGTACTGAAATCCTTTTTGGTGGTCCTGTAAATAAACTCTCCAGTAGATTGGAACCAAAAATCGAGATACACAACTAGATGTTACAACATTCTTATATATGAAATTTCATAATAGTTTTTGAGATTTGAGAGTTAAATATGCACACACGTACACCAAAAGTCGCCAAGCTTGGCGACTTTTGGCATAGTTCTTGAGGGAGGCACGTGGCCGTGGTCGGACCATTACCTAACTTATGTGGTAGGACGGTATTGTGCTTGAAATGGATGAATGCCCCTAAAATTGCTATTGACCGTAATGTATTGGAAATCTTTTGAGTGTTCCTGTAGCAGAACTATAAATGATAAAGACACTTTTTTTAATGGAGAAATTCATTTTCTAACTCTTTACCGCATATATCACTTCTGAGTCGTTTGAAATAGCCCAATACCTCTAAAAAACGCTTTGATGAATTTCGGCCCATAGAGCGTAATGTATTTCGAATCTTTTGGGCGGTCCTGTAGATAAACTATTCAGTCGAATGGAACCGAAAGGGGAGGTGCACAACTAGATGTTACAACAATCCTAAATATAAAGTTTCAACATTCAACGCCTAACAGTTTTTGAGATTTGCGAGTTTAATGAATTTCGGCCCATTGAGTGTAATGTATTTCGAATGTTTTGGGCAGTCCTGTAGATAAACTATCCAGTCGAATGGAACCAAAAGGGGAGGTGCACAACTAGATGTTACAACTATCCAAAATATGAAGTTTCGACATTCTACGCCTAATAGCTTTTGAGTTAGGCGAGTTTAATGAATTTCGGCCCATAGAGCGTAATGTATTTCGAATCTTTTGGGCGGTCCTGTACATAAACTATCCATTCGATTGCCACCAAAAGGGGAGGTGCACAACTAGATCATAGAACAATCGTAAATATCAAATCTCAACATTCTACGACCAATAGTTTTTGAGATATGCGAGTTACATACATACGTACGTACGTACGTACGTACAGACGGCATGGAAAAACTGGCCACAGTAGACTCGCCACTGGTCAAAATGAGTTGCAGACGCGTTAATATGATCGTGCATGCTAGCCTAACGATGAGATGCATCGAAAAAAATTTTTTAATTAAATTTAGAGGTAGTCAAAATCGGTTTTTATGTCGAAATTTGGCCCCCAAAATTTTTCGGGATCACATTACTTCCTTATACTACGTACAAGGAAGTAAAAAATCAAAGATAAATCTGAAATATTGGCTATGGGAAGATAAGCTCTTCGTTACATGGAGAATGTTTATAGTGTTATTTAAGTTTAAAGTTACGTTTCCATGAAAAATTTTGTTATAGGGAGAAATTCGTTGTAAGGAGATTTTTAAAGAGTAACAATTTATTGAGGGATAGGGAGATTCTACTGTATACATAGGCTTTTGATATCGTTGGAGAAAGTCTAGCTCTTGATATAGATTGCACGCTTAAGAGACTGCTTTAAATTTTTATTTCAAAAAATTGGCGCAAAGACATCTGATTCGGCTTGGGTATGATATAGATATCAAAATTGATGGGGGAGACGGTCCTTGACATCGTTTGATATTTCAGGGGATGGCGACCTTAAAAGCATTAAAGCATGTATGGGCAACCTTTGAAAAGTTGTGGGCCAAACTTTAGAATGTTAGCGAAGTCGCGGGCCAAACTTCCGGATTTTAGTGAAGTGGCGGGCAGTATAATTCGGATTTATATGGGGTATTGAATGGTTTATACGGAGTTTTCAAATGTTCCGCCGGCCGGATCAAAAACCGTTGCGGGCCACATCCGGCCGGCGGGCCGGCGATTGCCCGTATGTGTGTTAAAGTGTAGTATTTCAGCCTTCGAAATACGTTTGAGGAATTTGTTTCTATTTAACTTATGGAACTTCAGATACATACATTTTATTAGTCAGCCGGAAATATGAATCCGAAAGTAGCATTCTGCTATCGGAAGGGAATCGTATTTCTACGCATGAAAACGGGGATAGGGTTTGAACCGAATGACGTTTACCGGACCATGGCTCACTTGGATAAATACAGGCTGTCCGAAAACCAGTTTCTAGTATGGGATTTTGCGTACGAGAAAATTTTCGCTTCTTCGCCGATTTGTCGCTTTTACCCAACGAATCATTGTTGCCATCTCTGCCGGAGAAAATATGCCTAAAATCAAAGCTAAAAGTATCCAGGAATGGATAACAATGGCCGCATTCGTAAACGATAAACTCGTTGCATGAGCGCAACTCGTTTGGCGTTTACGAATGCGGCCATTGTTATCCATTCCTGGATACTTTTAGCTTTGATTTTAGGCATATTTTCTCCGGCAGAGATGGCAACACTGATTCGTTGGGTAAAAGCGACAATTCGGCGAAGAAGCGAAAATTTTCTCGTACGGAAAAACGGAGCTTTTTGGACAGCCTGTCCCAGTGAGCCATGGCCGGACATACCCCCCATGCTGCTCCTCTGCAAACCAAACGTAAAAAGGTGCCCCTTTTGTGCTCTAGATTATTAGTTCCTAAACTATAGGCAGCGACCCATTGTTGGGTCACGGGAGCAATTTCAGTGGGTCGAAAAGGGTCTACTGCCTATATATTGGTTATCGTTATGTAGTAGTGGGTCGCGAAAAAAGAATCTAGTTGAAGATTTTTTCAAGAGAAGGACAAAAAGTTTGGGAACCACTGCTCTAAATCAAGATTTTCTCAATTTTAGTTCGAAATGCCCCCTCTTTCGACGATGGCACCCAGACCTTGCTTACCGTGCTACGCCGCCCCTGCCCAGAGCTTAGAATTAAAACTGATAAAATTCGCTCATATCAATCACAGAAAAACATGTTAACAATAATCATAAAATCTGATGTGTCCAACACATGACTTCCTTGCACGTCCATTAGATCAAAAATATTTTCGACGCACTTCCTCTAAACTTATTCGTTTGAAAGAGATAAAATATCAATAATAGTAAGGTTTAGCGATTTCTAGACAAATATTTCGATATCGCCAAGCTGAGTTCAATTTGAAATATTTCCTTCTGACACTTTATTTGGCGATATTTCACCAAAAGCCGACAAACTTGAGATAGTCTGCGAGATTTTGGGGATAGCCAAAGTAGTCATTCACCACAGACTTTCAATGAATTGAATGCATCCATACACCTCAATGTATTTAAAGTCATTTGGCTCACCCTGTAAATAAATTCTCAGTCGATTGCTGTCAAAAAAGATATGGAAAACAGTTAGATATTACAATAGTTCTAAATACAAAAGTTCAAAAATCTACGGGTTAAAGTTTTAGTGTTATACAAAATACGAAATAATTTTTGGCGCTAAATTTGGCGATATTTAGGCGAAACTCGTCAATGTCGACGAAATTTGGCGAGATTTTAAGCATGAATCAAACAATGACAGATTATCGCCAAATTTGGCGATGTTTCGCCAAAACTCGCCAAGAACGATGACAAATGGCGATACTTTGGGCATGGACCAAATAACAGACTATCGCCAAATTTGGCGATATTTCGCCAAAACTCGCCAAGGTCGAGGACAGACGGCGAGTTTTTGGGCATGTACCAAACAATGACTGTCTACAGTTGTATTATATTGAAGATGTCCATAGACATTAAAGTACTAAAATTCTTTTCGGTGGTCCTGTAAATAAACTCTCCAGTAGATTGGAACCAAAAATCGAGATACACAACTAGATGTTACAACATTCTTATATATGAAATTTCATAATAGTTTTTGAGATTTGAGAGTTAAATATGCACACAGGTACACCAAAAGTCGCCAAGCTTGGACACTTTTGGCATAGTTCTTGCGGGAGGCACGTGACCGTGGTCGGACCATTACCTAACTAATGTGGTAGGACGGTATTGTGCTTGAAATGGATGAATGCCCCTAAAATTGCCATTGACCGTAATGTATTGGAAATCTTTTGAGTGTTCCTGTAGCAGAACTACAAATGAAAAAGACACTTTTTTTAATAGAGAAATTCATTTTCTAACTCTTTACAGCATATATCTCTTCTGAGTCGTTTGAAATAGCCCAATACCTCTAAAAAACGCTTTGATGAATTTCGGCCCATAGAGCGTAATGTATTTCGAATCTTTTGGGCGGTCCTGTAGATAAACTATTCAGTCGAATGGAACCGAAAGGGGAGGTGCACAACTAGATGTTACAACAATCCTAAATATAAAGTTTCAACATTCAACGCCTAACAGTTTTTGAGATATGCCAGTTTAATGAATTTCGGCCCATTGAGTGTAATGTATTTCGAATGTTTTGGGCAGTCCTGTAGATAAACTATCCAGTCGAATGGAACCAAAAGGGGAGGTGCACAACTAGATGTTACAACTATCCAAAATATGAAGTTTCGACATTCTACGCCTAATAGCTTTTGAGTTAGGCGAGTTTAATGAATTTCGGCCCATAGAGCGTAATGTATTTCGAATCTTTTGGGCGGTCCTGTACATAAACTATCCATTCGATTTCCACCAAAAGGGGAGGTGCACAACTAGATCATAGAACAATCCTAAATATCAAATCTCAACATTCTACGACCAATAGTTTTTGAGATATGCGAGTTACATACATACGTACGTACGTACGTACAGACGGCATGGAAAAACTGGCCACAGTAGACTCGCCACTGGTCAAAATGAGTTGCAGACGCGTTAATATGATCGTGCATGCTAGCCTACGATGAGATGCATCGAAAAAAAATTTTAAATTAAATTTAGAGGTAGTCAAAATCGGTTTTTATGTCGAAATTTGGCCCCCAAAATTTTTCGGGATCACATTACTTCCTTATACTGGACAGTAAGTAAAAATCTGATGTGTCCAACACATGACTTCCTTGCACGTCTATTAAATAAAAATGTTTTCTACGCACTTCCTCTAAACTTATTTGTTTGAAAGAGATAAAATATCAATAATAGTAAGGTTTAGCGATTTCTAGCCAAATATTTCGATATCGCCAAGCTGAGTTCAATTTGAAAGATTTCCTTCTGACACTTTATTTGGCGATATTTCACCAAAAGCCGACAAACTTGAGATAGTTTGCGAGATTTTGGGGATAGCCAAAGTAGTCATTGACCACAGACTTTCAATGAATTGAATGCATCCATACACCTTAATGTATTTAAAGTCATTTGGCTCACCCTGTAAATAAATTCTTAGTCGATTGCTGTCAAAAAAGATATTGAAAACAGTTAGATATTATAATATAGTTCTAAATACAAAAGTTCAAAATTCTACGGGTTAAAGTTTTAGAGTTATACAAAATACGAAATAATTTTTGGCGCCAAATTTGGCGATATTTCGGCGAAACTCGTCAATGTCGACGACATTTGGCGAGATATTTAAGCATGGACCAACAATGACAGATTATCGCCAAATTTGGCGATATTTCGCCAAAACTCGCCAAGAACGATGACAAATGGCGATACTTTGGGCATGGACGAAATGACTGACTATCGCCAAATTTGGCGACATTTCGCCAAAACTCGCCAAGGTCGAGGACAGACGGCGAGATTTTGGGCATGTACCAAACAATGACTGTCTGCAATTGTATTATATTGAAGATGTCCATAGACATTAAAGTACTGAAATTCTTTTCGGTGGTCCTGTAAATAAACTCTCCAGTAGATTGGAACCAAAAATCGAGATGCACAACTAGATGTTACAACAATCTTATATATAAAATTTCATAATAGTTTTTGAGATTTGAGAGTTAAATATGCACACACGTACACCAAAAGTCGCCAAGCTTGGCGACTTTTGGCATAGTTCTTGAGGGAGGCACGTGACCGTGGTCGGACCATTACCTAACTTATGTGGTAGGACGGTATTGTGCTTGAAATGGATGAATGCCCCTAAAATTGCCATTGACCGTAATGTATTGGAAATCTTTTGAGTGTTCCTGTAGCAGAACTGTAAATGATAAAGACACCTTTTTTAATGGAGAAATTCATTTTCTAACTCTTTACAGCATATATCACTTCTGAGTCGTTTGAAATAGCCCAATACCTCTAAAAAACGCTTTGATGAATTTCGGCCCATAGAGCGTAATGTATTTCGAATCTTTTAGGCGGTTCTGTAGATAAACTATCCAGTCGAATGGAACCGAAAGGGGAAGTGAACAACTAGATGTTACAACAATCCTAAATATAAAGTTTCAACATTCTACGCCTAATAGTTTTTGAGATATGCGAGTTTAATGAATTTCGGCCCATTGAGCGTAATGTATTTCGAATGTTTTGGGCGGTCCTATAGATAAACTATCCAGTCGAATGGAACCAAAAGGGGAAGTGCACAACTAGATGTTACAACTATCCAAAATATGAAGTTTCGAAATTCTACGCCTAATAGTTTTTGAGTTAGGCGAGTTTAATGAATTTCGGCCCATAGAGCGTAATGTATTTCGAATCTTTTGGGCGGTCCTGTACATAAACTATACATTCGATTGCCACCAAAAGGGGAGGTGCACAACTAGATCATAGAACAATCCTAAATATCAAATCTCAACATTCTACGACCAATAGTTTTTGAGATATGCGAGTTACATACATACGTACGTACGTACGTACGTACAGACGGCATGGAAAAACTGACCACAATAGACCGGCCGCTGGTCAAAATGAGTTGCAGACGCGTTTATATGATCGTGCATGCTAGCCTACGATGAGATGCATCGAAAAAATTCTTAAAATTAAATTTAGAGGTAGTCAAAATCGGTTTTTTAGTCGAAATTTGGCCCCCAAAATTTTTCGGGATCACATTACTTCCTTATACTACGTACAAGGAAGTAAAAAACAAAAAATCTGATGTGTCCAACACATGACTTCCTTGCACGTCCATTAGATCAAAAATATTTTCGACGCACTTCCTCTAAATTTATATGTTTGAAAGAGATAAAATATCAATAATAGTAAGATTTAGCGATTTCTAGCCAAATATTTCGATATCGCCAAGCTGAGTTCAAATTGAAAGATTTCCTTCTGACACTTTATTTGGCGATATTTCACCAAAAGCCGACAAACTTGAGATAGTCAGCGAGATTTTGGGGATAGCCAAAGTAGTCATTGACCAGAGACTTTCAATGAATTGAATGCATCTATACACCTCAATGTATTTAAAGTCATTTGGCTCACCATGTAAATAAATTCTCAGTCGATTGCTGTCAAAAAAGATATTGAAAACAGTTAGATATTACAATAGTTCTAAATACAAAGTTAAAAAATCTACGGGTTAAAGTTTTAGAGTTATACAAAATAGGAAATAATTTTTGGCACCAAATTTGGCGATATTTCGGCGAAACTCGTCAGTGTCGACGACATTTGGCGAGATTTTAAGCATAAACCAAACAATGACAGATTATCGCCAAATTTGGCGATATTTCGCCGAAACTCGCCAAGAACGATGACAAATGGCGATACCTTGGGCATGGACCAAATGACTGACTATCGCCAAATTTGGCGATATTTCGCCAAATCTCGCCAAGGTCGAGGACAGACGGCGAGATTTTGGGTATGTACCAAACAATGACTGTCTACAGTTGTATTATAATGAAGATGTCCATAGACATTGAGGTACTGAAATTCTTTTCGGTGGTCCTGTAAATAAACTCTCCAGTAGATTGGAACCAAAAATCGAGATGCAAAACTAGATGTTACAACATTCTTATATGTGAAATTTCATAATAGTTTTTGAGATTTGAGAGTTAAATATGCACACACGTACACCAAAAGTCGCCAAGCTTGGCGACTTTTGGCGTAGTTCTTGAGGGTGACACGTGACCGTGGTCGGACCATTACCTAACTTATGTGGTAGGACGGTATTATGCTTGAAATGGATGAATGCCCCTAAAATTGCTATTGACCGCAATGTATTGGAAATCTTTTGAGTGTTCCTGTAGCAGAACTATAAATGATAAAGACAGTTTTTTTAATGGAGAAATTCATTTTCTAACTCTTTACAGCATATATCACTTCTGAGTCGTTTGAAATAGCCCAATACCTCTATAAAACGCTTTGGTGAATTTCGGCCCATAGAGCGTAATGTATTTCGAATCTTTTAGGCGGTCCTGTAGATAAACTATTCAGTCGCATGGAACTGAAAGGGGAGGTGCACAACTAGATGTTACAACTATCCAAAATATGAAGTTTCGACATTCAACGACTAACAGTTTTTGAGATATGCGAGTTTAATGAATTTCGGCCCATTGAGTGTAATGTATTTCGAATGTTTTGGGCAGTCCTGTAGATAAACTATCAAGTCGAATGGAACCAAAAGGGGAGGTGCACAACTAGATGTTACAACTATCCAAAATATGAAGTTTCGACATTCTACGCCTAATAGCTTTTGAGTTAGGCGAGTTTAATGAATTTCGGCCCATAGAGCGTAATGTATTTCGAATCTTTTGGGCGGTCCTGTACATAAACTATCCATTCGATTGCCACCAAAAGGGGAGGTGCACAACTAGATCATAGAACAATCCTAAATATCAAATCTCAATATTCTACGACCAATAGTTTTTGAGATATGCGAGTTACATACATACGTACGTACGTACGTACGTACAGACGGCATGGAAAAACTGGCCACAGTAGACTCGCCACTGGTCAAAATGAGTTGCAGACGCGTTAATATGATCGTGCATGCTAGCCTACGATGAGATGCATTGAAAAAAGTTTTTAAATTAAATTTAGAGGTAGTCAAAATCGGTTTTTATGTCAAAATTTGGCCCCCAAAATTTTTCGGGATCACATTACTTCCTTATACTACGTACAAGGAAGTAAAAAACTGAAGAGCAATTTCATTAAATATGGATACTTTAAGTCGCAGCTTTTTTTAAGACTTGGAAATTGAGTTTAGTTTATCAGTTTTTAATTTTTCTTTAACCTTCATTTAATCTCGTCATTTTAAGCGTCTTTTATTTAGACCCCCCCCCTCAAGGCGTAGCTTGAAAACAAGCAAAAAAAATCTGATGTGTCCAACACATGACTTCCTTGCACGTCCATTAGATCAAAAATATTTTCGATGCACTTCCTCTAAATTTATTTGTTTGAAAGAGATAAAATATCAATAATAGTAAGGTTTAGCGATTTCTAGCCAAATATTTCCATATCGCCAAGCTCAGTTCAATTTGAAAGATTTCCTTCTGACACTTTATTTGGCGATATTTCACCAAAAGCCGACAAACTTGAGATAGTCAGCGAGATTTTGGGGATAGCCAAAGTAGTCATTGACCACAGACTTTCAATGAATTGAATGCATCCATACACCTTAATGTATTTAAAGTCATTTGGCTCACCCTGCAAATAAATTCCCAGTCGATTGCTGTCAAAAAAGATATTGAAAACCGTTAGATATTATAATATAGTTCTAAATACAAGAAGTTCAAAATTCTACGGGTTAAAGTTTTAGAGTTATACAAAATACGAAATAATTTTTGGCGCCAAATTTGGCGATATTTCGCCGAAACTCGTCAATGTCGAAGACATTTGGCGAGATTTTAAGCATGAACCAAACAATGACAGATTATCGCCAAATTTGGCGATATTCCGCCAAAACTCGCCAAGAACGATAACAAATGGCGATACTTTGGGCATGGACCAAATGACTGACTATCGCCAAATTTGGCGATATTTCGCCAAAACTCGCCAAGGTCGAGGACAGACGGCGAGATTTTGGGCATGTACCAAACAATGACTGTATTATATTGAAGATGTCCATAGACATTAAGGTACTGAAATTCTTTTCGGTGGTCCTGTAAATAAACTCTCCAGTAGATTGGAACCAAAAATCGAGATGCACAACTAGATGTTACAACATTCTTATATATGAAATTTCATAATAGTTTTTGAGATTTGAGAGTTAAATATGCACACACATACACCAAAAGTCGCCAAGCTTGGCGACTTTTGGCATAGTTCTTGAGGGAGGCACGTGACCGTGGTCGGACCATTACCTAACTTATGTGGTAGGACGGTATTGTGCTTGAAATGTATGAATGCCCCTAAAATTGCTATTGACCGTAATGTATTGGAAATCTTTTGAGTGTTCCTGTAGCAGAACTATAAATGAAAAAGACACTTTTTTTAATGGAGAAATTCATTTTCTAACTCTTTACAGCATATATCACTTCTGAGTCGTTTGAAATTGCCCAATACCTCTAAAAAACGCTTTGATGAATTTCGGCTCATAGAGCGTAATGTATTTCGAATCTTTTGGGCGGTCCTGTAGATAAACTATTCAGTCGAATGGAACCGAAAGGGAAGGTGCACAACTAGATGTTACAACAATCCTAAATATAAAGTTTCAACATTCAACGCCTAACAGTTTTTGAGATATGCGAGTTTAATGAATTTCGGCCCATTGAGTGTAATGTATTTCGAATGTTTTGGGCAGTCCTGTAGATAAACTATCCAGTCGAATGGAACCAAAAGGGGAGGTGCACAACTAGATGTTACAACTATCCAAAATATGAAGTTTCGACATTCTACGCGTAATAGCTTTTGAGTTAGGCGAGTTTAATGAATTTCGGCCCATAGAGCGTAATGTATTTCGAATCTTTTGGGCGGTCCTGTACATAAACTATCCATTCGATTGCCACCAAAAGGGGAGGTGCACAACTAGATCATAGAACAATCCTAAATATCAAATCTCAACATTCTACGACCATTAGTTTTTGAGATATGCGAGTTACATACATACGTACGTACGTACGTACGTACGTACATACGTACGTACATACGTACGTACGTACATACGTACGTACGTACGTACAGACGGCATGGAAAAACTGGCCACAGCAGACTCGCCGCTGGTCAAAATGAGTTGCAGACGCGTTAATATGATCGTGCATGCTAGCCTACGATGAGATGCATCGAAAAAAATTTTTTAATTAAATTTAGAGGTAGTCAAAATCGGTTTTTATGTCGAAATTTGGCCCCAAAATTTTTCGGGATCACATTACTTCCTTATACTACGTACAAGGAAGTAAAAATCTGATGTGTCCAACACATGACTTCCTTGCACGTCCATTAGATCAAAAATATTTTCGATGCACTTCCTCTAAATTTATTTGTTTGAAAGAGATAAAATATCAATAATAGTAAGGTTTAGCGATTTCTTAGCAAAATATTTCGATATCGCCAAGTGAGTTCAATTTGAAGATTTCCTTCTGACCACTTTATTCTGCGATATTTCACCAAAGCCGGACAAACTTGAGCTCGTCGTCAGCGAGATTTGTGGGGATAGCCAAAGTAGTCATTGACCACAGACTTTCAATGAATTGAATGCATTCCATAAACCTCAATGTATTTAATTCATTTGGTCACCTTTCTGTATAATAAATTCTCAGTCGATTGCTGCTCAAAAAAGATATTGAAACGTTAGATATTACAATAGTTTAAATACAAAGTTAAAAGTTACGGGTTACAAGTTTAGAGATATACAAGAAATAGGAAATAATTTTTGGCGCCAAATTTGGCGATATTTCGAGCGAAACTCGTTCAATGTCGACGACATTTTGGCGAGATTTTAAGCATAAACCAAACCAATGGACAGATTATCGCCAAATTCGGCGATATTTCGCCAAAAGCTTGCCAAGAACGATGACAAATGGCGCTACTTTGGGCATGGACCAAATGATTGAATATCGCCAAATTTGGCGATCATTTCGCCAAACTCGCCAAGATCGAGGACAGACGGCGAGATTGTGGGGCATTGTACCAAACAATGAACTGTATTATATGCAAGATGTCCATAGACAGTAAGGTACTGAAATTCTTTTCGGTTGGTCCTGTAATCAAACTCTCCAGTAGATTGGACCAAAATCGAGATGCACAACTAGATGTTAAAAATTTCTTATATATGGAAATTCATATAGTTTTTGAGATTTGAGAGTTAAATATGCACACACATACACCAAAAGTCGCCAAGATTGGCGACTTTTGGCATCGTTCTTGAGGAGGCCAGTGACGTGGTCGGGCCATTACTAATTATGTGGTAGGACGGTATGTGCTTTGAACTGGATGAATGCCCTAAATTGCTATGACCGTAATGTATTGGAAATCTTTAGAGTGTTCCTGTAGCAGAACTATAATGAAAAAGACACTTTTTTTAATGGAGAAATTCATTTCTAACTCTATACAGATATATCATTCTGAGTCGTTTTAAATAGTCCAATACCTCTAAAAAACGCTTGATGTATTTCGGCCCATAGAGACAGTAATGTATTCGAATTTTTGGGCGGTTTTTTTTTAATTAATAAAAATTTTTTAAAAACTACTTTGACTTTAGTTTGTCGATTGTTTGTAAATCTATACCCGTCAATAGATATTAAGGAAATGAAACCCAAATTATTAACAAACAAATTCAAGTAGTTTAAGTTATAGAATAATTAAACACACTAACTAGTGCAATAAATCTAATTTAATAACTCATAGATTGGGTCAATATAATAATCACTTCTACCAACAAATAAAAGGAGTCCCCATGGGGCTCCCCATATCCGGAATATTGCGACTGGAAAATGAGATCTTGAGAACAGATTAAACAGACACACCATTAATACACATCCAAACTTTGGCTTCCGCTATGTCGACGATATTTCGCTATCTTACCACCACAATAATGAAGAAAATAATTTTGATCAATCAACTTAATGCCATCGACCCGACCATTAAATTTACATACGAAAAAGAAATCAATAATAGCCTCAACTTACTTAGATGTGAACAAAACAGAAACAATAATATCATTTCGAGACCAACCATTTTTCGAAAACCTACTTGTAATACTAATATACGTAAATTTTAAATCTAAAACCCCTTTCAACTATAAAAGTGCTGCTATTCGTTCCTATATTCGACCGCAGCTTCAAAGTGTGTTCTTTAAACAAAAAAAAAAACAAAAAACCGACCTCCTTCAAAAGAAATTGCTTTCATAAAGAAACAATGTCAAGGACGACCCACTACCTCGAGAAAATTTTCGACATAGTTTTCAAAGCTAGGAACGTAAATTAAATGTTATAGACAACCGTCAAAAAGATAAACCAGTTGTACTACGGCTATCCCCTTTAGCCGAGGGATGCCAATAAACTTTCTAATATAGCCAGTAAAAAAAGAACTTCCGTTATTCCAATAACACCTAATAAAACAATCTTTCAGCCGCATTAGATCGGAAAAAGAACCCAATAACCCCATCGAACAGCAGGGATTATAAAATTAATTTTAGTCAACGCGATACTAATAAAGCAAAATTGCCTACATCGGCGTTACAAAAAGGAAAATAAAGAACGAAAAAAAACGAAAACAGAGATTTAAAGACATTAACCTCTCAGAAACAAGTACCGCTCTAGCCGTCTTGCCTTTGAAAGAGCCCGTTACCATTGATTTTAAAAATATTAAAAAATTGGCTAACTTTAAAAATAGTATATACTGCCTAAATCGTGAGAGCTTAGCAAATATTGAACGACAGAGGGCAGCATCAACGATACGCTTCATACAATCGACAAATGGGATGACGTCATGATCGAACTTTTCAAGAAGAAGAACGAAGATATAAAGAGAAGCCGCCATTAGTGAGAGATCCAGAAACGACTGAAGATGTTATGTGTGATAACCTGAATTATATATGTGTACAGGGGATAAGGTATTCCCAATTAAAAAATTTTAACTAATTAATCCGCCGTATTAAATAATGTTTTATGTGTTTTTACTTCCTTGTACGTAGTATAAGGAAGAAATGTGATCTCGAAAAATTTTGGGGGCCAAATTTCGACAAAAAAACCGATTTTGACTACCTCAAATTTTAATTTAAAATTTTTTTTTGATGCATCTCATCGTAGGCTAGCATGCACGATCATATTAACGCGTCTGCAACTCATTTTGACCAGCGGCGAGTCTACTGTGGCCAGTTTTTCCATGCCGTCTGTACGTACGTACGTATGTATGTAACTCGCATATCTCAAAAACTATTGGTCGTAGAATGTTGAGATTTGATATTTAGGATTGTTCTATGATCTAGTTGTGCACCTCCCCTTTTGGTGGCAATCGAATGGATAGTTTATGTACAGGACCGCCCAAAAGATTCGAAATACATTGTGCTCTATGGGCCGAAATTCATTAAACTCGCCTAACTCAAAAGCTATTAGGCGTAGAATGTCGAAACTTCATATTTTGGATAGTTGTAACATCTAGTTGTGCACCTCCCCTTTTGGTTCCATTCGACTGGATAGTTTATCTACAGGACTGCCCAAAAGATTCGAAATACATTACGCTCAATGGGCCGAAACTCAGTAAACTCGCATATCTCAAAAACTATTAGGCGTAGAATGTTGAAACTTTATATTTAGGATTGTTGTAACATCTAGTTGTGCACCTCCCCTTTCGATTCCATTCGACTGGATAGTTTATCTACAGAACCGCCCAAAAGATTCGAAATACATTACGCTCTATGGGCCGAAATTCATCAAAGCGTTTTTTAGAGGTATTGGGCTATTTTAAACGACTCAAAAGTGATGTATGCTGTAAAGAGTTAGAAAATGAATTTCTCCATTAAAAAAAGTGTCTTTATCATTTATAGTTCTGCTACAGGAACACTCAAAAGATTTCCAATACATTACGGTCAATGGCAATTTTAGGGGCATTCATCCATTTCAAGCACAATACCGTCCTACCACATAAGTTAGGTGATGGTCCGACCACGGTCACGTGCCTCCCTCAAGAACTATGCCAAAAGTCGCCAAGCTTGGCGACTTTTGGTGTACGTGTGTGCATATTTAACTCTCAAATCTCAAAAACTATTATGAAATTTCATATGTAAGAATGTTGTAACATCTAGTTGTGCATCTCGATTTTTGGTTCCAATCTACTGGAGAGTTTATTTACATGACCACCGAAAAGAATTTTAGTACTTTAATTTCTATGGACATCTTCAATATAATACAACTGTAGACAGTCATTGTTTGGTACATGCCCAAAATCTCGCCGTCTGTCCTCGACCTTGGCGAGTTTTGGCGAAATATCGCCAAATTTGGCGATAGTCAGTCATTTGGTCCATGCCCAAAGTATCGCCATTTGTCATCGTTCTTGGCGAGTTTCGGCGAAATATCGCCAAATTTGGCGATAATCTGTCATTGTTTGGTTTATGCTTAAAATCTCGCCAAATGTCGTCGACATTGACGAGTTTCGCCGAAATATCGCCAATTGGCCCAAAATTATTTCGTATTTTGTATAACTCTAAAACTTTAACCCGTAGATTTTTAACTTTTGTATTTAGAACTAATTGTAATATCTAACTGTTTTTCCATATCTTTTTTGACAGCAATCGACTGAGAATTTATTTACAGGGTGAGCCAAATGACTTAAATACATTGAGGTGTATGGATGCATTCAATTCATTGAAAGTCTGTGGTCAATGACTACTTTGGCTATCCGTAAAATCTCGCAGACTATCTCAAGTTTGTCGGCTTTTGGTGAAATATCGCCAAATAAAGTGTCAGAAGGAAATCTTTCAAATTGAACTCAGCTTGGCGATATCGAAATATTTGGCTAGAAATCGCTAAACCTTACTATTATTGATATTTTATTTCTTTCAAACAAATAAGTTTAGAGGAAGTGCGTCGAAAATATTTTTGATCTAATGGACGTGCAAGGAAGTCATGTGTTGGACACATCAGATTTTTATTATTACTTCCTTGTACGTAGTATAAGGAAGTAATGTGATCCTGAAAATTTTTGGGGGCCAAATTTCGACATAAAAACCGATTTTGACTACCTCTAAATTTAATTAAAAAATTTTTTTCGATGCATCTCATCGTAGGCTAGCATGCACGATCATATTAACGCGTCTGCAACTCATTTTGAC
Source organism: Cheiracanthium punctorium (assembly GCA_038373885.1). Lineage (NCBI taxonomy): Eukaryota > Metazoa > Arthropoda > Arachnida > Araneae > Cheiracanthiidae > Cheiracanthium > Cheiracanthium punctorium. The sequence continues at coordinate 520,205 of JAWZYV010001476.1, forward strand.
CAGTGGCGAGTCTACTGTGGCCAGTTTTTCCATGCCGTCTCGTACGTACGTACGTATGTATGTAACTCGCATATCTCAAAAACTAATGGTCGTAGAATGTTGAGATTTGATATTTAGGATTGTTCTATGATCTAGTTGTGCACCTCCCCTTTTGGTGGCAATCGAATGGATAGTTTATGTACAGGACCGCCCAAAAGATTCGAAATACATTACGCTCTATGGGCCGAAATTCATTAAACTCGCCTAACTCAAAAGCTATTAGGCGTAGAATGTCGAAACTTCATATTTTGGATAGTTGTAACATCTAGTAGTGCACCTCCCCTTTTGGTTCCATTCGACTGGATAGTTTATCTACAGGACTGCCCAAAACATTCGAAATACATTACGCTCAATGGGCCGAAATTCATTAAACTCGCATATCTCAAAAACTGTTAGGCGTACAATGTTGAAACTTTATATTTAGGATTGTTGTAA